>BSBM01000851.1:1405000-1942500 GCA_027924585.1 Larix kaempferi | reverse complement strand
GAAGTTCCCTTGGTCATTGTGTTCTAGTTGCATTGTAGGTTTTGGCTATTTGTTCCCAATGTTAGGAGTTATTTTTTTTTTCTTTAACTTGTGTGTAGAGCTCTAGGGATTCATCTAAAATTTTCCCAATCTATCTATCCAAGTTCATTCTACCTTCATTAAGGAGTTTTGACCCCAAATTTCAATATTCTTCTATGATCATGTATTATTTAGCTCGAGGAATTTATTTATATCCAATGTATTTGACTCTAAGAACCTCTCATGAGTGATTATAAAAACTCATGCCCGAGCGTGCGCAATAGTTAGTTGATTCCTTCTTGCATAATTTCTCATGTAATTTCCCAATTTACTTTCCCACCACTAAATACTCTCCTTCTCACACAACATATATGCATGTATGCATCCATTATACAATATGTGTCATAATTAGTACTACCAATATGTGTCATTATGTGTCATTATCCAAGATATATCTACATATTCATACACATAAATGGTGCTTAAAAAATATAAAGGTTATTAGGACCTAAATGAATATTTGCATGCTCATAAGCCATGAACAAGTCCTTGAATCACTACACAAGCTCTCTAGATGGGATACATGGCCTTTGTTTTGGATATGGATTCCATTTGGAGGTTTTGTGCACTAAGGATGGGTCTTTAGGTATTGACAATAATAAGGTGAGGACATATGAGGCCTCAAATCGAACATAAATGTTTTAAGGATATTATCCATCAAGATTCCCTCAACCCCCAAACATGCCCTTTCAAAGATTTTTTTTATCTTTGAGTGTGATATGGGTGCCAACATGAGGTTTTGTCTACTAAGGATGGATCTTGGCGTCTTGACCATGGTTGAGGTGATGACAATGAGGTTCATATGTCTCCAATGAATCTTCCATGGATCATGGGGTAAAATGATATCTTGAACCATTGATTTGACTATGTTCAATATGTGTCTTAACATAAAAAATCCAAGATACTTAAATTACAAAGAGTGATTATCAATATTACCAAAACATTGAAGACATTATCAACACTAAGGGTCTATGCCAACGTGTGCAAGTAGTAGTTCAACACATTAACCATGATTTCATTAAAGGCAGATACTAACACACAAAGAACGATCCATATGTAACTACATTAACAATTCTCTTTTATATGCGAAATTGGAATTGCCCTCACTGAGAAAAAACCTATCTCCAGAGATGGAGCATTGGCACAGTTTCCGGGTCTTTGAGGCACGGCATGGGGGGTCGACATACCAGATCCATCAGAATCGATGGATTAGCGATCAAAGTCACGGTTTTGGTGCTATGGTCATTTTGGTCAGGAACCCTGTCGCCATTTAGGGACACTTGGAGGATTTGCTCTGCGGGCACGGAGCCCAAATTGACAAGCAGACTTGTGTTCTATTCGCTCCCACATGTGCGAATGACCATAATGGACTTTTTCACGATGGCCATGCACACCCGGGAGCCTTCGGATCTTAAATGACCACATTGAGCGAAATTGGAATGGCCTTCACCGAGCAAAACCCTAGCTCTAGGTATGGCACAATGGCACTGCCTCTAGGGGTTGGAAGCATGGTGGGGGGGGGGCCTAGCTGAAACCTAGTGTTTTGAATCCATCGGAATTGATGGATTTGTGATCGGAGTCACGGATTTGGTTCTAGGGGCATTCTTGTCAGGCAACCCATGGCCATTCAGGGACACTTGTTTCATTTGCTCCAGGGGCACGAAACCCAAACCAGTGAGCGGAGTTGGGTTCTATCAGCTTCCACATGTGCATATGGACATTGTGGACGTGTTCACGATGGCCACGCATTCCCGGGAGGCTTCGGATCATAAATGACTGTTGGAGGGTAGTTTGGTAGGGAAGAATTGCAACATCGCTGATGCTGCAACATGTCAAAAGAGGTCACAGAAGACAGAAGGCTAGATTATTTTTATGTATTTTTTAGTCGATTGTACCGCAAAATGCAGGTTTGTAGGTCATTGGACCATATGATATGTAATTTTGGGTTAAATTGTACTGCAGTAGGCAGGATTTTGGGTCATTTGGATCGCGTCAGCTAGATTTTGGGTCAGTTGTCCAAGTGTCGGTTAGGAAGTCGTTAGTAAGTGGACAAGCATTGTAAAGGAGGAAGCCTATATATAGTCATAAGTTGTAAGTGTTAGAGAACTGATTTTGGGTATGATTTTTGGATGTTGTTTGTGCGCATCTTTGAGTCTGTATATGAGATTAAGAGATATTGCTGAGATCTGGGTTTGCGGAGATGTTGTATCAGTGTTTTTGCTGAAGTAATATGACATGATGGAACCGTTTGGTGAAATTCCCTGTGTACCTTTTATGTTAATGCATGTTGCGACTCACAAATGATGCTATGATTTCTTGCTGCAGTTGATACTTTAATGTTATACTTGTCACGATGAATGTTTCTGTTGAATAATGTTATGAATATGAATGATGTTAAACCTGAATGCATAGATATGTTTTGAATGTTGCAATAAGTTAAGTAAGCAAGTAATTGTCGCCGCAATTATCCTGCTTCATTCAGCGGAAACATGGTTCCGTCCAATATCCCTTGATCGCCTTGGGTGAGACCTCATCTACTCTACAGGTTTTGTCGGTCAGGGTAAAACCTATCTGGTTGGTGCTGAGGGAGATCGCGGTGGGTTGGTGTCAACAGCGATGGGAACCCGTGTCGACTGGGTTTGAGTCAACAAATGGTTCTGTTGCCGGGACTGTGTGCAAAGTGAAAGGAGGATATGTTGTGGCATCCGACGCAGCCAGAGATACAGAGTTGGTTTTATCAGAGGTTGTAGGAATTTGCTGAAGAAGAAAGTTAAAACACTCGACTAATGGTAGATCAATGGGTGGGTCGATATATTCACAACGGTCCAAATGAATGGTTTTTCTGTGAATTCCTAGTCCTTTTGTTTGAATGGTTGGAAAAGTTGACCTATCAGAAGAGAAACCACCAAGGTGGTGAGCCGACGACGTGGACCCTGGAACTGATCCAAGAACTACAGGAAGTCGAAAATAAAGCATCACGAGCTATCTAAGTGTGGCTTGATAGAATCTTGGAGGGGTATATCACTGAATTCGTGGTTGATACGCAAAAGTACTATAGTGAAGCTGAAAGATATTTCTTCCATGAAACCCAGGGAAGGTTTCTGTTGTCACTCCAACTGTCTATTAAGATGCTTATTTGCGAAAAAGGGCATATTGAAGATGCATATAGATCAGTAAGAAGCATGATGGGCAGAGGATGTGGGTATCGCAACAGCAGGGGGTGGTGCATGGAATGATCAGGGGTAGATGGGTGCAGGTCACAATGAGACTGTGATTGAAGCCAAGGAAGAGGGTAGTCTTACAAGGGGAGGAGTGAGGTTTTCACAGGAAAAGAGGCAAAGGATAGGAGAAGGTCTTGCTGCGGTCGAACTGCGATCTCACGAAGGAAGACCACACGGGATGAATTGACCTCACAGTCCGGACAAGGATGCATAGGCTACACCCAGGATAGAGGCAGGACCTAACCCCAGCAGCAACATACCCACTCCTCCGCTCACTATCTATCAACCAGTGAGAAACACCAATTCGACCCCACCAAGTCAACAAAAATTGATCACTAGTAGTTCAGTACCTGCAGGAAGGAAGCCCAAGATGGCGGGCAATGATGCTAAGTTACCATTGTTCCGTGGCGATGGGACAGATAACCCAGAACAATATTAGTTTTTGTGCAAAGCGGTCTGGACCGTAAAACAGATCACTGATGATGCCGCTAAGAAAGGACAATTAGCAACAAATCTGTGAGGTCGCGCATTAGATTGGTTTATGAAGTTTGTTCTAGTCCCTACAGGAGCCCCAGAGAAGTCACTAGATGAGATCCAAGATGGGTTGATTGCAGAATTCCGAAATCCCAAGTCTGGGGCTCAATACATCACAGAATTGAAATAAATTAAGCAGTATCCCAACGAGACGGTGTGGGATTTTGACCAACGGTTCAAAACGCCGATGGCAAGGGTTAGTTTCGATATGAGTGATGTCCATCATAAAGAGTGGTTCATCGCGGAACTGTTACCACACATTTGGCTACCATTGATGCAACAAAACATCACAATGCCCAGTGAAGCTCTTGAGATTGCAATGTGGTTGGAGGCGTCGCTAATTGCAGAAAATACAGTTGGGATGTCGCAGATACAGACACAGCTGGCTAACTTGACCATACAGCTACAAAATCTGAAGAAGGGAAAGGAGCAACGCGAAGAAGTATGGTGTACGCGATGTCGAGGAGAAGGGCATACAAAGGACAATTGCCCCGACTTCCACAACTTCTTAGTTTCAGGAGCGCCAAACCCATTGAATTGTGTTGGCATGCCATGGTGTCATGTTTTTCAGGTATTTGGGCATCGCCACAAAGAATATCCACATATGCAAAAAATGGTCACCAAGCCGATTAATCTATATTGTACTTTATGCAAATCAGTGGGACATGATGACAAAGATTATCGGGCATATGGGTTGCTTCATGAGAGAACGTACGACGCATTCTATAGAAAGGATTAGCAACGTACCGTACAACAACTTCCACTATAGCCATAGGTAGCCCAGCTGCTACCTCAACCGTAGGTGTAGTTTGTACTGCACCGCAGCAACAGTTTGTGCCGCAATATGCCCCCATGCAAATGGCTCCACAATAGCCACAGTACGTTCAGCAACCTGAGTATGTGCAACAAGGGCAAGGCATGCAACCAACTCCGATACAGCAATAGTACAACCAACTGCAGTACCAACAACAGTTTGGATTCCGTAGAGGATTGAGGGGTGGACGAGGTGGAGGATTTGGTCATGGAGGAGGACGAGGAGGTCGCCGACCCATTCAGTGCTATCACTATGTAGTATGGGGACACTATTATCCTGATTGCACACTATTACAGTCGCAGTGTACATTTTTCTTTGTTACAGACCAAACTTCCCACAGCTGATTGCCCGATGGCAGGCAGGGAATGTTCCGCAATTGCAGAACCACGCTCAACATCCCATACAAAATCAGATGCAGCAACCGATACAGCAACTGGTGCAGAACCATAACTAGCAACCAATTCAGAATGCTAATCAAAATGTGAACTAACAAGGGAATCCTGTACCAAACTATAATCAGGGTGCGAATGTTGCGATGATTTCTGTGAAGCCGAGACCACAAGATACAGCTGTCGCAGTGATTACGGGGGAGCTGTAGCAACAGGAGGGGATATTCGAAAGGCTGGGTAGAAGAAGGTATCATTTGATGTTGATTCGGAGCACGATACGTTCTTTCAGGCACGTCATGCGTTGCACCAGGATCGTGGTAAAGCTATCATCTGCGACTTCAGAGGTAGGTCCATCGGTGCAGTGTGGAACCTTGCAGAAGTTTCTCGAGAGTTGTTTATTGTTGGCAAGAGATCTCGTAGTCCTTGCTGAGATTTAAGGATTGTTGCAGCGTCCAACTAAGGGGCGGCAGGAGTCCGCGGTAAACTCTTTACAGCGACGGAAGATAGGAAAGGAGATATGAATGAATATCCAAATTGGGGATTATGATGTTGATTCAGTTATTCTGGATATTGGTTCGGATGTCAACATCTTAACAGAGTAGACATGGTAGAAAATGGGGGGCCCCCCATTGAGCTGGTCTCCTGTACAACTCCGGATAGCTAACCACACTAAAGTAACGCCCATTGGGAGAGTCCCACAGTTGGTGGTGGATATTGAGGGCATGAATACCTGCACTAACTTCGATGTCATCGAAGTGGTTGAAGGCGGAAGTTGGTATCCCACATTGCTGGGGATCAGATGGGATAACGACAGTGGAGCGGTAATCAACTTCAAGCGGTGGATGATGACTTTTGAAAACCGTGATCTTAGAGTCATAGCCCTATTGGATCTGGCTGAAGGTCGCAGATACATTGAGCCAATAAAGGGAGACGATCCCAGTGGATGGGACCATGCATTTAACATTTCTGAAGACTATATTCATCCAACTGCCAACGGTGAGATGGGATGGCACAGTGACAGCTTTGCGTCTTCCGACTCTGGTGACGCGCTAGAACACTGGCAGAACCGCTTGCAGGAGGTGTCGTTCCGCAAATGTGGGTTAATCACGCAGTCGCTATGCCACATCGCCACTGAAACCGTCACACTACTAGCATATGAAGGGATGCCTGGTTTGTCTAACTTTCTGGTGAAGTTTGAGGAACGCGATTTAGAACCACAGTGATTGCTGGCATTGGACAAAGCAATGGAGGCTGGTCTAGCATGCTGGTGGGCAACACACATGGCATCAATTGATGAATGGTCGAAATGCAGAATATTGATGATGGTATGCTTTGGCGATACTGAGGTCTACCACGCAAGGAACTATGATGGTCGGAACGATCCTAGAGGCCATTTGATGGGTGAAGCCAATAACCAACATAATCAACATAATATAAGAGTTTTTTGGGTTGGGGATATACCTCAAGGTACCCAAAGCATGAAAAACGTTTGGGTGGGCACAAAACTAAGAGAACAAAAAATGTTGAAGAGGACATGTGGGGTGTGATGTTGGCCTCCAAAACCTCAAACATTGACATGAGTGAGGTATGTCTAAAGCAACTTCTCTCATACCAAATGAGAGAAGTGGTAGGTAGGTCTCTAGGTCTCTAAAGCAGCTTCTCTCATACCAAATGAGGTAGGTCTAAAGCAACTTCTTTTGTGGAGTGGTGTTTCATTTTGAAGTTCCCTTGGTCATTGTGTTCTAGTTGCATTGTAGGTTTTGGCTATTTGTTCCCAATGTTAGGAGTTATTTTTTATTTATTTAACTTGTGTCTAGAGCTCTAGGCATTCATCTAAAATTTTCCCAATCTATCTATCCAAGTTCATTCTACCTTCATTAATGAGTTTTGACCTCAAATTTCAATCTTCTTCTATGATCATGTATTATTTAGCTCGAGGAATTTATTTATATCCAATGTATTTGACTATAAGAACCTCTCATGAGTGATTATAAAAAATCATGCCCAAGCGTGTGCAATAGTTAGTTGATTCCTTCTTGCATAATTTCTCATGTAATTTTCCAATTTACTTTCCCACCACTAAATAGTCTCCTTCTCACACAACATATATGCATGTATGCATCCATTATACAATATGTGTCGTAATTAGTATTACCAATATGTGTCATTATGTGTCATTATCCAAGATATATCTACATATTCATACACATAAATGGTGATTAAAAAATATAAAGGTTATTAGGACCTAAATGAATATTTGCATGCTCATAAGCCATGAACAAGTCCTTGAATCACTACACAAGCTCTCTAGATGGGATACATGGCCTTTGTTTTGGATATGGATTCCATATGGAGGTTTTGTGCACTAAGGATGGGTCTTTAGGTATTGACAATAATAAGGTGAGGACATATGAGGCCTCAAATCGAACATAAATGTTTTAAGGATATTATCCATCAAGATTCCCTCAACCCCCAAACATGCCCTTTCAAAGAATGTTTTTATCTTTGAGTGTGATATGGGTGCCAATATGAGGTTTTGTCTACTAAGGATGGATCTTGGCATCTTGACCATGGTTGAGGTGATGACAATGAGGATCATATGTCTCCAATGAATCTTCCATGGATCATGGGGTAAAATGATGTCTTGAACCATTGAGTTGACTATGTTCAATATGAGTCTTAACATAAAAAATCTAAGATACTTAAATTACAAAGAGTGCTTATCAATATTACCAAAACATTGAAGACATTATCAACACTAAGGGTCTATGCCAACATGTGCAAGTAGTAGTTCAACACATTAACCATGATTTCATTAAAGGCAGATACTAACACACAAAGAACGATCCATATGTAACTACATTAACAATTCTCTTTTATATGCGAAATTGGAATTTCCCTCACTGAGAAAAACCCTATCTCCGGAGATGGAGCATTGGCACCGTTTGCGGGTCTTCGACGCACGGCATGGGGGGTCCCCTAAATGAAACCCAGCATCCCAGATCCATCAGAATCGATGGATTAGTGATCAGAGTCACGGTTTCGGTGCTATGGTCATTTTGGTCAGGAACCCTGTGGCCATTTAGGGACACTTGGAGGATTTGCTCTGGTGGCACAGAGCCCAAATTGACAAGCAGACTTGTGTTCTATCCGCTCCCACATGTGCGAATGGCCATAATGGACTTTTTCACAATGGCCATGCACACCCGGGAGCCTTCGGATCTTAAATGACCACATTGAGCGAAATTGGAATGGCCTTCACCAAGCAAAACCCTAGCTCTAGGTATGGCACAATGGCACTGCCTCTAGGGGTTGGAAGCACGGTGTGCGGGGGGGGCTAGCTGAAACCTGGTGTTCTGAATCCATCGGAATTGATGGATTTGCAATCGTAGTCACGGTTTTGGTTCTAGGGGCATTCTTGTCAGGCAACCCATGGCCATTCAGGGACACTTGTTTCATTTGCTCCGGGGGCACGAAACCCAAACAAGTGAGCGGAGTTGGGTTCTGTCAGCTTCCACATGTGCATATGGACATTGTGGACGTGTTCACGATGGCCACACATTCTTGGGAGGCTTCGGATCATAAATGACTGTTGGAGGGCAGTTTGGTAGGGAAGAATTGCAACATCGTTGATGCTGCAACATGTCAAAAGAGGTCATAGAAGACAGAAGGCTAGATTATTTTTATGTATTTTTTAGTCGATTGTACCGCAAAATGTGGGTTTGTAGGTCATTGGACCATATTATATGTAATTTTGGGTTAAATTGTACTGCAGTAGGAGGGTTTTTTGGTCATTTGGACTGCGTCAACTAGATTTTGGGTCATTTGTCCAAGTCTCGATTAGGAAGTCGTTAGTAAGTGGACAAGCATTGTAAAGGAGGAAGCCTATATATAGTCATAAGTTGTAAGTGTTAGAGAACTGATTTTGGGTACGATTTTTGGATGTTGTTTGTGCGCATCTTTGAGTCCATATATGAGATCAAGAGATATTGCTGAGATCTGGGTTTGCGGAGATGTTGTATCAGTGTTTTTGCTGGAGTAATATGACATGACGGAACTGTTTGGTGAAATTCCCTGTGTACCTTTTATGTTAATGCATGTTGCGACTCACAAATGATGCTATGATTTCTTGCTACAGTTGATACTTTAATGTTATACTTGTCGCGATGAATGTTTCTGCTGAATAATGTTATGAATATGAATGATGTTAAACCTGAATGCATAGATCTGTTTTGAATGTTGCAATAAGTTAAGTAAGCAAGTAATTGTCGCCGCAATTATCCTGCTTCATTTGGAGGAAACATGGTTCCGTCCAATCTCCCTTGATCTCCTCGGGTGAGACCTCATCTGCTCTGCAAGTTTTGCCGGATAGGGTAAAAACTGTCTGGGCGGTGCTGAGGGAGATCGCGGTGGGTTGGTGTCGACAGCGATGGGAACCCCTGTCGACTGGGTTTGAGTCAACAAATGGTTCCGTTGCCTGGACTGTGTGCGAACTGAAAGGAGGATATGTTGTGGCATCCAACGCAACCGGAGATACAGAACTCGTTTGATCAGAGGTTGCAGGAATTTGCTGAAGAAGAAAGTTGGAACACTCGACTAATGGTAGATCAGTGGGTTGGTCAATATATTCACAACGGTCCAAACGAATGGTTTTTCTATGAATTCCTAGTCCTTTTGTTTGAATGGTTGGAAAAGTTGGCCTATCAGAAGAGAAACCACCAAGGTGGTGAGCCGACGACGTGGACCCTGGAACTGATCCAAGAACTACAGGAAGTCGAAAATAAAGCATCACAAGCTGTCGAAGTGTGGCTTGATAGAATCTTGGAGGGGTATATCACTGAATTCATGGTTGATACGCAAAAGTACTATAGTGAAGCTGAAAGATATTTCTTTCATGAAACCCAAGGAAGGTTTCTGTTGTCGTTCCAACTGTCTATTAAGATGCTTATTTGCGAAAAGGGCATATTGAAGATGCATATAGATCAGTAAGAAGCATGGTGGGCAGAGGCTGTGGGTATCGCAACAGCAGGGGGCGGTGCATGGAATGATCAGGGGTAGATGGGTGCAGGTCACGATGAGACTGTGATTGAAGCCGAGGAAGAGGGTAGTCTTACAAGGGGAGGAGCGAGGTTTTGATAGAAAAAGAGGCAGAGGATAGGAGAAGGTCCTGCTGCTGTCGAGCCGCGATTTCGCAAAGGAAGAGCACATGGGATGAAGCGACCTCACAGTCCGGACAAGGATACATAGGCTACACCCAGGATAGAGGCAGGACCTAACCCCAGCAGCAACATACCCACACCTCCGCTCACTCTCTATCAACCAGTGAGAAACGCCACTTCAACCCCACCAAGTCAACAAAAATTGATCGCTAGTAGTTCAGTACCTGTAGGAAGGAAGCCCAAGATGGTGGGCAATGATGCTAAGTTACCATTGTTCCGTGGGGATGGGATAGATAACCCAGAACAATATTGGTTTTTGTGCGAAGCTGTCTGGACCGTAAAACATATCACTGATGATGCCGCTAAGAAAGGACAGTTAGCAACAAATCTGCAAGGTCACGCATTAGATTGGTTTATGAAGTTTGTTCTAGTCCCTACAGGAGCCCCAGAGAAGTCACTATATGAGATCCAAGATGGGTTGATTGCATAATTCCGAAATCCCAAGTCTGAGGCTCAATATATCACAGAATTGAAATAAATTAAGCAGTATCCCAACGAGACGGTGTGGGATTTCAACCAACGGTTCAAAACGCCGATGGCAAGGGTTAGTTTCGATATGAGTGATGTCCAACATAAAGAGTGGTTCATCGCGGAACTGTTACCACACATTTGGCTACCATTGATGCAACAAAACATCACAACGCCCAGTGAAGCTCTGGAGATTTCAATGTGGTTGGAGGCGTCGCTAATTGGAGAAAATACAGTTGGGATGTCACAGATACAGACACAGCTGGCTAACTTGACCATACAGCTGCAAGATCTGAAGAAGGGAAAGGAGCAATGCGAAGAAGTATGGTGTACGCGATGTCATGGAGAAGGGCATACAAAGGACAATTGCCCCGACTTCCACAACTTCTTAGTTTCAGGAGCGCCAAACCCATTGAATTGTGTTGGCATGCCATGGTGTCACGTTTGTCAGGTATTTGGGCATCGCCACGAAGAATGTCCATATATGCAAAAAATGGTCACCAAGCCGATTAATCTATATTGTACTTTATGCAAATCAGTGGGACATGATGACAAAGATTATTGGGCATATGGGTTGCTTCATGAGAGAATGTATGACGCATTCTATAGAAAGGATGACCAGCGTACCGTACAACAACCACCACTATAGCCATAGGTAGCCCAGCTGCTACCTTAACCACAGGTGCAGTTTGTACCACACCGCAGCAACAGTTTATGCCGCAATATGCCCCCATGCAAATGGCTCCACAATAGCCATAGTACCTTCAACAACCGCAGTATGCGCAACAAGGGCAAGGCATGCAACCAGCTCCGATACATCAATAGTACAACCAACCGCAGTACCAACAACAGTTTGGATTCCATAGAGGATTGAGGTGTGGACAAGGTGGAGGATTTGGTCGTGGAGGAGGACGAGGAGGTCGCCGACCCGTTCAGTGCTATCACTATGCAGTATGGGGACACTATTATCCTAATTGTACACTATTATAGTCGCAGTGTACATTTTGCTTTGTAACAGACCAAACTTCCCACAGCTGATTGCACGATGGTAGGCAGGGAATGTTCCGCAATTGCAGAACCATGCTCAACAGCCCATACAAAATCAGATGCAGCAACCGGTACAACAACTGGTGCAGAACCATAACCAGCAACCAATTCAGAATGTTAATCAAAATGTGAACTAACAAGGGAATCCTGTACCAAACTAGAATCAGGGTGCGAATGTTGCGATGATTTCTGCGAAGCCGAGACCACAAGATGTAGCTTTCGCAGTGATTACGTGGGGAGCCACAGCAACAGGAGGGGATATTCGAAAGGCTGGGCAGAAGAAGGTATCATTTGATGTTGATTCAGAACATGATACGTTCTTTCAGGCACGTCATGCATTGCACCAGGATCGTGGTAAAGCTATCATCTGCGACTTCAGAGGTAGGTCCATCGGCACAGTCTGGAACCTTGCAGAAGTTTCTTGAGAGTTGTTTATTGTTGGCAAGAGATCCCGCAGTCCTTGCTGAGATTGAAGGATTGTTGCAGTGTCCAGCTAAGGGGCGGCAGGAGTCTACGGTAAACTCTTTACAGCAACGGAAGACAGGAAAGGAGATATGAATGAATATCCAAATTGGGGATTATGATGTTGATTCAGTTAATCTGGATATTGGTTCGGATGTCAACATCTTAACAGAGCAGACATGGCAAAAAATGGGGAGCCCCCCATTGAGCTAGTCTTCTGTACAGCTCCGGATAGCTAACCACACTAAAGTAACGCCCATTGGGAGAGTCCCACGGTTGGTGGTGGATATTGGGGGCATGAATACCTGCACTTACTTCGATGTCATCGAAGTGGTTGAAGGCGGAAGTTGGTATCCCGCATTGCTGGGGATCAGATGGGATAACGACAGTGGAGCAGTAATCGACTTCAAGCGGTGGATGATGACTTTTGAAAACTGTGATCTCAGAGTCATAGCCCTATTGGATCAGGCTGAAGGTCACAAATACATTGAGCCAATAAAGGGCGACGATCCCAGTGGATGGGACCATGCATTTAACATTTTTGAAGACTATATTCATCCAACTACCAACGATGAGCTGGAATGGCACAGTGACAGCTCTGCGTCTTCTGACTCTGATGACGCGCTAGAACACTGGCAGAACCGCTTGCAGGAGGTGTCGTTCCGCAAATGTGGGTTAATCACGCAGTCGCTATGCCACATCGCCATTGAAACCGTCACACTACTAGTATATGAAGGGCTTCCTGGTTTGTCTGACTTTCTGGTAAAGTTTGAGGAACAAGTTTTAGAACCACAGTGATTGCTGGCATTAGACAAAGCAATGGAGGCTGGTCTAGCACGCTAGTGGGCAACACACAAGGCATCAATTGATGAATGGTCGAAATGCAGAATATTGATGATGGTATGCTTCGGTCATACTGAGGTCTACCACGTAGGGAAGTATGATGGTCGGAATGATCCTAGAGGCCAGTTGATGGAGTTTCAGACATTGTGGGCATCGCGAACAAAAGATGAATGGGTCCATGCATTTATCCATACCTTGGATGAAATGTCGCGGTCATGGTACACTGCAGCTGAACTACAAGGAGAAATCACTACTTGGTTGGAGCTAACAATATTTTTTACTCATACGTTCAATTTTAGTGATCCCAACCCGGATGTCCATAACGTTCTGCAGATCATCCACGATGTAGTTCTAAAGGTTGTTCCCATGGCGTACCCGGTGGATCCGCACACGCACTACTAGATGCAATCCATAATGGAATGTTACAATATCATTGGTGGGCCTGAATATGGTGATGATCCGCGGGATGTCAATATTCTGGATTCTGAAGGAAGTCCCGATGTGGTACCACCTGGTGTGCCAACTGATCCGTTCAGTCAGCCCTTGAAGCTTTGCAAGATCAATATTGGGATGGAGGCCACTCCCAAGTTTGCGAATGTTGGTGATTATTGGGATGATGAGATGATGAGAATGGTCACTGATTTGTTGCATGAGTTCCAAGACCTTTTCCCTACAAAGTTCTCTGAAATGAATGGTATTTTGGGTGATCTAGGTGAGATGAAGGTTCCCTTGAAACAAGATGCTAAACCGATCAGGCAGCGACCTTATCGGCTCAATCCGCGACATAAGGAGAAGGTCAAGGAAAAAATTGATCGCATGTTGGATGTTGGTATTATTGAACCGGTTGAAGAGTCAGAATGGATCAGTCCTATGGTGCTACAAGATAAGAAGACTGGCGAGGTACGCATCTGTGTCGATCTGTGGAAGTTGAATGATGCCTGCTTGCATGATCCCTTTCCGACCCCGTTTACTGATGAAGTACTTGAGGGAGTAGGTGGTCAGGAGATGTATTCTTTCACAGATGGGTTCTCAGGCTATCATTAGATCTGTATTGCAAAAGAAGACCACCACAAGATGACTTTCGTGACCGAATGGGGATGTTTTCAATATACCGTGATGCCGTTTGGGTTGAAGAATGCACCTGTGATATTCTCGCGGGTTGTTATTGCTGTATTCAAGGATTTCATCCAGAAGTTCTTGCAGGTATACATGGATAATTGGACAGTTTATGGTTTGATCCGCGATCATCTGGCCAATTTGTGGTTGATGTTGGAACGTTGTCGCCAACACCAAATATCGTTGAATTTGAAGAAGTCCATTTTTTGTGCACCGTTTGGGATATTGCTAGGTCACATCGTGTGCAAACAAGGGTTGTTAGTCGATCCAGCAAAGATTACGCTCATTTTGAGCTTGACACCGCCGACCACTGTTAAACAATTGAGGGCAACGTTGGGGCATACTGGGTATTATCGCAAGTTCATCAGGGGATATGCAGCGATCACCGCCCCTATGGAGAATCTATTAAAGAAAGATGCAGT
Source organism: Larix kaempferi (assembly GCA_027924585.1). Classification (NCBI taxonomy): domain Eukaryota; kingdom Viridiplantae; phylum Streptophyta; class Pinopsida; order Pinales; family Pinaceae; genus Larix; species Larix kaempferi. Next base: position 1,927,887 of record BSBM01000851.1, on the reverse strand, counting down.
ATTTCAATGGAGCATTGAATGTCAGGATATTTTCGAACAGCTGAAGGCTAAGATGGCTTCGGCACCAATACTAGTATTTCCGGACTGGAGTAAGGAATTCCATGTCCATGTTGATTCATCATCGATTGCACTCGGTGTAGTGCCAGCGCAACCAGAAGAGGGGGATCTTGATCACCCTATTGCTTTCGCTAGTCAAAAGCTACCATCTGTCGAAAGTAACTACACCCCTGTTGAGAGGGAAGGATTGGCGATGGTCTATGCATTGCAAAAGTTCCGACACTACTTATTGGTGGACATTTTAAGATGTTCACAGACCACTCTGCCCTGAAGTACCTGGTCAATAAGCCTGTGTTGGGGGGAATATATGCTGATGGTTACTTCTTTTTCAAGAGTTTGACTTTGAAGTAATTGTGAAGCCAGGGAAGTTGAATCCTAGCCCTGATCATCTATCGCAGATTGACACAGGAGAGGAGCCAACTAATATTGAAGATAGGTTGCCTAATGCACAACTGTTTTGGGTTGAAGTAGCCGATGGATATTTTGAAGAAATCATCTATTTTTTGGCAATAGGTACCTCACCAGAAGAGTTCACCGCTAGTCAAAAAAAGCAGTTGGTGGTTAAAGATTCTGATTTCCATCTCATCGCAAAAGAGTTATACAAGATGGGTGTAGAAGAGATATTGCGAAGGTGTGTCTTGCCACATGAGCAAGCGCAGATCCTTTCAAAAGCACACTGAGGTGTGGCTGGAGGGAACTATGGCGGTCGAGCGACTTCCAGGAAGGTGCTTCATGCGGGGCTCTAGTGGCCCATGCTACATAATGATGCGACAGACAACGCGTGGTCCAGCGATGTCTGTCAGAGAACTGATAAGCCATCCATGAGGGATGAGATTCCGCTAATGCCTCAGTTAACACTACAGCCATTTGAAAAATGGGCAGTGGATTTTGTGGGACCAATAAATCCACCGGGTAAGCGCATTGGTGCCAGATATATCATCACGGTGACAAATTACTTGACAAGATGGGAGGAAGCTGCACCAGTCGTTGATTGTTCCATAGCCACGGCTGCACGGTTTTTGTTTGACAACATTATCACTTGCTTTGACTGTCCCAAGATATTGTTGAGTAATCAAGGCAACCACTTCTCAATCGCACCATCAACCCATTAACCAAGGAGTTGTAGATACAACATAGGAAGAGTATGCCATAACATCTGTAGGAAAATGGCACGGTGGAAGCTTTCAATAAGATATTGGAACATGTGCTGACAAAGGTGTGCAATGCGAACCGCAATGACTGGGATCTAAAAATCCCAGCAATATTGTGGGCCTATCGTACCACATGTAAAAGGTTGATGGGTCAAACACCATTTAAGCTGCTGTATGGACAAGAAGCAATTATGCCAATGGAATACATCATTCCAAGTCTACGCATAGCAGCAGCGACAGGAATGGATGATGCAACGGCATTGGAAGAATGTCTAGTGCAGTTAGTACAGCTGGAGGAAGGTCGCTTTATCGCAGGTTTCCACCAAGGTGTGGAGAAGGATCATCAGAAAGATTGGCATGATTGCCACATTAAAAACAAATAGTTTCAACAGGGAAACTTGGTGTTGTTGTATGACAGCAAGTTTATGAAACATCCAGGAAAATTGCAGATGCATTGGCTTGGTCCGTATTGCATCAGTAGCATCACTTCAGGAGGAGCGGTCCAGCTGCAACAATTGGATGGAGTGATGCTCCCAAAGTTGATTAATGGTAGCAGTTTGAAACCCTATCGGTCAGGCTTGGAACAACGTGATGCCTAAGTCGCATTGAAAATAAAATAAAAAAAGTATGTAGATCGATTGGTGGTAGGATGGTGCACCAGCAGGAACAGAATGCGGAAGTAGGGAGGCTTGCGCCACAAGTTAGGAGCGGTCTGCGACAAGTGGCAGCATTGCGACTGTGTCAAACCAGAAATCATTATGAATTATTCACAGATGGAACTTTTTCCTTTTGAACAATTATGATCGTTAGCTGACTCAGATTGTGCCAGAAGCGGGCACGTTTGGCATGAGGAGTACACTGAGGCAGCATGGTCGACGACACCTGGAAGTGATGGTTTGCACGGCTGGCATGAGGAATACACCATGGCAGCATGGTCGAAGGGTCCACGGGATGATGATTCGCACACTTTAGCACGTAGGGAAACATGTGGAATTATGATTGCTCTGCACACAATAGAAGTTCGTCTCATACTCAAACAGAACACCGGAATGTTATGATTCACCTCAAGCGTGAGCAGGTGGTGTAAATGATTGCTGAGGTAGACGACCAATCGAATGCAATGTATAAAGATAAGAACCCGAGGATAGTAAGAGCACATAGGTTGTTCCAGTTGAGAGGGGTCATGTTGCAAGAGGATCAGGCATCTAGCTAAGTTAGGAATTCCAAGGAGGCTGTGGAAATGATCCATTTCATTTCATGTGGTAGCACACTAGGTGCGTTGAGGGCCCGAATGACGAGTGTACATGAGCGCCTGGAAAAATCCGTGCCTTGGACACTCGGGGGTTACAAGCATGAAGTCTCGTCCGAGATGTCTAGGAAGTTGGTGATGGTTCGAAGTCTTATGGTCCCTATGAACACACAAAGGATGGGGGTGGCAACCCCCGGGTCCCTGTAGCATGTGCTTGCTGGTGCGAAACAAATGTGCTAGAATAGCTGGCTTGTTTTGCACCTCGGCGTTGCTGGTAAACTTCCTCTTTGTCTGCAATTGGTCTCTCTAGACTGGAGCATGATTTTTCAAGGTCCATGACAGCAAGCTGAAAAATGACCACTTTTGGGTGAGAAGTACATGACAGCGAGCAAATGATCAGCATAGCAGAAGAAGCAGGACAACATCGCGCGATCCAGACAGCAAGCACAGTTGCAGCAATATAGTTTAGCTATAGTAAATCAATACGCCATGTCCAGTTGATGTGGCTCAAGGGTGAGCCACAAGATTGTGTTGGGGGCCTGTTGGCAGGCAGTTTGGTAGGGAAGAATCGAAGCATTGCTAATGCTGCGACACGTCAGAAGAGGTTGTGAAAGATAGAAGGCTAGATTATTTTTATGTATTTTTGAGTCGATTGTACCGCAGAATGCGGCTTTGTAGATCATTGGACCATATGATATGTAATTTTGGGTTAAATTGTACTGTAGTAGGCAGGTTTTTGGGTCATTTGGACCGCGTCAGCTAGATTTTGGGTCATTTGTCCAAGTGTCGTTTAGGAAGTCGTTAGTAAGTGGACACGCATTGTAAAGGTGGAAGCCTATATATAGTCATAAGTGTTAGAACATTTTTCCACCTATGTAAATTAATCATGTATTAATTGATGATTAATTAGCCCAAGTGATTAATGATTACATCCCTAAGTTGATTAGATTGGCAAATGGTCAAACTGTCTTGAACTAGTTAGCAATGTGAACAAGTGCTGAGTCAAACCAGCTAAGTGGAGCGCTCCCCAGGGCAATTAATGCACTCAGCATGCCTAGAGCGCCCTCCTCAGGTCATTTAATGCACTCAGCATGCTTCTCTTCTACCTAGGGCGCATTTGCTCTCTTGTGGACAATTTTGCCTTGTTTTGTCACATTTTTGACCAATTTTAGACTCCAAACCTCTACCCAACCAGTTTCTTCACATGTGTGAGGTCACATGGGCCTGTCCAGTCATTCCCAGCATTCACACTGCAGATTCGAACCAGTTTGGGATGGTTTGGGATATTTTGGTCAACCTAGGGGGGTTTGAGCTTTTTCTAAGCTAGATCAGTGTGAACACTCCAGATGGATTCGAATTCTTCCAGATTTGTATATATGAGTGTTCTTAACCTTTGTTAAGGTTGGACAGTTAATAATATTGACATTATTCACCAGTTCATGTGTATTGTTCTTCATTCATTTAAATTTTTTATGCTAATTCTTGCAAATGTTGTGCAATCTTTCACCAGTGAGGAATCCACAGTAGCTAGATTCAACTGTGCTTGAGATTTTACATGGTATCAGAGCTCTTGGAGCTAGAATTCGAACCAGCAGACTGTTGTAGTGGATTGCCAGAAACAGTGGAGAAACCACATAATTCCTGAGGCCATTGCCTTGAGCTTACTGGAGAAATCTAGTGGCTCCTCTCAGGTGTGATGCTCTCCCGAATGCACCCACTATCCATACAGGGTTCGAATCTGTGAGTGTAGATCCCTCCAGAGTGATTTGAGAGTTGTTTGCAGGTATTGGAGTTCAGCATTGTCAGCAAGTGCGAATTGCAGCAGAGGAGAATGGAGCCATCTCACCCAAACGTGCTCACACCCTTCAACTATTTCGATTGGAAGGCAGAAATGGTGATTTTGCTGAGATCCAAGGGTCTCTACAGAATCACGATGGGCACTGAGGTTGAGCCAAACTCAGCTGTGGAGAAATCCAAGTTTTTCAACAGAATGGATGAGGCATTTGGCCTCCTTTGTCTCAGCATTTCGAGAGACCTCCTATTTCATGTAGAAAGTCTAGCAACTCCAAATGAAGTGTGGCTCAAGCTTGAGACACTGTTTGGAAAGACTGATGAGATGAGAGGCCACCAGCTCGAAAATGAGCTTGTCTCACTGAGCCCAGGGAATTTCGATTCCATCCAGGACTTCTTCACCAAGTTCAAGAACTTGGTCTTGCAGATCAGACAATGTGGCATAGAGAAGAAAGAAGAACAGTTGGTGTTGTCCATTCTCTCAAAATTGGGTTCAGAATACTCAGTTTTTGTGTCTTCCTTCAACTCCACAAGGCTCACAGTCAGAGGTTGGAAGATGCCATCCTTGGCTGACTTCATGGAGATGCTAACTCAAGAGCAAGACAAGCTGGTCTTGATGGGATCCATCAAACAAAAAGATCAAGTTCTTGCAGCTGGAGATTCGAAATGTGGAAGAAGCAAGCAAAAACCCAGGGTTTCGAAACCTCAAGAGAAGAAGAGAAAGGATGAGAAGCCCAAATCCTCTGAGGGGGTTTCGAATCCTATCAAGAACAAGGGAAAGAAGGCTGAGAAGACAAAGTGTAGCTACTGTCAAAGAGGTTTTCATCCAGAGAGCTCATGCATGAAGAAAACCATAGACACCATGACACATCTCCTACAGAAAAATAACATTCCTCTTCCTGAAAGTTCCAAGAAGAAGGAGTGCGCTTCTGAAGACAAGGAGAGCTGCCATGCTTTGGTGGCTAGCTCATCTCATTCACCGTTGTTCATCATTGATTCAGGTGCCTCAAGGCACATGGCTTCCTCAAGAGACTCGTTTTCTGAACTTGCTCCCTACAGTGGTCTCTCAATTCGAATGGGAGATGACTCAGAAATCCCTGCTCATGGCATTGGGAAAATCTCTATGGAGAATGGCTTCTTCTCAAATGTGCTGTATGTGCCAAACCTTGCAGCAAACTTGCTCTCTGTGTACCAAATGACACATACTGGAGCAGCAAAGAAGGTGGTCTTCACTCAGGATGAAGTGGAGATATCAGAAGTTTCCACCGGGAAAATTGTTGCAAAGGGTGTTGCAGACCATGACATGAAGATGTACATGTTCTCCCACTTCCTCGAATTTTCTTCACCAAGTGTGCTGCTGTCACATGGGAATGAGACCAGCAAGCTATGGCATCAAAGGTATGGGCACCTAAACTACAGATATCTTCAAGTTTTAAGCAAAGAAAATATGGTAGAAGGGCTGCCCCAAATCAGATTTTCGAGTGGAACATGCAAGGGTTGCATGATTGGGAAACATCCTGAAAGGAAGTATGACAAAGGGAAGGCTAGGAGGGCTGATCAACCCCTTGGGATAGTACATTCTGATCTCATAGGACCACTCCCCACACCCTCCTATGGCTGCAGCAAATATGTGCTCACCTTCATCGATGACTACTCAAGGTACTGCTGGTTATTTTTCCTTAAGCAAAAATCTGAAGTCTTTGATTGTTTCAAGATTTTTAAGAGCATGGTTGAGAACTTCAGTGGGAAGGCCATGAAGGTTTTGAGGACTGATAATGGCAGAGAGTATGTCAATAAAAATTTGCAGCAGCTCTGTCAAGAGCATGGCATTCAGATGCAACACTCAGTGCCCTACACACCTCAGCAAAATGGTGTTGCAGAGCGCAAAAATAGAGCACTGAAAGAGATGGCAACTTGCATGTTGCAAGCAAGGGATTTGTCTCCTAAATTATGGGCTGAAGCTATGAATTGTGCAGCATATGTTCAGAACAGGGCACCACACAAAGCATTGCAAGGAATCACTCCATTTGAAGCTTGGATGGGCCACAAGCCAAATGTCTCACATTTCAGAATTTTTGGCTCAAGGGCTTGGGCCAGAATTCCACCGGAGAAGAGAAAGGCATTGCAGCCCCAAAGCAAGGAGTCAATCATGGTTGGGTATGCAGAGGATTCCAAGGGCTACAAGCTCTTTGATCCATCCACTCACAAAACTTTCATTGAAAGAAGTGTCAAATTCGAAGAGGAAGAATTTTTGCAAGCTAGTGAACAAGGTGATGGGGAATGCTCATTCCCTCGTCTTGATGATGAAGTAAGTAGTGATTCATTCTCTGATATTTCTGATTCTGATATTGCTGAAGATGATGTTGATATGGATTCTGAACATATCCCTCCCTCAAGGCCCAAGTGGGTAGAGAAAACAATTCAAAGTGCCGGAGAGCTAGTGGGAGATCCCCAAGATGCTAGGAAAACTAGATCTCAATTTCAAAATTCCTTTGCATATAATAATTCTGATCTGAGTGAGGCCTGTTATTTGATGGTTGGATCTGATCCAATGTCATATTCAGAAGCATGTACAGACCCAAGGTGGCAATCAGCCATGCAAGAGGAGATGAACTCACTCCATGAGAACAAAACTTGGGATTTGGTCCCTCTTCCTCCCAAGAGGAAACTAGTGCAATGCAAGTGGATTTATAGAACCAAAATTGGATCTGATTGCTCTGATCTGAAGTATAAGGCCAGGTTGGTGGCTAAGGGTTACTCTCAGGTCCAAGGAGTGGACTATACAGAAACATTTGCACCGGTGGCAAAGATGGACTCCATAAGACTAGTTTTGGCAATTGGGGCTTCCAAGCGATGGGAGATTCATCACATGGATGTAAAGAGTGCCTTTCTTCATGGGGATCTGAATGAGGAGATTTATATGCAGCAGCCTGAAGGTTTTATTTCTGATCATACTCTTGTTTGCAGGTTGAACAAATCACTCTATGGGCTCAAGCAAGCTCCTAGAGCATGGTATGCAAAAATGGACAATTTTCTGCTATCTTTGGGGTTTGAGAGGTGTAAGTCTGATCCAAATGTGTATATGCAGCATGTTAGTGATCTGATATTGATTATTGTACTGTATGTTGATGATCTTTTGATCACTGGTAGCTGCACCAAAGAACTTGACTCAGTTAAGAGAGCATTGCACAGTGCATTCTCCATGACCGATCTAGGATTGCTAAAACAATTTCTGGGCTTGGAGATTGATCAATCTGTGAATGGAATTTCTGTATGTCAGTCAAGGTATGCTTCAGATTTGCTGCAGAAATTTAAGATGGCTGAATGTAAGTCTGCAAAATTTCCATTTCTTTCAGGAGTTAAGCTTACAGAATGGGGTTCTTCACCACTAGTTGACAGTTCGTTGTATAGACAACTAGTTGGGAGTTTGTTGTATCTTACACACTCTCGACCAGATTTGTCTTATGCTGTTGGGGCTGTTGCAAGGCACATGCAAGAGCCTCATGAGATCCATTGGAAGGAAGCCAAGAGGATACTTCATTATGTTCAGTACTAAGTCTTTTGGTATCCATTATGCTGCTGGTTCATCTCTTGAACTAGTAGGATTTACAGATTCTGATTGGGCCGGTGATTGTATTGATCGGAAGTCAACTTCCGGTTATGTCTTTATGCTTGCACATGGACCTATATGCTGGTCAAGCAAGAAACAGAGCACTATTTCCTTATCTTCAGCTGAGGCTGAGTACAGGGGAGCAGTCAATGCAGCCACACAATGTGTTTGGTTGCAAGGTATTCTTGCAGAGTTCGGGATTGTCTTTGATTCACCCACTATTCTTTGGTGTGATAATCAAAGTACAATCAAGATTTCTACCGATCCAGTACAGAGGCAGAGGACCAAGCACATAGAGATACACATGCATTACATTCGGGGTTTGGTGCATGACCGGATCATAGCATTGCAGTATTGCCCATCCAGTGAGCAAACTGCTGATATCTTCACCAAGTGTTTTACCGAGAAGACCTTCACTCACCTTAGATCTTTGCTTGGGGTGAGTGATGCATGGTGATGATTGGTGTATTTTGATATATGCCACATGTCCATTTTAGAGGGGAGGTTTTATTTCCCATGTGGTTTTCCTCCTTACCTTGGTTACATGGACAAATAAATTTTCATGATGTAAAAGGTGACTTGAGCCTAGTTGCCAAGGCCTTAATTTTTTATATTTCACTAAGTCTAGCTTAAGGGGGGGTGTTAGAACATTTTTCCACCTATGTAAATTAATCATGTATTAATTGATGATTAATTAGCCCAAGTGATTAATGATTACATCCCTAAGTTGATTAGATTGGCAAATGGTCAAACTGTCTTGAACTAGTTAGCAATGTGAACAAGTGCTGAGTCAAACCAGCTAAGTGGAGCGCTCCCCAGGGAAATTAATGCACTCAGCATGCCTAGAGCGCCCTCCTCAGGTCATTTAATGCACTCAGCATGCTTCTCTTCTACCTAGGGCGCATTTGCTCTCTTGTGGACAATTTTGCCTTGTTTTGTCACATTTTTGACCAATTTTAGACTCCAAACCTCTACCCAACCAGTTTCTTCACATGTGTGAGGTCACATGGGCCTGTCCAGTCATTCCCAGCATTCACACTGCAGATTCGAACCAGTTTGGGATGGTTTGGGATATTTTGGTCAACCTAGGGGGGTTTGAGCTTTTTCTAAGCTAGATCAGTGTGAACACTCCAGATGGATTCGAATTCTTCCAGATTTGTATATATGAGTGTTCTTAACCTTTGTTAAGGTTGGACAGTTAATAATATTGACATTATTCACCAATTCATGTGTATTGTTCTTCATTCATTTAAATTTTTTATGCTAATTCTTGCAAATGTTGTGCAATCTTTCACCAGTGAGGAATCCACAGTAGCTAGATTCAACTGTGCTTGAGATTTTACAATAAGTTGTAAGTGTTAGAGAGCTGATTTTGGATACGATTTTTGGATGTTGTTTGTGCGCATATTTGAGTCTGTATATGAGATCAGGAGATATTCTTGAGATCTGGGTTTGCGGAGATGTTGTATCAGGGTTTTGTTGAAGTAATATGACATGACAGAACTGTTTGGTGAAATTCCCTGTGTACCTTTTATGTTAATGCATGTTGCAACTCACAAATGATGCTATGATTTCTTGTTGCAGTTGATACTTTAATGTTATACTTGTCGCGATGAATGTTTCTGTTGAATAATGTTATGAATATGAATGATGTTAAAACTAAAAGCATAGATCTGTTTTGAATGTTGCGATAAGTTAAGTAAGAAAGTAATTTTCACCGCAATTATCCTGCTTCATTCGACGGAAACATGGTTTCGTCCACTCTCCCTTGATCGCCTCAGGTGAGACCTCATCTGCTCTGTATGTGTTGCTGGATAGGGTAAAACCTGCCTGGGATGGTGCTGAGGGAGATCGAGGTGGGTTGGTGTCGACAGCGATGGGAACCCCTGTCGACTGGGTTTGAGTCAACAATGACCCCATTGAGTGAAATTCGAATGGCCTTCACTGATCAAAACCCTAGCACCGGAGATGACAATAGAACCGCTTCCAAGAATTCGAGGCACAGTATGGGGGATCCCCTAGATAAAAATCGATGTCCCAGATCCATCGGAATTGATGGATTCGTGATCCAATTCATGGTTTTGGTGCTACGGGCATTGTTTTCAGGCACCCCATGGCCATTCAGGGACACTTGGAGGATTTGCTCCAGGGGCATGAAACCCAAACCGGTGAGGGAAATCGGGTTCTGTCAGCTCCCACACATGCGTGTGGCCATTGTGGAGGTGTTCACGAGGGCCATGCTCGTGGGTGAGCCTTCGGATCATAAATGAGCCCCTTGAGCAAAATTGGGATGCAGGGTTCAAATTTCATTTCATCTCCTCACTTCAAAATAATTTTTTTTTACATTTTGAATTTTTACTTTTCCCTTCACACGAAGTTTTAGTGAGAAAATAACCCTTCAACAATGAAGTTAGACTTCAAAAATATCATTTAATAAAATTTTTTTATTAAAGAATAATTCGTGGAAGTTAATATTTGGCCACATGTAATGCAAAAAAACAAAACTTTCAATTTTAACACGCTGCATTAATGGTGTAATTGAAATTGTGACATTTTATTCCAAATGACTTGGCTTTAAAGACCAGACAAATATAGTATGCCCTTTATAGAGGCTATTCATTAAAAAATACATTGCTATTGAGAATGTACTATGATTTTCTCCCCTGCCTTTGTCAAAAGAAGATTAATAAGGTTGTTTTTCCAAGGTATAGGATGTTTTGGATTTTTCAACTATTATTGCATGTGAACTTGCCCATAGCAAGCTACAACAAATATTTCGCGGAAGTGGAATTGTCTATGTGAATAGATAAGTAAAAATCTTTTAGCAACAAGACCTATAAATTTTAACTTGGAAGTATTGGAAATGTACAAAGTGGGATTGAGAGGCTTGATGGTGATTATAGTAGTGGGCATGGTATTGGTGAGAATGATGTCATGATAGTGGAATTAAACATTAAGATGGTGACACTAGAGCTTGGATCCTAGCCTAGAAACACGAGAGCCTAGCCTAAAAACCCTAGTTCATAGCATAAACCCTAGTTTGTATTCTAATCACAATGAAACCCTATTATGTAGCCTAAGATCTAGCCCTAAATTATAATACATATAAAAATTAAAGCATTTTCATTGTACATATATATTCATGTGTATACATTTGAATCCAAATCAATATACACATATATGCATAGTTTCTCATCTATATAGCAAGGGTGCATACATCTAGAAAACCATTGTACCTAGCACCAGATACCTAATTTAGAAACCTAATGGTTTGAAATTGGTTGTAGCATGAAGATTTTTATATGGTGGATATGCACATCTATTGCAACCTTCTCAATGGATGGCAAACCTAATATTATCATAACATTAATAAAGCTTAGTCCAACATGTAGTAATGCTTACATGTTCTAGTGTTGATGGTGCACTAATGGAAGCATGCAACTTGATGAGGGTGTATTTGTGACTCCATTGATGTAATGCAAGCCCTAAATGTCTTTAACAAGTGTATGAGTGTCCAATATATGAATTATAATGTCCGAATACCCCTCAATCCCTTCCGGACAGAATTCGAAAGCATTTGGGGTATTGGGGTAACAAGTTGGTGTGTTGAGGTGGATATAGCCTCAAAAATACACCTCATAGTAGTAATTTATTGTAATGTCAACTATATGTGTTTAAGTCAATGCGTCTACATAATATTAGATCGCTATCACATGATGATAAATTAAGGAAGTCCCAATTGTAAATGGTAGTGGATGTGATGGTCATCAAATCAAAGGTGGCTATATATGTGAGTGAGAATTAATGACCTAGCTATACATTGTGCTCAAGGTTGTCCTATTTGTATGGTGACAATTGATTAAGAAATGATTCCATAAGTTGGTTATTAATTTGTTGCATGATCTTAAGTAGACAAAATGGTCAATATAAATACTAGTGACGACATTTCATTACATGGAGTATGGACATTTTGGATCTCATTATGTAGAGCTATTAAAAATCACGTTGGATCTCATTTTAACCTTTTGACAACAATGGACATTTTCTATTTTTAAGTATTCTTTTCCTAGTACTCAAGTTCCTAATATATATCTTATGTGCCATGAGGTGTGATTTGTCCATCCATTTATTCCGTTTGTTTTTAGAATAATTCTCACACGTGATTTTCTTTTAGTTAGCCTATGTTTATAATGTTTTCTTAATGTAGATACCATTACAAGATTTAACATGTGGAAAGATAAACCAAGCTGAACTATGATATCCAACTTATCTTCTAAGATCTAGGTAAGCTTCAGGTTGATTCACATTATCAACTAATGCATGGACATCATTGGTACCAAAACTTAAGACCGCGTGCCATGGATGGATAGAAGTAAAAACCAAATTTAGACAACATCACATCATGATACACACAACATGAGAAAACAACATTCGATAACGAGATATATAAATCACATAACTGAAAATCCATGTACAAGGCTACAAAACGCATCCAAACATATACAATTTCTGGCAAATAGTGGAACATGGTTCCCAATGTACATACATTGGAAACTCGTGCCCTATACAAAATGCGACAACTCATGCCGTAGATCCAAAATACATGGCAACTCGTGCCATACATACAAAGTACATGGAAACTAGTGCACAAAAGTGCCACATCATGGATAATGTACATAACATGGTGTGTCAAGCATTGTGACCACCCCCACCACTCCCAGGTGCATCTCCAAAGTTGAACTTCTTCCTCTTCAAGCTACTGGTATATAGGGTCTTCTTCCCTCTGGGAGTAGACTGTCTCTCCGGGCTCTGGAACAAATGATATAAGATACAATCATTTTCAAGAATTTGTAACATTTACCACATTTATAAAAAAAATGTAGAATTCAAATCTTAAATAAATCACCTTTGATGCGAGTGGGAAACATGAGGCATGTGTCTTGGATCTGCGGAGCCTCTCAACAATTCTAACCTACAACACTTACAACAATCATTTCATTGAAAAGTAATAATTGCTTAAATTAATTTTTGTTAATGCATCAAAATATTTTCATAAATTAACTTGATTCTCACCGTGAACACCTCTAACGATGGACATGACTGGGCTTCTGGGCTAGTAGGTGGAGCAGATGGCTGGACAACCAGCTCTTATACAGACATGGGGGGGGGGGGTGCAGATGTAGTTGCAACCACTGGAGATACAAATGAGGATAATGGAAGAGTAGATGCCACAATATTGGCGGGAAGTGGGGAAGATATGGTGGTATGAGGTGGAGGAGGACGTCGTGGATGATAAACCCCTGCCGGTTGTATGATAGAGGATATCGAACAAAAAGGGATAGGGGGGATTTTGAGGGATGGTGAATGGGAGGGTAGTCATGGATAGAGGGAGGAGGATGGATGGAAGGGAGGTTGTGGACGAAGAGGGAAAGATGGAAGTTAGGGGGGCATGGACGAATGGGGGAGGATGGATAGACAGGGGGGCGTGGATAAATTGGGGAGGATTTATAGACGGGGGGCGCAGACGAGTGGGGGAGGATGGATGGAGGGGGGAGTATGGCCAGAGAGGGGAGGCTGGATGGAAGGGAGGGTGTGGACGGAGGGATGGGTCTAGATGGAAGCGAGGGGGGTGACTCATGGGAGAGGGTGAAAACATAGGACTAAAATGGGGACCTGCAACTATTGGTGGCACCTACATATACATTTCTAATATCACAATTTAGTAAACAAACAATAAATTAAACCACAGTAAGTTGTAATAATTCAAATTAAAAGCGTGCTTTTAACTACACATTGTACCTATGTATATGGTGATCTGTCAATCCCTAGTGGGGATGGTTGATCACCATAGTCAGGGAACACCTGTGCACATCAAAATGCATGCATGTTATGAACATATTACAAAAGTCATTATTTAGGCAATCAAGATATTCAAAAACATTGTACGAAGTATCAACGTGTATTCCATAAATATAAATACTTAAATAATATAAATGCCATAAGTAATAACAATATTGTGTGAGGTACTGAAAATACCTCCATGTGAGGTGCTACAATTTCAGTTGCAGCTGCCATTGCTGCATCCAGGTTGGGATATCCTACGTTCTCCCATGTTGGTGCCTCAGCTCTAAATAAATGTACATTGAAATAATAGTTTAAGTCAAACAAAAATACTTTACAAATTATCAAGTGATGATTGAAAACACATTAAAAAAATTGCTAACCTGCTCCATAAAACAGCCCGCGATCAGGTCAGGGCAAGTGTGCCCGCAATGGGGACAAAGATGTGGCATTGTCCCCGTCGAACTGGAATTCCCAGCATGGCTACCATTGGTCACAGGTATATCTTGATCCTGTCGTGAAGGCCTTGCACCTGAATCTCTATCAAGGTCAACCGACCTCTCCACTGTGGTCGCTGTTATAAAGGCAGTGTGTCTGAGGAGTCCACGTGCAACATTCCTCATTGCCTCTTTGATCTAATCAAGTCTGTGGGGTAACTGAGGTGGCTGGGGAGAGGGGTTGGGCTCGTGCCTAGGAGTTGGTGGCCCTCTCAGTGGGTTCCTCCTGGCAGCAGGTTGATCTTGGATAGAGCCATGCCCAACACCCTGGAACTCAGTTATGTCAAAATAGTTGACATGTAAAACGAGGCAAAACTTAGCCCACAAATGCCGAAGGAAGTACTGTGGAACCTCCCTATTATTGTAGGGAGGTTTATCGTACACCATGAACCACCTCTGCATCCAATAGTCCCTCCATGGTTGGTAATGGCACCAATCCATGCAGACACATGGATTTCTAGTGTTCAGTGGTTGTTGTGTTCTTGGCTCGGTGAACATACTGTATAATTGGGCCTTTGTAATATTCAAATATTTTATTTATTCCTTGGAAATGCCCATGGAGTAATACTCCTGCATCCTATCTCTAAATTCTGTTAATATTTAATATGCTAAGACATAGAATATCAGTATTACATTCCATTTCACAACAATAGCATATACAGGATCACTAAAAGAACAACAAGCATAGCATAAACACAAGAGACACATATTTATCCTGGGAAACCCTCATGGGGTAGAAAACCCAACAAAGCTTCCTCAATATAGATGACTAGCAAATACAAAAGATGTAATCCCAAACATGAGCTCCTTCTCCTTCATTGAAGATCTCTCTCTCACCTATGCGCTACTCACAAGTGAGTGTAATGTGTGTTAAATGAGGAACACACCTCCTCTATTTATACACAACTCTGACTTGACTTTTACGCTAACTAGGTCGGCCCCAACTTAACTAATTAACATAATGTGACAGGGTCGACCCCACTAGGGTGGTCTAATAACCCTTTAACCCACATGTCTCAAACAGGGCTGACCCCCAAGGTAAGTCTAATAACCCAAGTTACCACATTCTCCACGGAGGAATAAAACATCTCCAGATATACAATAAGGTCTCCACGGAGGAATGAAACATCTCCAAAATAATAAAGTACAAATATAATATTCTTAGAAGTTACAATATCTCAACACTCCCCCTTAACGAGAAGGATATTATAACAACATCTGTAGGAGAAAGGAGACATCAACATCATGATACATCTATAAATCATTGGAAGCTTTCTTAATACATCATCATCAGTAACTCATTCAGTTACTGGAACATAATCAATACTGGAAAATCAACATCGTTAGTATTGAGTCTTCATCTTCTGCAGCACTCGATCAACTACAACATCATCATCTGGATCTATCGATGAACATCATCATCTGGATCCATCGATCAACAACATCGTCATCTATATCATCATGATCAACAACATCGTCATCTAGACCATCATGATCAACAACATCGTCATCTAGACCATCACGATCAACATCTGGATCTTCTCGATCAACAACATCAACATAGCAGCATACTCTGCAATGTACAAGATCCAATTACAGGATGATCAATCCCGCTCACTTTAGGACATAAGTCCAAGGATGATACAATCCTATCACGTGCATTTTGAACCAAACGTTCAGGGACGATGCAGTCCTATCGTGTACATTTTGAACCAAATGTTTAGGGATGATGCAGTCCCGATCTGCTTACAGGATGATCAATCCTTCTCACTTTAAGACACCTCTCCTATTTAGGGATGATGCAATCCCGATCTACTTACAGGATGATCAATCCTTATCACTTTAAGACACCTCTCATGTCTAGGGATGATGCAAGCCTGACCACAGTGCCAGTCCTTTTTCATATTGGATGTGACCTAGATTAAATATAGGATTTTATCACCTGTGAATGATCACCTGCTGCTGCACTGAGAAGTCTAGGAGCGAACATTACATCATTACAAGACCTGCGAATGATCACCTGCTGCTACACTGAGCAGTCCAGGAGTGAACATTACATCATTCCAGTCAACCACAGAGCCATTACTATTTCAACTAGGGTGTGACCTAGATCAGATCTAGGATTTACAACCTGTGAATGATCACCTGCTAATCCAAGAGCGAACATTACATCATTACAGGACTTGCAAATGATCACCTACTGCTACACTGAGCAGTCTAGGAGTGAACATTACATCATTCCAGTCAACCACAGAGCTAGTACTATTTCAACTGGGGTGTGACCTAGATCAAATCTAGGATTTACAACCTATGAATGATCACATGTTAATCCAGGAGCGAACATTACATCATTACAGGTTTTGTGAATGATCACCTACTGCTATGCTGAGCAGTCCAGGAGCGCACATTACATTATTCATCAACATCTTTCTCGAAGACAAGAGTCTACAGATCAATTCAGGGACCGAAGTCCAGGGATGATACAATCCCTCTGGTCCACTAGGGACCACTTCTCAACCTTATCGTTGATATCATCGACGTCATCGTCAGGATAGGTAACCTCATCATCGACCTCATCGTCGAAACAAGTAACCTCATCATCGATACATGTATCCTCATCATCGATACAAGTATCCACATCATCAATACAAGTATCCTCATCATCGATACAGTATCCACATCATCGACCATATCACTCCCCCTTTCGAGGAGGGTCCTTCTAAAATACACCAAGCTTGTCTCGACGATAGTCAAACTTTACTTGAGACAGAGGTTTGGTCAATACATCAGCAACTTGTTCGTCAGTGCTCACATACTCGAGCTTTATATCTCCTTTCTGCACCATATCCTGTATATAGAAATATCGAATCTCTATGTGCTTTGACTTATCATGGAACACTGACTTTTCTGTCATCTTGATACAACTCTAGTTGTCATACATGATCATAGTGGGGTCCATCTCTAAATCAAACAGTCTTGATAACAACTTATGAAGCCATATCGCTTCACAACTAGCAGAGCGAGCAGCTATATATTTTGCTTCGGTTGTGCTGAGAGCCACACTAGACTGTTTCCTGCTAAACCACGAAATCATGGCATATCACATACAATAACATCCACCCAATGTGCTCTTCATGTCTGATACACTTCCTGCTCAATCAACATCTGTGTAGACATACAATCTGAAGTCACGATCTCTAAGAACCAAATTCTATCATATCTTTTAGGTACCTCATCACATGCTTTGCATCAATCAAGTGAACACACCTAGGTTCCACTAGGTATTGACTCAAGGTGTTCAAAACAAAGCATATATCTGGCCTTGTATTCGTCAGATACATCAATGACCAAATAATCTTTCTGTACAGAGTCACATCCACTAAGTCTGAGGAGTCATCAGCTAGCAGCTTCAAGTTGGAACCCATGAGAGTGGTCATGGTTGTACATTCCAACATATCAAATCTTCTTAAGATTTCCATAGCATACTTTCCCTGGTTAAGAAAGATTCCTTCTAATCCTTGCCATACTTCCAGACCTAGGAAGTAATGCATCAATCCGAGATCTTTCATCTAGCTTCTTTTTGCTTTCCATGATCTGTTTCTTATCACATGTCAGAAAGAGATCATCCATATACAGTAATAGTATGCCAGGTTCATCATCCATAAAGGAT
Organism: Larix kaempferi; assembly: GCA_027924585.1. NCBI lineage: Eukaryota > Viridiplantae > Streptophyta > Pinopsida > Pinales > Pinaceae > Larix > Larix kaempferi. The sequence continues at coordinate 1,910,021 of BSBM01000851.1, read as the reverse complement.
CAGTTTTACTCTTGGTAAAGCCCAATCTTTTCAAGAAGCTATCAATTCTCCCTATATAACTGAACATCATTCACACTCTGCATTGACTGATCTTCTGCATATCTATCCATGCCATCTCTCGTCAGATAGGTCTACTGATATGAGTTTCAAGATCATTCGAACTCTCTGGTGAGTTCCTTCTTGCATCCATCTAAGGGAAGAATTTCATTTGTATATAGACACCATCTTCAACCTTGTAGCAAAGGTTGAAATCCGCATCACCCATGGTGATCATTAAGCTGATCAAATGACTATCGATCCTGGGTGTCCGTACAGAGCTTTCTTCAATTACACCATTAAGAGAATCTTGTCATAATCCTCTTCTTCTTTCTAAGAGAATCTTCTAGCCATGAGCCTTCTATAATATGTTTGATTTGTAAGTCTTCTTGTTGAACATCCATCACTCGTTCTTTGGAACAGGTGTTCATCATCATAGCACATGATCTTTTTTACAAATCAAAGTTAATCACACGATTAGTAATACTTCATAATCATCAAATTATGTTGACATGATAACCTACTATGCATACTGATATGATTCACATAGTCATACAACTATCTTGACCAATACTTTGGCACAACACATTTCCATATCCTGTATGCATACAGTGGTTATCTAGATGCCTTCCATCTCTACCAGAACATACTATCGAGAACGTGCACAGCTCTCAGCTTGTCAACAAAGAGTTTTCATTCTAGACAAGCAACAATGGAATGTTTGTCCAACTTACCCATCATATGCATATTAGTACTATATTGTTCAATGCTATATGAATGCTCACACTATGCATGATATATTCTAGGAATACAAATACACATGCAACTATTACGAGCAATATCATTAACTTATTAAGAGATTCAAATAACAACTCAAATGCTTATCTTTTATGTTTGTGTGGTTGCCTCCCGCTTGATCTCTATATGCCTTTCGAACTTCTATTCATTATGTACCACTATGCATGCTTAGTGTCATCCTCATGATCTCATACACAAACATACATTCATTAGTATAATCTCAATACTATCAAAACATTATAGTTCTAAATAATCTTAAGTATGTATGGTCATGATCATTTCATACACAGGTATACTTACCTAAGATCCTAACACAAAGTAGGATTCTAAATTGATATAGGAAAACATACCTGGATTATCATGCTTGGTTATGTATTAACATACCCAAACAATATCTTCTTTGTTCTCTTCAATGATTTAGAGACCTTGTGCTAGAACCTGCATATCTCATGGGTTAATCATAGTAGAACAAAGTCATACATACCTCGTAAGAAGACCTTCTATGCGATCCATGACTATGGATGAGTCTTTGTGTTCATGTCATCATGTCATCATGGTCATATGTTCTTGAGCTAGAACTTTCTTGATGTACCTTTCATGTTAGTGGACAACATCAACCTCATACAACACCACAGTGCATTAGTACAATCATAAGTGTGATAACCCTAATCAGTGAATGTATTCTATCATGCATTCATACTTTTACTAGGGTGATAAGACAAGTCTAAAATTAATTAAGATTATACTAACCTCAATAATACGAAGACAAACATATCATAAACTTAATCATGAACAGATTTCAAAACATACCTGTATTTCCTCAAGTCATAACTATCAGGATTGCTTTTAACCCAATCCACTTTGATTTGCTGAGACTAGATCTCGAGTTGGATTAGGGTTTGTCATAGAAACCCTAAAATTCAAATATTGAATTTCAAGCTTTTGAATGGATGAAAAGATGTGGCTTGCTGAGCTGATAAAGCTAGTATACTTTACTTTTGAAAACTACAAAATTTGACCCCTCAAAATTGCCTTTGAAATTTCCCGATCCACTTGACAGGACCCCGAAGTAGGGCTTGATAAAGCCCACCCTTCTTCCCAATCAAAAGGTTCGATCCAAAGCTCTAAACTTTGATTTTTCTGAGGAGCTTCCAGCCATGGTCATAGACTTCAAAAATCCCAACTTTTGCAGAAACCCTAATTTTCCACTTTTTCGATCAAAATCCTGAACAAGGGTTTGATCAAGCCCGGCCTTCTTCCCAACCAAAAAATACGATCTTGGTCTCTAAATTTCGATTTTGATGAGGAGAATTCATCCGTAGACTCCTATTCCAAAAATTCCAACTTTCTCTGAAGCCCTAAATTCTCGTAGCAGTGACAAGCCAAGAATTAAGGTGCTCAGAAAACAATTCTGTTTTGACAAAAATATGCACCTGATTGTTTCTAGTTCATATATGAAATTAAGAATCCCTAGGGTCTGAAAATTCTTCCTATGGTAGCCTGACCTATCATTTTTCCAACCCCACAGGTTTGACTTGAATTGGATTTTCTGAGAGAGAGAGTTATGCCAAGTGTCGCAACATGACCTGTTTATGGGATAAAATAGGGTAGCAAACTTGTACGGCATGCCACGTGTCACTGGTTCAACTTTGGCCTTTAAAAAACCTAACTGAGAAACTATAGTCCGTGCTCTACTTGTCACGTTTTACAAAATTTCATTTGGAGCTTCCTAGCCCAAGTTGTGACCTTTTTTCCTAGGTCACTTGTTTATGACTGAGATCTGGAAGAGGCAGAAACGCTAACTTGTACTGATCATAAATCACAAAATATAACGAATTAGAGGCTATCCTTTGGACACAAGGTACAGGGTGATGTTATCTATGACCTGTAAAGGTTTCAGATACTGAGCATTCTCCAAACTGGATTTATAGCGAAAGTTCCACGATGACTGGTTTTTGCTATATAAAACCCTAACCTTCAAATTGTCGCAAGTGAAGCAAGTGTTGTAAGTGCCATACATTGCCTTCCTTCAAGATAGCTCCGATACCATGTTAATATTTAATATGCCAAGACATAGAATATTAGTATTACATCCATTTTACAACAATAGCATATACAGGATCACTGAAAGAACAACAAGCACATCATAAACATAAGAGACACATAGTTATCCTAGGAAACCCTCATGGGATAGAAAACCTAGCAAAGCTTCCTCAATATAGATGACCAAAAAATACAAAAGATGTAATCCCAAACATGAGCTCCTTCTCCTTCATAGCAGATCTCTCTCTCACCTATGCACTACTCACAAGTGAGTGTAATGTGTGTTAAATGAGGAACACAGCTCCTATGTTTATACACAACTCCAACTTGACTTTTACACTAACTAGGTCGGCCCCAACTTAACTAATTAACATAATGTGACAGGGACAACCCCACTAGGGTGGTCTAATAACCCTTTAACCCACATGACTCAAACAGGGCCGACCCACACTAGGGAAGTCTAATAACCCAAGTTACCACATTCTCCACAGAGGAATAAGACATCTCTGGATATACAATAAGGTCTCCATGGAGGAATGAAGCATCTCCAGAATAATAAAGTACAAATATCATATTCTTAGAAGTTACAATATCTCAACAAATTCAGTCATGTCAGTCAATTGGTGATGTGCATGGATGAGGGAGTCAATTGAGCTCTCAATTGACGTGGCATGAGACACCCGAGATGGTTCCCCCGAGTTTGTTAGTTCTCAAGTGTGCACTCTCATTTCATTTACATAATGGTTAAGGTCATATTGTTCAAAATTTGGTTGGGGGTTTTCATTTTCTTCGGCATTTGGATTTTGTTGACGGTTTTCTTCGGCATTGGGTCCAAGGTTTGGGTTTTCTTGTGTTCCACCAGACTCCGGGTTAACATTTTGCTCACTCATTGTGTGGGTTTACAATCTTCAATTGAAAATTTCTCCATTGTTTTAATAATTTGGGAAATATTACAAATTTAATAAACAAAAAAAATCAATAAAATGACACAAACAATCAATAAAATGACAAAAAAATTGGAATTTACCTATCCAATTGACTTGTTGATGAGTTAGTGGAAGGATTTGGTGGGGTTTGGAGTGGAAATCATCTCTTTTGGTGGCTGTAGTCATGTGCACGTGGGGAGGAAGTCACGCTCGGCTCCGTTGGGTAGAATGGGAACATTCTACTCTTTTTTTTATTTTTTATTTTTAACAGGGGCATGTGCATGCCTTTAAGAGCTCACATGCCAAACACGTGCACACGCCAACAACTCGCACGCACCTTGGTTCGACACTGAACCTAGCAGTGCGTGCGCGTTGCCTTAGGTGCGAGCGCGTTGTCGTTTTATTCCCGCTAGCGCATCCCCGTTGCAACAGTTTTGGGGAGAAACTTTGTGCGCCCGCCCTTAAGTATCGAGAATTTTGATCTCTCATTGCTTAATAAATCATGCTTTAAGATGGCCTTTTGGTGGTTTTAATTTTTTTTAGCTTATGTAAAATTTAAAATTCAGTTAGTATATGCTCTGTACTCTAAGCTTAATTAAATTTCAATCCCACATTTAATTTATTCTTATATTTAGTAATTACACCAATAGGTGTTTATATTTTAGAATTTGGGGTGGAGTAGCAAGTTCGTTTTTCCTAGATTAAGGTGTAAATTGATTTTATGGGAGCAGTTCCAAATTCGAAACAAACAATTTTATATATATATATATATATATATATATATAATAACTAGTAGTTTATTCATAGATAATGAACATGTGGTTTTTCCAAGTCTAAAGAGAAATAATATTTCCTTCTTTATTCAAATTGAGTGATTAAAAAAGAGTTATCTATTTTTTTTTACAAATACTTTTTCTCTCAATAAGAATAGACACATTTATATGTTTTTTTATTCACATGATTTTTTAAACAAGATTATACACTTTCTTTGTCATAATACATATGGTTCCCCTGAGTGTCTTAGTTCTCGAGTGTGCACTCTCATTTCATTTACATAATGGTTGAGGTCATATTGTTCAAAATTTGGTTGGGGGTTTTGATTTTCTTCGACATTTGGATTTTGTTGACAGTTTTCTTCGGCATTGGGTCCAAGGTTTGGGTTTACTTGTGTTCCACCAAAGTCCGAGTTAACATTTTGTTCACTCATTGTGTGGGTTTACAATCTTCAATTGGAAATTTCTCCATTGTTTTAATAATTTGGGAAATATTACTAATTTAATAAACAAAAAAAATCAATAAAATGACAAACAATCAATAAATGACAAAAAAATTGGAATTTACCTATCCAATTGACTTGTTGATGAGTTAGTGGAAGGATTTGGTTGGTTTTGGAGTGGAAATCATCTCTTTTGGTGGTTGTAGTCATGCGCACGTGGAGAGGAAGTCATGCTCGGCTCCGTTGGGTAGAATGGGAACGTTCTACTCTGTTTTTAATTTTTTATTTTTAACAGGGGCGTGTGCGCGCCTCTAAGTGCTCACGCGCCAAACACGTGCATGCTCCAACAACTCACACGCACCTCGGTTCGACACCGAACCTAGCAGCGTGTGCGTGTTGCCTTAGGTGCATGCGCATTGTCGTTTTATTCCCACTAGCGTGTCCCCGTTGCAACAGTTTTGGGGAGAAACTTTGTGCGCCCACCCTTAAGTATCCAGAATTTTGATCTCTCGTTGCTTAATAAATCATGCTTTAAGATGGCCTTTTGGTGGTTTTAGTTTTTTTTAGCTTATGTAAAATTTAAAATTGAGTTAGTACATGCTCCTTACTCTAAGCTTAATTAAATTTCAATCCCACATTTAGTTCATTCTTATATTTAGTAATTACACCAATAGGTGTTATATTTTAGAATTTGGGGTGGAGTAGCAAGTTCGTTTTTCCTAGATTAAGGTGTAAATTGATTTTATGGGAGCAGTTCCAAATTCGAAACAAACAATTATATATATATATATATAATAATAATAACTAGTAGTTTATTCATAGATAATGGGCATGTGGTTTTTCCAAGTCTAAAGAGAAATAATATTTCCTTCTTTATTTAAATTAAGTGATTAAAAAAGAGTTATCTAATGTTTTTTACAAATACTTTTTCTCTCAATAAGAATAGAAACATTTATATGTTTTTTTATTCACGTGATTTTTTAAACAAGATTACACACTTTCTTTGTCATAATACACATGCATTATTGTATAGTAGACACTTTCTTTGTCACCGTGCATATCCATTATTGTACAATCTATAATCTATGCACTTTTAAAAGTAGATTTGAGAAATTCTTTTCAAACCCCTTTTTTCATCACATCGTTCATATTTTTTTCATTATATTACTCTGTCCTTCTGATTTTCTGTAATGTCCCCAGTTTGGCCCCATGGCGTTAACACTATAATTGATGTAATATTGTTAGGAAATCATGGTGAGGAGCTCAAGGCCAAGGCCCCACCATCGATTTTGTGATGCATATGGTTTGCGTGCTAGCAATGCACAGTGGAAATTCAAATAGCATGTAATATGCATTTTAATAAAAATACCCACAACTAGCTATGCAATGCAACAAAGAGATGGGGGCATGATTTCACAAGGAATTGGGAGGGAAAACATTCAAACCCTTGAGCCAATAGAGTCAAGCCAAGTGTCGATGAGGGAACCCATCAAACCCTCAACTACCCATGTTGACTTTTGTACCCAACCATTGATTTCTCCCAAGAGTTGGTTGGGGAAGTTATTGCCTTGGGAATGGGAAGGTATGGCTGTCCAAAATCGGGTATGGGCAAGCCACCCTTCATGAAAAAACGTGTTGGTCTTTTTGGGCAAAAATAGAGCCACGAAATGGCTGCCTAAGCCAGTATTCACCATGGCCTTGCTCTCTCACGCAGCTCAAGCTGCCTGGGCGTTTTCCTCCCTCGTTTTTCTGTGTCTCCCTTCATCTTTTAGCTGGGAAGGGGCGTTTTTGTGTTGGTTACCCGTGGGGAAAGAAAACAGAACGTTTTGGGTCTTCCTGGGGGTCGTTTAGGCCATTGGAAGGGATCCTAACCCGTGGAGAGAAATCGATTTTGATCCCTGGGGTTGAAATCGAAATTCCACACTTCATTGGGTGAACCACGAGCTGGGGGAACCAATGTGGACCCTGTTTTGTGAACACCTCTGTTGTAAATGTGTGACCCTGTCAATAGTCGTTTTGTTGTGAGAAGAAAGAGTATGTTGGGTATGGGTGATGGGTAATCCATTATTCTGGCTTGGCTGAGAGAAAAAAATGGTTATTGGGCAGTGGTTGAGCTGGAATGCCCCCTTTGTCCTTGTGAGAATCATGCCCAGCTCGGGGGTGGCCTTCGGACGGACTCAGTATAAGCTGTCGAAGAGCCTACGGTTGGGTGGAACGTTGCAGCGACATAGCTAGTTGCTTGGGACAATTGAAATGAAGATAAGTGTTTCTGCCTATGTATTTACTTATGAAATGCTTTTATTAATGCCTGAAATCTTGAATGTATTCGAATGATTGTGTGGATGTTGTTTCCGCTGTGCATGATTGATTGTTTACATCTGCACATTCATATCTTATTTCTTTTAATGAAATGAGTGGGCTAAATTTTGATTAAAAGCCCCATCGACTGGTAGTATGTTCCTTGCCTCGCAGTGGTCAGCAGGTGGGGACATTACATTTTCTAATTTCTCTCTCAGTTATCTTTTTCTTAAATCCGACAATTGTAAAGGCTCCAAGTATCACAATCATAATGAAAAGTTTTCACTCTTCAAGTTTTCTAATAGCACATTGTATAATCTCAATAGTTTTTTGCGCTTCTAATTTTCTGCTATTTGTTGTTATTATTAGCTTGGTGATGAGAATAGTCTACTTTTTACGTAATGAAGGTAAATTTGTATGTGGAAAGTTGGGTTTTGAAGTTGTTTGTGCATTAATGGCTGATGCAAACTAAGTATTACTAAGTATTAAAGTTATTATATATTTTGGTTGGGGAAGTTGTCATTATGTAATTAGGAGGAATTTCAAGTTGATCTCTAGTTTTAATAACTCAAGAATTTCTAACTTTGTTGTTTCATTTCTATTCATGTTTATAAAAAGTTAATAATTCAATTTTAGCTTTATTATTTCATTTCCACCAATGTTTATAAAATATTAATAATTCAAATTTAATTGATACATAAAGTAATACTTTATATGCATATGAACATATGAACTATGATTAACCTAAGTCATATACATATAAACTACAACTAACATGAATGATACTTTTGCAAATATTTTCAATCATCTAAAAAAAATGAACTAGTTCAAAGTTCATGATTTCTTATATCATATTAATATAGTTCAAAGTTCATGATTTTTCATATTAACATAGGTTCAAAGTTTATGATTTTAATTAATCATATCATTTTTTTCATATTTTGATTCAATAGTTTTTAAGCTATATCAATTATTTCTAAATTTTAAAACTTATTGGTAATGATCGAAATACATTACCACCATGTGACTATTGTTTCTTTTAGCAAATACTTTTTTTCTAAATAAAAATTAAAAGTGATTTTTTTATATTTTTTATTTTAGAATAATTAATTCTTTACATAATTTGATTTCTCTTAACCAAATTAAACACTTTTCATGATTTGATTTCTCTTAACCAAATTAAACACTTTTATTTATAATATAGTGCATGTACTTAGATTCTTTATTTATTATAATGCATGTACACTTTTTGTCATAGATTCTTTATTTATTATAATGCATGTACTTTTTTGTGTTTTTTTCATAATGCATGTAACTCTTTTCAAACCCCTTTTTTCATTATACCATTCATATTCTCAAAACCTTTTCTCATTATATCAAATCGATTTTCTCATCATATCATTCATGTTCTTTTGAAGCCACAAGTATCACAATCACACTGAAAAGGTGCTTCTAGCTTTTCAACAGCAACTTGTATAATCTCAATACAAGTTTTTCGCGCATTGTTGTTATTATTAGCTTGGTAATGGAGATCAGTCTATTTTGTTTTTCATAGTCAATAAATCCTAATTGTTGTTATTGGCATACTAATGAGATTAGTTTATTTTTTATTTTCATAGTCAATCATAGCACCTGTTATAATTCACATATCTGAGAAAGGATCATATAATTTTAAGAGGTTTAAGATATGGAGATTTCATTGGTAGTTGACATTGTGCAGAGGTTACATGGCGCCTGAGTACGCCTTACGGGGACAGCTGACAGAGAAAGCAGATGTATTCAGTTATGGAGTACTTGTACTTGAGATTATCAGCGGAAGAAAGAATCAGAGTTTGCCTCAACACCTGGAGTTTCTCATTGAAGCAGTATGGCTCATGTGGATCTCATCTAGAAATTTTCTAAAACGTACATAGAATTATGATATTCTTGCTGATCAATGTATTATTTTTTGTTGACACTTGTGAATTACCAGACATGGAGACTGTATAAGGAAGAGAGAGCATTAGAAGTTATGGATCCCACATTGGAGGGCAGTTATTCGTGTGAGGAAGCGATTAGAGTGATTACAATTGGTCTTCTGTGCATTCAAGCGGCTGCAGCATTGCGGCCTTCAATGTCCCGCGTGGTGTCGATGCTGACTGGTGAGGGAGAACATCTTTCTTCGCCAACAAGGCCTGTTTTCTTAGATCTCGATGGTCTGGCCACACCTCACCAAATTCAACGTCTTAGGGTTATTGACCCTGACAAAATATCAAGCAGTACAGAAACTTCTTCTACGCCGCCTTCCAGTATCCATTCTGCAGCTGTCAATCCTTCATCAGGAACCCTGGAGCCGAGGTGAAAATCAACCAAGGCTTCTTCGCGCTATTTGTTTAATCGTTATACAGATTAGCGAAGCTCTCTGTTTATTATTTTCTATGTTTATTATTGTTAGAAGTTAATGTTTAACATTGGTGTAATAAAGTAGCATTTTATAAATTATTAATTTGAGGAGTATTTAGAATGGTTGAGATATTTTTATCAGTCTTTGCTTTTAAATTAAGAATAAGCTAGATTTGATAAATATAATAAAGTAACATCCTCTTATATTGTAAAAATTAATTATAATACCTTATTTAGAGTAATATTATAACAATTATTATAATACCTTGTATGAAATTTGTGCTGTGCATATTTCTGTATTTACTTATTTCTTCTTCAAACTATATTGGACCATTTGTTAAATTGTTTAGTTGGAAGAGGACTATGGAGTATTTCTTAAAATTAGATTTTATTTTTGAATTTGTAATTAATTTATTTTTATAATAGTGGGTGTTTATATCTTAGAATTTGATGTATGTTTTTCTTAAATTAAAAAAGAATAGGACAAGTATTCAAAGTAATTTTATGAACATTTTTTAAAATTTAAAATAAATAATTATAAAAAAAAAATATAAAAAATAAGTAATAATTGATATATAAATTATTAATAATTAATGCATAGATAAAAAGCAGTGACATACAATTTATTTAGTTAAATTTCAAAATGGCACAATCCTCACATCTATCATTTTGCTGCAATCATGACCACCCAAATATCCCTCACTCGGCCTAATATGATTAGCATACGAGGCAATAACAAGTAAATATTTAATTATTTACTTTTAATAGATAGGTAGGGTTTTAGCACAAGTAATCATTCTCTGGTTTTACAACAGGTTTAAACCCTGATAGGAACAAAAATAAATATAACCATATAAACTACAGTAATAATATTATCATAGATAATATTTCAGAAGAAGTTTTAGCTATAATTTGAATAACTTATGAAGAAACAAACCTTAGCTAACAAATGTACACACCATTATCTGTCATATATTTGGATGAGTCAAACTACAACAAAAGATTTATTTAGTTATTATCTGAACATACGAAAGGACTAGCAAAATCCTAGTTGACTCAATATCGAACCAAACAACAACTTAATATATCTTTCATTAAATTAATTACTTAGACAGAGTAGTACTCATAACAAAGTGATTATTCAATTAAACAAAATTTGTGACTGTGGAGTTCGATCAAACCCTACCACTCGAGTTCTTAACATTAAGAAATTTTCATCAGATACAAACTAGATGTTAAATCCACAACAACACGAAATAGACAGAACATTTTCCTAGCTCATTGTCGAGCTGCTTAATCTTTATAAAGTCATTCATTGTTTCTCAAACTACCAACAATAGAACGTGGTAACTACAGAATCAGTATATAACTAAAATCACTATTGTACTCTCGTATTAAACCCTATTTGATGAGACGTTACAGGTGTTTAAACTTTGAACAGTATTACAATGATTCTACCACGGCCGTAGCCCAGATTTCAGTATAGATAATTTTAAAACATGAAGTCGAAATTATATGCCACATACAATAACTTAAAAACATACAGGGGACTTGCAACAGGTCGTGATATTCAACCTTTGAAACTATTGCAACGATTTCTACCTACATCCGAGTTCACAAATCCACTAAAACAAAGATTTATTTATTATAATATAGAGCATCGAATTCAAAGAACAACGCAGACATAGAACAAGCCTTCATACAAGACACAAGTTATATTAAGGTAATTTCCGAAACCTTGGGTAATAAACCCCAAGCAAAGTACATGTATAGTATTAAACCTTGAGGCCATAACTCCATCATCCTGAGGAGGCTCATAGCCTTTCTTTACACATTATTAAACCCTAAATACCTCTAGTAAGAAGATTAAATTACAAATGACTGAAGTTAGCCTCAAGACCAAACATCACAGAGCTATCCATAAGGGTGGCCCTTCATGACCAAACCATACAGACAACCAACAAGGAGGAACGCCGTGGTAAAAGACCAAGCTTACCCGGTTATGCAACCAACAATCGAAGCATGAGTCACCCACATTGCGAATGGAGTCTGAGCCTGCAACAAAACAAAAACATTATAAAAAAAATCATTTATATATATAAATGTCGAGTCTTAAACAAATTGACGTATTCAGAAAACAAGGATGAAACCTTTAGCTTACCCGAGGTTTGAATGAAGTCATGCTCAGTAGGTAGGCTGATAGCCATGAGCAGCAGTAGGGTGAACCCCTCTCGTTTCACCAACACGAACAAGCTGACTGATAACAAGGAGCATGTGCAACAATGGAAGCTTCAAACAGAACCAAGCTAAGATTCAAGACCATGCCGTGACAGGGGTTCTACGGTTAACAAAAGAAATACAAACCCTAGATTCTTGACCGGCTACAGCCGCTAAACAACGAATACAAATGAATCTCAGACGAAGCTATGGACAATACGAAGGATGAGGCAGCATGTAAGCTATTAGCACACTGTAATAATGGCGACCAGACCAGTAAATGAACTTCAAGGATAAACCCTAGGCACTATAACACCCCATAGCTGTCAACTGTCAATCCTAAAGATTCCCAAACGATAATATTAAACAAGGGAACTGTAACCATTTGGAAGCTGTATCAACAGTGCCACAACATAGCTCAGACCGGGAGAGGTTGCAGAGAAAGACCCGAGCCCGAAGGCGAAGGAAATGACGAGGAAGGGTTAGGTCCAGTGTTTTATATCACCCAGCACTTTGCCCTCGATGAACCACATAGCAGTTTAATATTTCAAAGCTGTAGGTCGAGACTCCATAGTCCCACGAGGACTTTCCAATTATTGTAAATCAATTAAAACAAAATAAGATTTCCCAATTATGGGAATAAACCATAGTTCCAAACTTGCCAAAAACTTCCACGATAGCTCATGCTTCGATTTGGTATTGGGAACCATAATACTTGGACCTACAATAATTGCAATCGTGATAATGATATTAAAGTTCAAAGATCTCAATGATATTCTTTTCATTGTTGACAAATAGAACTCATAATATTTTTGGATAAAAAGATTATCGTAAGATCTTCATAACGATCAATACATAGATCATTCATATAACAATCAAAAACCCTTGAATGATGTCTTCATTACATAGTATTATATTTTCAACAAAAAACTTGCTTAGTCAATAGCAATCGATAATAAGACTCGGTGTCTGTCTCAAACATAGAGCATATGATAAATTATTATAAAATTTCCAAGGAGGTAGTTATCAAGTAAATCAATACTAAAATGCAAACCGGTCACTAAAATTTATAGCCAGCCTAATGTGAAAGAATAAGAGATACAATATCTCTATCATTTCTCTAAGTTACTGTAGAGAGGTAGAGCATAAATAATTGACGTTTCTATATTGAGATAGCATTGCAAGGATGAGTAAAAACTTGTTATTGCTTCATGATGGAACTTTAATTGGTAGATATCAAATTATGCGACTCATAGTTATTGGCTTAAGAAAGAATAGACCTGTGTTATCCTTAATACACAACGTGTTCAATCAAATATGATAATGAAAACAAAGAGCAGATTTCAATTAAGGCAACTCCTTAAATTGTAAATAATAGAAGGCGGGTATCAACAAGACATAGTGATATCTTTAACTCCCAAGCTGTGCAATTAAAGTGTAAAACAAAACATGTTCTAAATTTGGAACTGGGCATGATGCAAAAGTATTCTACCTTAAAAAGCTTGATAAACTTGGTTAGCATGACTAGAATTTTTCACTGAATGAGTTGGTACAACTAAATTTGAATTTTGATGCTTTAAATATTATTGCGGCAACCCGACATTACCTGTGTATCTGTAAGAGAAGAAAAATCTGTTGCATTAGCTCGAAAGCTAAGTAAGCCAGTCCATCATGGCAATTTCCCCCTTGCGGTCGAAAAACAGAAAAAAAAAAAAAAACAATCAGCAATAGTTAAGAAACTCATAATAACATTTAAGTATAACAAAGACCATTCAGACACACTTACAATCACGTAAGTTAAACAGACAGTTAAATGACTGCATTTAATAACATTTATTGCTATCTTAAAAAAATTTAATTTTTTTTGGAAATTCTTGGGTTTTGACACGATTGCTTTTAACCCAATCCACTTTGATTTGCTGAGACTGGATCTCGAGTTGGATTAGGGTTTGTCATAGAAACCCTAAAATTCAAATATTGAATTTCAAGCTTCTGAATGGATGAAAAGATGTGGCTTGCTGAGTTGATCAAGCTGGTATACTTTACTTTTGAAAACTACAAAATTTGACCCCTCAAAATTGCCTTTGAAATTTCCCGATCCACTTGAGAGGACCCCGAACTAGGGTTTGATAAAGCCCACCCTTATTCCCAATCAAAAGGTTCGATCCAAGGCTCAAAACTTCAATTTTTCTAAGGAGCTTCCAACCATGGTCATAGACTTCAAAAATCCCAACTTTTGCAGAAACCCTAATTTTCCACTTTTTCGATCAAAATCCTGAACTAGGGTTTGATCAAGCCCGACCTTCTTCCCAACCAAAAAATATGATCTTGGTCTCTAAATTTCGATTTTGATGAGGAGAATTCATCCGTGGAATCCTATTCCAAAAATTCCAACTTTCTCCGAAGCCCTAAATTCCCACAGCAGTGACAAGCCAAGAATTAAGGTGCTCAGAAAACAATTCTATTTTGACAAAAATATGCACCTGATTGTTTCTAGTTCATATACGAAATTATGAATCCCCAGGGTCTAAAAATTCTTCTTATGTTAGCCTGACCTATCATTTTTCCAACCCCATAAGTCTCACCTGAATTGGATTTTCTGAGAGAGATTTATGCCAAGTGTTGCAACATGACATGTTTATGGGATAAAACAGGATAGCAAACTTGTACGACGTGCCACATGTCACTGGTTCAACTTCGGCCTTTAAAAAACTTACCTGAGAAACTACAGTCCGTGCTCTACTTGTCACATTTTATGAAATTTCATTTGGAGCTTCCTAGCCCAAGTTGTGACCTTTTTTCCTAGGTCACCTGTTTATGATTGAGATCTCGAAGAGGTAGAAACACTAACTTGTACTGATCATAAATCACAAAGTATAACGAATTAGAGGTTTTCCTTTGGACACAAAGTATAGGGGGATGTTATCTACAACCGGTAAAGGTTTCAGATACTGAACCTTCTCCAAAATGGATTTATAGTGAAAGTTCCACGATGACTGGTTTTTTCTATATAAAACCCTAACCTTCAAATTGTCGCAAGTGAAGCAAGTGTCGTAAGTGCCATACATTGCCTTCCTTCAAGCTAGTTCCGATACCATGTTAATATTTAATATGCTAAGACATATAATATCAGTATTACATTCCATTTCACAACAATAGCATATACAGGATCACTGAAAGAACAACAAGCACAACATAAACACAAGAGACACATAGTTATCCTGGGAAACCCTCATGGGGTAGAAAACCCAGCAAAGCTTCCTCAATATAGATGACCAACAAATACAAAAGATGTAATCCCAAACATGAGCTCCTTCTCCTTCATAGCAGATCTCTTTCTCACCTATGAGCTACTCACAAGTGAGTGTAATGTGTGTTAAATGAGGAACACAGCTCCTCTATTTATACACAACTTCGACTTGACTTTTACACTAACTAGGTTGGCCCCAACTTAACTACTTGACATAATGTGACAGGGACGACCCCACTAGGGTGGTCTAATAACCCTTTAACCCACATGACTCAAACAGGGCCGACCCACACTAGGGAAGTCTAATAACCCAAGTTACCACATTCTCCATGGAGGAATAAAACATCTCTGGATATACAATAAGGTCTCCACGGAGGAATGAAACATCTCCAGAATAATAAAGTACAAATATAATATTCTTAGAAGTTACAATATCTCAACAATTTCAGTCATGTCAGTCAATTGGTGATGTGCATGGATGAGGGAGTCAATTGAGCTCTCAATTGACGTGGCATGAGACACCCGAGATGGTTCCCCCAAGTTTCTTAGTTCTCAAGTGTGCACTCTCATTTCATTTACATAATGGTTAAGGTAATATTGTTCAAAATTTGGTTGGGGGTTTTGATTTTCTTCGACATTTGGATTTTGTTGACGGTTTTCTTCGGCATTGGGTCCAAGGTTTGGGTTTTCTTGTGTTCCACCGGACTCCGGATTAACATTTTGTTCACTCATTGTGTGGGTTTACAATCTTCAATTGAAAATTTCTCCATTGTTTTAATAATTTGGGAAATATTACCAATTTAATAAACAAAAAAATCAATAAAATGACAAAAAAATTGGAATTTACCTATCCAATTGACTTGTTGATGAGTTAGTGGAAGGATTTGGTGGGGTTTGGAGTGGAAATCGTCTCTTTTGGTGGTTGTAGTCATGTGCACGCGGAGAGGAAGTCACGCTCGGCTCCGTTGGGTAGAATGGGAACATTCTACGCTGTTTTTCATTTTTAACAGGGGCATGTGCATGCCTCTAAGCGCTCACATGCCAAACACGTGCACGCGCCAACAACTCGCACGCGCCTCGGTTTGGCACCGAACCTAGCAGTGCGTACGCGTTGCCTTAGGTGCGAGCGAGTTGTCGTTTTATTCCCGCTAGTGCGTCCCTCTTGCAACAGTTTTGGGGAGAAACTTTGTGTGCCCGCCCTTAAGTATCGAGAATTTTGATCTCTCGTTGCTTAATAAGTCATGCTTTAAGATGGCCTTTTGGTGGTTTTAAATTTTTTTAGCTTATGTAAAATTTAAAATTGAGTTAGTATATGCTCCTTACTCTAAGCTTAATTAAATTTCAATCCCACATTTAGTTTATTCTTATATTTAGTAATTACACCAATAGGTGTTGATATTTTAGAATTTGGGGTGGAGTAGCAAGTTCATTTTTCCTAGATTAAGGTGTAAATTGATTTTATGGGAGCAGTTCCAAATTCAAAACAAACAATTATATATATAATAACTAGTAGTTTATTCATAGATAATGAGCATGTGGTTTTTCCAAGTCTAAAGAGAAATAATATTTCCTTCTTTATTCAAATTGAGTGATTAAAGAAGAGTTATCTATTTTTTTTTACAAATACTTTTTCTCTCAATAAGAATAGACACATTTATATGTTTTTTTATTCACATGATTTTTTAAACAAGATTATACACTTTCTTTATCATAATACATATGGTTCCCCTGAGTTTCTTAGTTCTCGAGTGTGCACTCTCATTTCATTTACATAATGGTTAAGGTCATATTGTTCAAAATTTGGTTGGGGGTTTTGATTTTCTTCGGCATTTGAATTTTGTTGATGGTTTTCTTCGGCATTGGGTCCAAGGTTTGGGTTTTCTTGTGTTACACCAAACTCCGGGTTAACATTTTGTTCACTCATTGTGTGGGTTTACAATCTTCAATTGAAAATTTCTCCATTGTTTTAATAATTTGGGAAATATTACTAATTTAATAAACAAAAAAAATCAATAAAATGACACAAACAATCAATAAATGACAAAAAAATTGGACTTTACCTATCCAATTGACTTGTTGATGAGTTAGTGGAAGGATTTGGTGGGTTTTGGAGTGGAAATCATCTCTTTTGGTGGCTGTAGTCATGCGCACGTGGAGAGGAAGTCACACTCGGCTCCGTTGGGTAGAATGGGAACATTCTACTCTATTTTTTATTTTTAATTCTTAAACAGGGGCGTGTACACGCCTCTAAGCGCTCAAGCGCCAAACACGTGCACACGCCAACAACTCGTACGCACCTCGGTTCGGCACCGAACCTAGCAACGTGTGCGCATTGCCTTAGGTGCGTACGCGTTGTCATTTTATTCCCACTACCGCATCCCCGTTGCAACAGTTTTGGGGAGAAACTTTGTGCGCCCACCCTTAAGTATCGAGAATTTTGATCTCTCATTGCTTAATAAATCATGCTTTAAGATGGCCTTTTGGTGGTTTTAATTTTTTTAGCTTATGTAAAATTTAAAATTGAGTTAGTACATGCTCCTTACTCTAAGCTTAATTAAATTTCAATCCCACATTTAGTTTATTCTTATATTTAATAATTACACCAATACGTGTTTATATTTTAGAATTTGGGGTGGAGTAGCAAGTTCGTTTTTCCTAGATTAAAGTGTAAATTAATTTTATGGGAGGAGTTCCAAATTCGAAACAAATAATAATAATAATAATTATAATTATAATAATAATAATAACTAGTAGATAATGGACATGTGGTTTTTCCAAGTCTAAAGAAAAATAATATTTCCTGAGTGATTAAATAATGTTTTTTACAAATACTTTTTCTCTCAATAAGAATAGAAACATTTATATTTTTTTTATTGACATGATTTTTTAAACCAGATTACACACTTTCTTTGTCATAATACACATGCATTATTGTATAGTAGACACTTTCTTTGTCACCGTGCATATCCATTATTGTACAATCTATAATCTATGCACTTTTGAAAGTAGATTTGAGAAATTCTTTTCAAACCCCTTTTTTCATCATATCGTTCATATTCTCAAACTCTTTTTTTTTCATTATATTACTCTGTCCTTTTGATTTTCTAATTTCTCTCTCATTTATCTTTTTCTTAAATCCGACAATTGTAAAGGCTCCAAGTATCACAATCAGAATGAAAAGTTTTCACTCTTCAAGTTTTCTAATAGCACATTGTATAATCTCAATAGTTTTTCGCGCTTCTAATTTTCTGCTATTTGTTGTTATTATTAGCTTGGTGATGAGAATAGTCTACTTTTTACGTAATGAAGGTAAATTTGTATGTGGAAAGTTGGGTTTTGAAGTTGTTTGTGCATTAATGGCTGATGCAAACTAAGTATTAAAGTTATTATATATTTTGGTTGGGGAAGTTGTCATTATGGAATTAGGAGGAATGTCAAGTTGATCTCTAGTTTTAATAACTCAAGAATTTCTAACCTTGTTGTTTCATTTCTACTCATGTTTATAAAAAGTTAATATTTCAATTTTAGCCTTGTTATTTCATTTCCACCAATGTTTATAAAATATTAATAATTCAAATTTAATTGATACATAAAGTAATACTTCATATGCATATGAACATATAAACTATGATTAACATAAGTCATATACATATAAACTATAACTAACATAAATGATCAAAGATATTTTTGCAAATATTTTGAATCATCTAAAAAATGAACTAGTTCAAAGTTCATGATTTCTCATATTAACATAGGTTCAAAGTTTATGATTTTAATTAATAATATCATTTTTTTCATAATTTGATTTAATAGTTTTTAAGCTATATCAATCATTTCTAAATTTCAAAACTTATTAGTAATGATCCAAATACATTACCACCATGTGAATATTGTTTCTGTGACTATTGTTTCTTTTAGCAAATACTTTTTTTCTAAATAAGAACTAAAAGTTATTTTTTTATATTTTTTATTTTGGAATATTTAATTCTTCACATAATTTGATTTCTTTTAACCAAATTAAACACTTTTCATGATTTGATTTCTCTTAATCAAATTAAACGCTTTTCTTTATAATATTGTGCATGTACTTAGATTCTTTATTTATTATAATACATATACCTTTTTTTTGTCATTAATTCTTTATTTATTATAATGCACGTATTTTTTTGTTTTTTTTCATAATGCATGTAACTCTTTTCAAACCCCTTTTTTTCATTATATCATTCATATTCTCAAAACCTTTTCTCATTATATCAAATCCATTTTCTCATCATATCATTCATGTTCTTTTAAGGCCACCATTACCACAATCACACTGAAAAGGTGCTTCTAGCTTTTCAAGAGCAACTTGTATGATCTCAATAAGTTTTTCGCGCATTGTTGTTATTATTAGCTTGGTAACGGAGATCAGTCTATTTTGTTTTTCATAGTCAATAAATCCTAATTGTTGTTATTGGCATACTAATGAGATTAGTTTATTTTTTATTTTCAAGTCAATAATAACACCTTTTAGTAAGTGGAAAGTTGGGTTTTGAAACGGTTTGGTTTCTTTCTTTTTTCACATGAATAACATGAAAAACGGGGGGTTTACATAAGTATCATATGGGTCTAGAAGGAGTCTAATTCTACTTTTTGGGGAATATTATTTAGTTTGGACCATTTAAGCGGTAGCAGCAAGTTTATTGGTTATTGGATTTCAAGTAGTTTGTGAATGTTATTTAGTTTGTTGCAGATCATTTAAAGGGGTATTAGTAAGTTTGTTGACCAATGGCTCTTAAGTAACTGGTAATTGTTATTCAACTTGGTGCAGGTCATTTAATGTAGCAGCAGCAAGTAACCATAGTCTTTGGCCAATATTATTCAGCCGCCATTTAATGTGACGACAGCAAACTGAATATGAAACCCACAATGGATGGATCACTGAGTTGGAGGAGCATTAATTCCTTTAATGGAGGATAGAAAGAAGCTATGAACGATTGGCAACAAAGAAGGACTCCATAAAATATTATAGCTTTTATTAGTAACCTTCCATATTAACTGCATAGGCTTCTCTTCTCCTTGTAATCATGAACATGGAATACGAGATCATGTTACGTATATTATGGAAATTGTTGTGATATTTAATTAATATTATTCTTGCTCAAGCCCTATAAAGATGAGCTTATTGTATTTTTTATCCCATCATCTAATATATTATTCTTATTTATTATTCAATATGAGAGTAGGATTCGACTATTAACTTAATGAACAAATACGTTCAGTGCAAAAATACACTCGTTAGTTTGGTTACTTAATTGATGTGTATAAAAGTATGAGCTAAACTTGATCCCAATCCTGATGCAGGTACCCGACCAAATCCGATTGATGTTCGCATTGAGTTAAGCCCTCTTCCCACTTCCCCGACTCTGCTCACTCCCTATTCCCCTAGCTCACCTGGCTGGGATCGAGACTAGCTCACCTATTTGTACACTTTGAAACCTCATACCTATAACCTTTATCCTATGCCCTTGAGACCTACAGCCTCTTACCCTAGGACCTACCCTATCAATACTTATACCCCAACTTACCTTACTACCCTTGTATTACCCCTGCCTTACATTCTGACCGATCCTTCCTACCCTTCCTTATCACCTCAACTTGCCTTCCTGCCTCCACTTTCCAACCTATAAACTCTGAATTTATTGCAAAATGTTGCAGTATTAATACCGCTGCGACAACCGTTGGATATCAAGTAGCAAGCATGGATTATTATGTCAACAAATCATTAAGTAGCGACCGCCCGTGAGCGAAGGAGTAACGCTACTTGGTCTAATCACTGGGACGGAATCCTACCTACTGAGTTCTAACATGGTAACTCGAGGCAAGCCTTTAGTTCATTGCCAATTATTTTGATGCGAAACTGGGTTAGTTCACTGGTTCGGGAAGAAGTGAGGGACATTCCTGGTTCCGGGAAACTGGAAAATGAGTTTCTAGCGCCTCGAATTTTCATTTCATCGTCCATCACAGAGGTCATTCAATGTCTTATACAGAGCCAAAGGAATAAAGTAGTGAGTAGTTTAAAGATTAGAAAATTGGGACTTCTTTCTGATTCATTTTCTCTAAAATTTAGTAGGAAATGTTGGAATAGCAAATATAGAGTATTAGATGGCACAATCTAGGTTTTTTATGACTGGTAAATCTCGTCTATAAAATATTGTAATAACTCAACCATTGGGAACTAAGCGTTGAGTTCATGCCCTGCCCCGCCCTGCCACGGTGATGAGGATGGAATCAGTAATCAGCTGCATGTTACTTATAGTCATTGTATCGATAGCTATAGCTGATCAAGGTCATTCTTGGCATGGTTGTGGTAATAGACAATATAGAAACGGTAGCGATTTCCAGCGTAATATAAATCAGGTTTTGGAATCATTGGTGGGGAACGTTTCTACCAGCGGATTCAATACCACTAGTGTTGAGGGCCAAAACAGCATGAGTACTGTTTATGGGTTGGTCCAGTGCAGGGGAGATTTCAATTCCTCCGATTGCAAAGCGTCGGCGTCTACGGCCAAAGAAATGCTTCTTGAGCATTGCGACAACACCACTTCTGGATTCATTTCTCTAAATGATGGCGATTGCTTCTTACGTTACGACAATCATAATTTTTACAACGTTTATACTGACAGTGCCAATTTTACGAAAATCTGCAACTCCATTAAAGCCGATGATCCAAAGCAGTTCGGAAATTTTACGGAGGAAGTGCTCTCAAAAATGATCGAAAAAACTGTGCGCAGTCCCAATCATTTTGCGACAGATAAATTCAAATCCCCTATTCCGAATGTGGATAAAATCTACATCTTAGCCCAGTGTTGGAGAGATCTGTCGAAACCAACTGCCGGTCCTGCTTAGCTTCCGGTCGGTCTATTCTATCCGGTCCCGATCGGCTGAGTATAACCGAAGAGGGATGCCCAACTGGAGCTCTTGGAGGACGCTACCTAAGTACCAACTGCATTTTGCGTTACGAGACTTATGATAGCTTTTTCAATATTTCCATCTTTCCCCCACCACCGCCACCGCCGCCGCCACCGCCACCGCCAGGAGAAAGTTCCCCGGTATCAGGTATCTTCTTTCACATATAGTTACAATGATAAGGGATACACCGGTGTTGTTCATTTTGGTAGAATATAACATAGCCAATTTAAAAAGGGTTCATGTTCAAATTGCAGGAGGCAAAAGATCTAAGGTGCTTGGGATAACCCTGGGCGTACTAGCTGCTACGCTTGGATTAATCGCAGCCATATGCCTTTGGAAGTGGAATATTTTCTGTCGTCGAAAACCTTATGAAAGCATTTCTCGAACCAGAGGTCCTGAAATTGCTAAATCATTAGAGTAGCCCTTATTAACTTATGTCTTCTGAACTGTTCATCTATTTTTTCATTACCACAAAATAATTAGACGGCTTGTAAATGTTTTCGCAGGTGAAAGAGGAGAAATTAACTTATCGCCTATTGTAGCCAATCCAGAACTTATATTCAACTACGACATTCTCAGAGAGGCTGCGTCCAATTTTAAAGAAGAAAACAAGCTTGGGGAGGGAGGTTTTGGATCCGTGTTTAAAGTGAGCGTTTAATACCATAGCTTTCAGTTGAATTAAATATTTGGAACAATAATCTTCCATGGTGAATAGAATTGATTGTGAAGTTCATTGATCTGCTGCAGGGGGTTTTACTCAACGCAAGAGAGGTTGCAATTAAACGGCTGAACATAGGTTCGAGGCAAGGAGACAATGAATTTCTGAATGAAGCGAATCTCATCAGTCGTGTTCAGCACAGGAATCTAGTGAAATTGCTTGGTTGCTGCGTGAAAGCTCAGAAAGGCTACTAGTTTATGAATACCTCCAGAACAGTAGTCTTGACAAGATTCTCTTTGGTAGCTTCTGGTTTTTTAACTACTTAATTGCTGCGTTGATCATGAATTTACTCGAGTTTTTGAATGTAGCTTGCTAATGGGTTTACTTCCTATGATGCAATAATTGCAGATACAACAAAACGCCATTTACTTCGCTGGAGAGATAGGCTTGAAATCATTGTTGGAACTGCGCGTGGGTTGGCCTATCTTCACGAGGAATCTGAAATTCGGATCATCCACAGAGATATTAAAGCAAGCAATATTTTACTTGATAATAAACACAGACCCAAAATAGCAGACTTTGGCTTAGCCAAACTCTTTGCAGAAGATCAGAGCCACGTTAGCACTAGAGTTGCAGGAACTTTGTAAGAATTCTTTCCACAGTTCAATCTCTTGATTTCCCCAACTTTATTTAATAGTTCAATGTCTTGATTTCCCCAACTTTATTTAATAAATTACATGATATGAACCTATTATAATTCACATATCTGAGAAAGGATCATATAATTTTAAGAGGTTTAAGATATGGAGATTTTATTGGTAGTTGACATTGTGCAGAGGTTACATGGCACCTGAGTACGCCTTACGGGGACAGCTGACAGAGAAAGCAGATGTATTCAGTTATGGAGTACTTGTACTTGAGATTATCAGCGGAAGAAAGAATCAGAGTTTGCCTCAACACCTGGAGTTTCTCATTGAAGCAGTATGGCTCATGTGGATCTCATCTAGAAATTTTCTAAAACGTACATAGAATTATGATATTCTTGCTGATCAATGTATTATTTTTTGTTGACACTTGTGAATTACCAGACATGGAGACTGTACAAGGAAGAGAGAGCATTAGAAGTTATGGATCCCACATTGGAGGGCAGTTATTCGTGTGAGGAAGCGATTAGAGTGATTAAAATTGGTCTTCTGTGCATTCAAGCGGCTGCAGCATTGCGGCCTTCAATGTCCCGCGTGGTGTCGATGCTGACTGGTGAGGGAGAACATCTTTCTTCGCCAACAAGGCCTGTTTTCTTAGATCTCGATGGTCTGGCCACACCTCACCAAATTCAACGTCTTAGGGTTATTGACCCTGACAAAATATCAAGCAGTACAGAAACTTCTTCTACGCCGCCTTCCAGTATCCATTCTGCAGCTGTCAATCCTTCATCAGGAACCCTGGAGCCGAGGTGAAAATCAACCAAGGCTTCTTCGCGTTATTTGTTTAATCATTATACAGATTAGCGAAGCTCTCTGTTTATTGTTTTCTATGTTTATTATTGTTAGAAGTTAATGTTTAACATTGGTGTATACATCCTCTTCTTTTTGCGGCACTATTGTCAGTCGTTTATGGTTGCGTTTTGGTATATATAGCTCTGTTGGATATTTTATATGATATTCTGGTGATTGGCAGCTGTGGCTGTCTGTACATGTGACTATTATTTATATTTGATCTTGGACACTTTGTTATTTCTGGTGATTTATGGATCCGTTCAGGCTTCAAATTTGAAACCTTCAGGGCCCTTCAAAGGCTATTTTACACGTCATAGAAGGCCACTTCAAATTTTACCATGCAAAAGAAATTTAATTTCATGGTAAGCCCTTGAATAATTAAATTAACCACTATTGTTTAAAATTGCAATAGAAGGGTAGCTTCAAATTTCACCCATCCACAGTTTTCAGTGGGAAATTGGGAATGTGGCTACTAGCTAGGTGACTTGGGAGTGGGACTCGATTACTCTTCAATATCCACGTGTTCGATCATCCATGGATCATGGACCATTGGGCCTCTAATAATATCATTGACCAACTTACATGGACAAGCTTACACTAAGTAGCCCATGGCTTGAATGCTTCTAAGTTCTCGTGTTTGCAGCAAGCGCTTACATGTTTAACACATTTAATGGAAGCAACAAATTTATTAAACTTGGTTGGTGACTCATACATGTTGTTGGCAGTGGGCTTACCAAGTTACCAGTTATTACATACCAATTTGTTAATTATGACTTAGTGAGTTAATTGAGTATTCAATGTATAATATATTATGTTAATGTGCCCCAAATTTGGCATTTCAAACAAAATCCACAATCTATAAACTTCTTGTAATGTTGCAGGCTGCTACTCCTTTCCGTGGCCCCTACCCACAACCCTGCATTTTCTTTGTTGTATCAAGTTAATCCTACCATCTACGGCTCCCAACCTCACACCCTGTGTTTTCTTTGATGTATCAAGTCAATCCTACGGCTCCCGAGTCCCACCTTGTGTTTTTTGTTGTTGTATCAATTCAATGCTCGAATTCCATGCTTCCATGGCTCCGACCATCAATATATAATATTACAGGAATACAAACAAGCTTTTTCTTATACCCCTACTCCATTGTGGTTGAGCTACTTCCAAGTTCCACCTACCCTATCTCCTCCAGTCCTCCAAGAGAGTTTGCGGAGCGAAGCTGCCAATGCCATCCTGCCATAAATTTGTTTTCTTTGAGGAGCTCAACTTCAAGGCTAACTAGAGTGCCGACATCCTATGAATTTGCAGGTATGTAAATCATTTTATCCATTCATGATCCCATCAATTATTTAAAAATTTTGTTATTTGATTAAAATTTCGTAACTTCAAAGTTCAAACACAATATTATTATTTGACTGGAATTTTGTTACTTCAAATGGGCCTTGAAGGCTTCAAATTTGAAGCCTGGACCTGAGAGTGGGTTTGTCATAAATCTCCGTCAGAGGCTGTTTAGAACGACATTTATCAATTCCCAACTATGGCAACAACAACAATTGATTCTTTCTTCATATGTCTTATGTATACGCATATGATTCCATGTGCTCCTTGCCTTGCCCTATTTTCCATTGTTGCCCAATCAAAGCTCTTGAGAATTTAGCTGCCCTTTAACTTTCCTAAAATGGAGGGGACAAGGAAGACCATTGTTTTCACTCTGAAACCGAGTTCTTCCCCATTCAGATTCCACTGGCCACGGTTGCATCCCTACGGGGAAGTTCCCACGCTGCCAACCTCCATGCATCTAGTTAATGAGTTAGATCAAAAATCCAGACTTTGTATCTAAAACTGTATTACATTTCCCCAATTTCTCAGTCGTCAAATCGACACCTTCCTCTAGTACACGGTTTAAGATTCTTGATATTTATTAATATGAATACCACCGATGCTACTACACTTACAATCCGCATTTGACTGTATGAACTGGGACAAAAATGTTTTTGTAATCTTGATTTTAGAACGACAATGCTACTTTACCTTTTGATTTTGTTTCCCTTATCGGCTAGTCTGGAATAAAACAAGAACTCCAACCATATAACAAGAACTTCAACCATCTATGCATATCCTCTCTACTTGGTCTACCTACATTTTACTTATGCTTCACAAGTTACAACCCATCCTCTACTCCATCATACCATAGATTTAGTATGTATAACGAGATCTAGGGGGAGGGCTATAGAGAAGAAGCATCTAGGGTCCTTAATCAGCTATTGAGAACAAAAGTTTCGTGGAGTTGGATAGTTCTCTTTGCTCAAACCATAACAGAGCATGTAACATGTAAGGAGTGCTTAAACTTATTCTATCCCAAGTACGTGTGGCATTCATAGTGTTGAATGAAAAATTAAAACATATATTGTTGACATTGGCATTCAATTCTGCCGTAGGGTACACAATTAGAGTGACAAAGAAACTTGCTATTAGTTTTCAATCCAATCCAACTTCTTTGTTGAACTGTTCTCTCTAATATACTTGCATGAAGGAGGATTATAAATGGAAACACAGTTGTTTGACAGAGGTGCATGAAAGTGAATTATGGTCCTCAATTCAACAAAGTAAAAAAAAGTCACCATTCAGATTCTTTCCCTTCACCTTTTTTACTACCTTTCTGCATACATCTCTATTGTTCACTAATTTAGTAACAAATACAAAACCAAACTCAACGTCCAATGTTTTTGGCTTATGAAACAATTTCTTCCTTTTGATTTGTTACATTATCATTTTTTCCATTGTTAAGTAGGCTAGATTTTATGTAGGCTAGAATTTATATTAGTTTGAAGAATGCTAGTGGTTTTACAAAGATTGAACTTTTCCAAGAATAAGCATCACATTGCTTTTAGAAGAGTTGAAGAACCCAATTCTTCATCGAGCTTGTAGTGTTTGAAGTAGCCTAGGAACCCATTTTAAGAGGTATTAAATATCATTATACTGGTTAAAAGTTGGATTGGAATTGGGCTAGCAAGCTAACTGTAGCTGATGCAGAAAAAAATATCTATAAATTTAGTTATGGTAATTCACACTGAACATGTGGAAAGTGGATTTTCTATGTGTCTCCTAAGTTATGTTTCACTAATAAATTCCTCATGTTCAAGCAGATCATGAAAGAGTAAAATAGTATTAATTTTGGCTCTAAGGATGAAAGTTGGATTGGAATGGGGTTAGCAAGCTATCTGTATTGTTATACTAGTTAAAAGTTTAAGAGGAAAGATCAATTTGGGAAACTGCTAAGATGGCAAAGGTGTATAGTGGCCTAAGGACCGAGCCACTAGATCGGGGTGAAATATGGTTGTGTTATATGACTTATATAACGTTCAGTGCTGCTATATCCACTGCAAAATAAGGCCTCTGGACTTTACTACATAAATAAACATTGAAATTTTGATGTACTAGTACATTTTCAAATGAAAAGAATGACTTATTTTTGCATGGTAGCATTGAAGGGTTCAATATCTCATGGCCCTTCAAAGTGAAATGGGACCCCACCCTTCAAATTTGATCCTGGATCCGTTTCTCCTACTGGAGGGATTCCTGCATTATTTTGTGGACACATGGCTCTATATATTGGACTTTTTGATGTAGATGATGACACATCTGGCATTATGTCTGGCATGTCTCTTGTGCTCTCTAGAACAGGGTTTGAGAGCAATTTGTATGTTTTCTGACAGCTGGTGTTATTTACTATTTCGTATATTAATAGTAAGTTAAATTTTTTATGTGAAAAAAAGTAGCATTTTATAAATTATTAATTAGAGGAGTATTTAGAATGGTTGAGATATTTTTATTAGTCTTTGCTTTAAATTAAGAATAAGCTAGATTTGATAAATATAATAAAGTAACAACCCGTTATATTATAACAATTAATTATTTGTATGATTTGATAAATATAATAAAGTAACAACCTCTTATATTGTAAAAAATAATTATAATACCTTATTTAGAGTAATATTATAACAATTATTATAATACCTTGTATGAAATTTGTGCTGTGCATATTTCTTTATTTACTTATTTCTTCTTCAAACTATATTGGAACATTTGTTAAATTGTTTAGTTGGAAGATGACTATGGAGTATTTCTTAAAATTAGATTTTATTTTTGAATTTGTAATCAATTTATTTTTATAATAGTGGGTTTTTATATTTTAGAATTTGATGTATGTTTTTCTTAGATTAAAGAAGAATATTACAAGTATCTTATTCAAAGTAATTTTATGAGCATTTTTTAAAATTTAAAATAAATCATTATTAACAAAAAAAATATAAAAAATAAGTAATAGTTAATATATAAATTATTAATAATTCATGCATGGATAAAAAGCAGTGACATACAATTCATACAATTTAGTTAAATTTCAAAATGGCACAATCCTGACATCTATCATTTTGCTGCAATCATGACCACCCAAATATCCCTCACTCGGCCTAATATGATTAGCATACGAGGTAATAACTGTAGTTTGATGTTACACAGGAATGCTTTCCTTGCTGTGCTATATTATCTAATTAGGCATGATTACACAGTGCAGATATTTGAAAACCAAACAGTCTACTAAATACGAATGTTTTTTACAATTATAATATATGACGGTTAAGGAGAGTTTATGATCGTATTCGACTATCGAACAACCAGTCAAATTCCAACCCTCTCTCCCTCTTTAGGTTACACGTGGTTGACTGTGTTCACGTCTCGGACAGAAAGCTTGGTAGTTCAACATATTATTCAATGCTACATGCCTTTTAGTACCATTTTAAAATAATATTATATTCAGGAAAAAAGTTATCGGAAACTACATTAGACATTATAATTTTAATTTTTAGGAAAGTAGTTATATGTTTTTTTTATCTGCTATATTTTGAAATTAATTAACATCGTACTTTTTAGTACGTAGTTGGCATAGTAAATTCCATAGTTAGTGTAATCTAGCTTCCGGAGAAGCCAATCCTTGGATATGTTTCTGGACATATGGATCTTTCCGGATGATTCTCATTGTATAAATACTTATTTATAATTCGGTAGAAATTGGATTGTTGAGTAGAGAGTAGAAGTTCGGCGTGTCTCTTTGTGTTTGGCAGCCAAAGCTATGTCCCTTCTCCTCCTTTCCGTGAGAGGTAGTTTAGGCTCTTTAGCGTTTTTTTTTTTTTTTCATTTTTTAAGTTGAAATTGTTAAAATTAGAATTATTGGAATTGTTAAAATGTTTAAGGGTATTTGAGAGCATTAAATCTATATTTATAATTAAAAATAAAATTTAAATAATGTAAAATAAATTTTTTATCAAAAAGTAATTAAATTTGTTCATATCCTAATTAAAATTAAATAAGTATAGTTTTAATTTAAATTAGATCTATTAAAGATTTAAATAGATCCAATTTCTGGAGGTGTAATTTTTTTATCTTAAGTTTTTTACACATAAAAAAAATTATACTTCAAGAAATTGGATCTCTCTGGGTGCTTAATAGATCTGACTTTAAGATGGATCTATGTTGGTCTTTAAAAATGTTATTTCTAAACTTAATATTTTAAGAGTATAATTTTATTTTTAAAATATAAAAATTAAAGCCGAGAGCTTAGAATTGACTGACTCGTGTACTATTAAAACACTCCTTGCTTGAAAACTTTGTTGGTGCCAGCATATATATATATATATGGTAAGCTTTGTATGTTCATTTTTATTTTTATTTATTCAAAAAAATTGTATTTATTTTCTATGTAATATGTAATAGTGTTAATTAGTTTATACTTTTATTTTAATGTTATTTAGAAAACAATTGAACAAAATTTTACATATTATTATTGAATTTTGTTGAAAAACATTATCATTTTTAATGTAAGTTTTCATTGACAATTTTATATATTTTATTTTAATGTTTTTAGGAATATATAATATTTATTTTTTATGATTCTCATTTATAATATTAAATTTTATATTCAACTTAGATTTACCTAGTTTCTCAATTTTTATATTTAACAAGGATTAGCCACTTTATGAATTAAATTTGCAAAGTAGTGTAAGAACAATATTAAATGACATCAAGAATAGTTTGGTTTTGGGGGACCCATTTATCATCATCTAGCATATGAACTACAATTCCAATTCTAAAGATAGTTTTCTCACTAGACCCATAACCAAGATATAATTTAAGGAAGCTAAAGCTTAAATGAATCCAACTCTTCCACGTCTTTCGTTCACTACACCAATAAGTAGATGGGTTAGCTAACCAAGCGAGAAGGATGATGGAAGGGAAATTATGTAAAAATGGGATATTGGAAGCATTTCAAATTTGGCTAATTTGTCTAGTTTTCAAGGTAGATTTCATTAGCAACAATTGACCAAGACTCATCTTTGCAGGACCTCTCACAATCCGTAGGTTTGTTTCTTGTGGCATTTATCTATTGGTAGATTCCATGGTTTGTTTGGTTTGGAAATTGGGCTTCTCAATCACCCCTTGTCTCTGCTCATGCTTATGTCTAGGTGTAATTTGGGGGATTATACGTTGCTTTTCTCCTATACCATTTGTGTTCTTCTTTGCCTCTTGGCACCATACCTTTACCTCCCATAGGCGGGTCTCTAAAGTGATTTGCTCAGCCTTTCATCTCAGTGTACAATGTGTTTGATTTGGGCACTCTTTTTTTGACTTGGTCTGTGAACAAAGGCCTTTTTATGTTCATCATTTCAATGATAGAGCTCTCCTCTTGCCCAACCTTGGGTGGGAATTTTGTGCAAAACTATTTTTGTCCCTCTTATCAACTAGCATGGAAAATTGGCATTCAATGCGCCAACAAGATATTTAGAGAATTTGTTGTTTCCTTCAAAAGCAAGAAGATATAATCAATGGGAACCAAACTTCAATATTTTCAGTTTAGACAAAGACCCATGATCTTGAGCATCAACAAGTTTCTCAAAAAGCTATAATCACAAACTTTTTACTTCAGAAGAAACAACAAATCTAGGTTTTAGAGGAAAATTGTGCTAACTTGGAAGCCATGGTTTCATCCCTTAGCAAAGAATGGTCCTCTGCATCATCCAATATGAATTCCTTACTCAAATTCGATAAACTAGATTACAAAGAAGAAGAAATAGTCCATCAACTTAGTGTTGGTTGTGGAGCCAGATCTTCCAATCTCATAGATGATATTGTCTTAGCCGTGTACCCCAGAGGACTGTACATTCATGCCCCTACCTTGGGGTTTGGGGCTGTTTTCGCCACCAGTTTTCGAGCCCATGGTTTTCTGTAACCTGTGGTATTTTCCCATTGTATTTCCCTTATAAGAGAAAGTCATTGTAACACGGCTAGGGATAATGTATTAGGTTTTATGCATTGTAAAGATCTCTGAGATTGGAAGAGAGACTGTGAGACAGTGAAGAGGAAGTGCAGCGGTTGTGCTGCAGGTTGTATCCCTTCACTTTGTTGGACGGAATAATAATAAGGACTAGCAACTTCAGTGTGGACGTAGCCCAAGTTGGGTGAACCACGATATATCTGTGTCTCTTTTGTAATGTGTATGTGTGATTATATTTGCATTTTTGTTTATTGTTATTACTCCGCGATCCTATTTTTGTAACAATTGGTATCAGAGCCAAAGGTATATTTGGCAGATAAACCCGCAGGAAGCTAGGGTTTCTGGTTCGAGTTGGAGCAATGGCAGAAGAAGGAAAGTTTAAGGTCGAGAAGTTTAACGGCCAAAACTTCCAGTTATGGAAGATGCAAATGGAGGACTATCTGTACCAGAAGGATCTATTCCTGCCGTTGGGAGGAAGAGAAAAACAGATGGTGGCCATGAAGGACGAAGAATGGGAGGTTCTTGACAGAAAGGCACTGGGGACAATACGGCTGTCTCTGGATTCGTCGGTGGCTTTCAATATCTCAAAAGAAACGAAAACAAAGGGTTTGATGAGCGCATTGGGTAAGCTGTATGAAAAAACCTCGGCCTCCAACAAGGTATTTCTAATGAAGCATTTATTTAATATGAAGATGTGTGAAGGTGCATCTGTTACTGATCATTTAAATGAGTTTAATACGGTTACAAATCAGCTAAGTTCTGTAAGTGTGAACTTTGATGATGAGGTTAGGGCTCTTCTAATCTTGTGTTCATTGCCAGAAAGATGGAATAGCTTGGTCATGGCTATAAGTAACTCTGTCTCTGGTTCAAACACCTTGAAATTTGATGATGTTATTGGTGTTATTCTTAGCGAGGAAATGCGAAGAAAAAGCACAGGTGAGACATCCGATAATGCGTTGACCATGGAGAGCAGGGGAAGACAAAAGGATAGAGGAAAGAGCCAAGGTAATCGTGGCAAGTCCAAAATGGGAAGATCCAAGTCCAGACTGGGAAAAATAGAGTGCTGGAACTATGGAAAGAAAGGACATCTGAAGAAAGACTGCAGATCTCTAAAGAAGAAAGCAGATGGACAGAAGGAAACTACCCAGGAAGCAAATGTAACAGGTGATGCGTTACAAGATGCTTTGATTCTTGCATTAGATAATACTAGTGATTATTGGGTAGTAGATTCAGGGGCTTCATGTCATGCTACACCCCATAGGAAATATTTTCATGATTATGTTCCAAGTGATTTTGGACATCTTTTATTGGGTGATGATGAGCCATGTAAAATTGTTGGAATAAGTAAGGTATGGATAAAAGTTAAGAATGGAACTGACTAGATGTTAAAAGATGTTAGGCATATTCCTCCTATGAAAAGAAATCTGATCTCAACAGGGCAGTGGAATATCACTGAAGGATCAATGGTGATAGCAAAAGGAGATAGGGTAGTTACGTTGTATTTATGTCCTCGTAATACTGACCATTCTATCTCTTTAGCTTCCATAGGAACAAATACAGCATTGTGGCATCATAGGCTTGGTCACATGAGTGAGAAGGGGATGCAGATTCTCCACTCAAGGAAGTTGCTACCAGATTTGAAGCAAGTAAGTTTAGAATTCTATGAGAACTGTGTTTATGGAAAACAGAAGAGAGTCAGATTTCTCAGGGTTGGAAAACAAAAGAAGAATGAAAGTTAGAGCTAGTGCATACAGATGTATGGGGACTGGCTCAGGTACAATATCTTAGTGGCTCTCATTATTATGTTACATTTATTGATGATGCAACTATGAAAACTTGGGTTTATTGCGTTATACAGAAATCTGATGTGTTTGTTACTTTCAAGAAGTGGAAAGCTTTGGTTGAGAATGAGACAGGAAAAAGGTTGAAGTGTCTCAGATTGTATAATGGAGGTGAGTACTGCGGAAAGGAGTTTGATAGTTACTGTTCATACCATGGGATTCGTAGAGAGAAGACAGTCCCATGAACACCACAAAAAAATGGTGTGTCAGAAAGGATGAACTGAACGATCATGGAGCGTGCAAGGTGTATGAGACTACATGTAGGGTTGCCCTTATAGTTTTGGGTGGATGCTGTAAATACTGCTATTTATTTAATAAACATAGGACCTTCAAGTGCTTTGGATGGTGGTATTCCAGAGGAGGCATGGACAGATAAAAAGGTAAACTATTCATTTCTGAGAATGTTTGGTTGTGAAGCATTTGTCCATATTGATAAAGAAAATAAAACAAAGCTTGAAGCTAAATCCAAGAAATGTACCTTTATTGGATATGGGGTTGATGATTTTGGTTATCGTTTATGGGATTATGAAAATCACAAAATCATTAGAAGTAGAGATGTCATATTCAATGAAAAGGTCATGTATAAAGATCAGTTGTAGGGGAAGAAACAGGAAAAGGAAAACAAAGAGTACACAGTACTTGATGAAATTATAGAAAATGAAGTTCCAAAGGTGCCAGAAAATCAAGAACAGTAACAAGTGCCTAAAACTCCTGCAACTTCAAGAATATCTACCAAGTTAAGTAGACTCCCTGAAAGATACTCTCCTTCAATGTATTATTTGTTGATGACTGATGCTGGTGAACCAGAATGTTATGAAGAAGCAATGCAGGTGGAAACTAGAAAGAAGTGGGAGCAAGGAATGAATAAGGAGATGGACTCATTGGTAGGAAACCAAACTTGGGATTTGGTTCAGTTTCCTGCTGGTAAAAGAGCATTGCAGAACAAATGGATTTACAGGTTGAAGGAAGAAGAAGGATGCAAGAAGCGGTACAAGGACAAACTTATTGTAAAGGGGTTTGCACAAAAGGAATGTATAGATTTTGATGAAATATTTTCTCCTATTGTTAAGATGACTTCAATTAGGACTATCTTAAGTCTAGTGGTGGTAGAAGATTTGCATCTTGAACAGTTAGATGTAAAAACAACCTTTCTCCATGGGGATTTGGAGGAAGCGATATATATGCAACAGCCACAAGGGTATGAGGTCAAAAATAAGGACAACTTGGTATGGAGGTTGAAAAAGAGTTTGTATGGCTTGAAGCAAGCTCCAAGGCAGTGGTATTTAAAATTTGACAGGTTTATGACAGAACAAGGTTATAGTAGATGTCATTATGACCACTGTGTTTATTTCAAAAATCTAGACAATGAAAGATATATTATCTTGTTATTGTATGTGAATGACATGCTTATTGCAGGGTCTAACATGCAGGATATAAATGTACTCAAAATGAAGCTAGCTAATTCATTTGCAATGAAGGATCTGGGTGCTGCAAAGCAAATCCTTGGTATGAGAATAACAAGAGACGAGAAAAATCACAAATTGACATTGTCACATAGTGAGTACATACAAAAGGTGTTGGAGAGGCTTAGAATGTAGAATGCAAAACCAGTAAGTACACCTTTGGCCAACCATTTCAATCTAAGTAAGGAAATGTGTCCCAAGACACAGGAAGAGACAAATTACATGTCCAAGATTCCCTATCAATGAGCAGTTGGCAGCTTGATGTATGCCATGGTGTGCACAAGACCAAATATTGCACAAGCAGTGGGAGTTGTGAGCAGATATATGAACAATCCAGGTAAAGAACATTGGAAGGAAGTACAGTGGATTCTCAGGTATTTGAGAGGTACTACCACTCAGACATTATGTTTTGGAGGTTCAGACACTGTTCTACAGGGATATGTTGATGCAGATATGGCAAGTGATAAGGATAGCAGGAGGAGCACCACAGGGTATGTGTTTACTATAGGTGGAACAACAGTAAGTTGGATTTCGAGACTGCAGAAGGTTGTTGCACTTTCAACAACGGAAGTAGAGTATGTTGTTGTTACAAAGGCTAGTAAAGAGATGATTTGGTTGCAGAGGTTTATGGAGGAAGTGGGTAAGAAGCAGAAGGATAACAGGTTGTATAGTGACAGCTAGAGTGCCATTCATCTTGCAAAGAACTCAGCATTCCATTCTAGGACTAAACATATACAACTCGAGTACCATTTCATACGCTTTGTTCTGGAAGATGAACTGTTGAAGCTGGAAAAGATACATACTAGTCAGAATCCTGCAAACATGTTCACAAAGGTAGCGACCAGAGAGAAACTGAGTTCCTGCTCGGTTTCAGTTGGCCTTCTAGCATGAAGGTGAAGATGAGAAAGTTGCCAAGTCCAAGGTCTAGCAAGTACAACAGCAGTGGAGTTGTTGTGATCAGTCTCCAAGTGGGAGATTATTGGTTGTGGAGCCAGATCTTCTAGTCTCATAGATGATATTGTCTTAGCCGTGTACCCCAGAGGACTGTACACTCATGCCCCTACCTTGGGGTTTGGGGCTGTTTTCGCCACCAGTTTTCGGGCCCATGGTTTTGGGTAACCCGTCGTATTTTCCCATTGTATTTCCCTTATAAAAGAAAGTCATTGTAACACGGCTAGGGATGATGTATTAGGTTTTATGCATTGTAAAGATCTCTAAGATTGGAAGAGAGATTGTGAGACAGTGAAGAGGAAGTGTTGCGGTTGTGCTGCAAGTTGTATCCCTTCACTTTGTTGTATGGAATAATAATACGGACTAGCAACTTCAGTGTGGACGTAGCCCAAGTTGGGTGAACCATGATATATCTGTGTCTCTCTTGTAATGTCTATGTGTGATTATATTTGCATTTTTGTTTATTGTTATTGCTCTGCGATCTTGTTTTTCCAACACTTAAAGAAGCAATGGAAAAGGACAAGCATGGTCAATTCTTTCCAATCAAACTTAGGAGAATACTCCGAATTTAATTTCTCATGTATTACATATTCTTCCTTGTTTTAATCCTTTAAAGTCTTTAACCTGTTATATTCCACTAGCTAACATATTATAATATGTAAATCCAACATAAATTATAGATTATAAATTTCTTTTTACAATGATAACATAGCACCACCTTTTGAACTTTAAGTGCACTCTTCATCATTTGCATCAATAGGATGAATGCTTCTTTTAATATAATCTTAGCCATTAAATATATATATATATATTATCCACTAATACAACGATTCATTGGTTGTTTCATCCGGATGTGTACTTCATAGTCCTTTTCCATATGTTGAAAATATAGAATATATATGTGTAAAATGTATACATTGAGGGACTTATTAGTCTAACAAATGTAGGCCTTTTACATTAAGTTAATGCCTTGCTTGATTATAGTGACCTTTTGTTGCTATAAATTAATTTTAAATCTTAAATATAGAAAAACAATCAAACAAAAATCATTTTTTTTTAATTTAATATTATTGAAAACAAAATTAAACATTCATAGTGAACATTTATGAAAACTTAAAATAATTATTAATTAAAATATAAAGTTCAAGAGATCAATCAAAATATAGATGTCATGCATAATTTTTTGTTAATGGGGTTTTAACAAAAGCCAATAAGTTAAGGCTCGATGGAGTGGTGTAATTGTAACTATGGTGGGGTGAGCGTTGATAGATCCCAAGGTTCATTTCTACGGGGAGAGAAGGAATAATAAGATAATATAAAAAAAATTGTCGAAAAAGTTTTTTGGCATTAATTCTAATAAGTATAAAAAGTAAAATATTTTTTCAGGAGAAAAAAAACATACTATTGTTATTCATCAGAATCAAATAGTACAATGATATATCCAGTCTCATATTTCCAATACTTCCCTCCAAAAATATCATAAGCACGCAGGCTCGAACATGAAACATAACATCAAAATAAGAAACATATCCAAACAGTATCTGGTTTTTTACAAAAGAAACCATCATAATAACCCTATTTCAACCTCAAAATTCACCAAAAAAGTAAAGAGATCCATCATCCAGGATCTCTTGTTCAAACCATTCCTCCCAACAGAGATAGCCTTCAATACCATCTAATGCTTGCTTTGATAATTTATCCGCCATGTCATTGTGTTCTCTAAAAATATGCTCAAATGAAATCTGATCACATTTATCAATCTCTGCCCGTGTCCGACCGCACCAATGTTGGAGAGCCAGAACCTGTAATGCATATTCCCTGGTCGCCCACTTAATTGTGACCCGAGAGTCACCATACACCTTTAGGTCCACCAAACCAAAGATATTTGCTGTCTTCAGTACACACCATAATGCCAGCAATTCTGCCTTCATGTTTGTGCCAGATCCATAGTGGAGACGAAGAGTAAAATAGTGATCTTTACTAATATAAATCACACCTCTAGCTGCACACACTCCATGCTGTGCTGCCCCATCGAAGAAAAGTATTGGCTGGTTTACAATTAAGGAGAGACTACTGTTTCTAATAGGATAAGGCTTCACACTATCAAACTTATAGAGATCAGACATCTTCAGTACAGTAATCCCATAGGTTTTGACATCAAGTAACTTATCATTAAATGTAGCACTGTTTCTAGCATACCAAATAACCCAGGACACAAATATTGGTAAGAACATATGTGCCTTCATCTTCCTGTACTAGTTCAGAAGACAAATGCTAAATTCACCAACATCCCATACATCATTAATATGTAAATCTGAGCACACCATATCCCAGATATCTTTACCAAATCTGCACTCAACAAATAGATGACTTACAGTTTCCAAACTTTGTTTGCAGAGTATGCACCAGCTAGGTCCAGTACAGCCATGCCTAATCAAACAGTCCCACGTTTTAAGGGAGCCCTGTAGAGAGTGCCAAAGAAAGCATTTTATTTTCAACGGAAAATCTCATTTCCATATTTTGTGTACCACCAATTTTAAGGGTAAATGTACTTGTTTTGCAAAATTCTCGAGTAGGCTGCTTTCGCTATCACCACACCAGATTTGTTATCACCAGACCAAACCAATTTATCAACACCTTCATTTATATGCACACCAGCTACACATAATTTATGTACATATTCATTCCATTGTAATGCCTCATCGCCAGTAAGTCCTAGGTCAGTTGCACTTAGCCAGTAATAACCTTCATCTCTGAATCTTGCACCAATTCCCAGATTATTCAAAGTAGATAGACCATGAACTTTTAAATATCCCAGCAGATGATCTGATAAATTCTGCACATTCTCCATACCTAGAATAGGATCTTTCCCTATCATGATCTTATCACCCGATCCTACTTGCCATTTAATATCATCAACAAGCCATACAAAAACCTTTAACAGTCCCCTCCACATAGGTGAAATGCAACCATCCAATTTCAATGGTTTCCAACTCCATGAGTGTATCTCCTCCTTTATATATTTAATATGGATGACACAGGACCATAGAGTGCACCCAAAAATTCCACACCACAAGCTTTTAAGCCGCAGGGCCATATTAAAAACATTAAGATCTTTAATTCCCCATCCACCATACCTTTCTGGCCTGGAGAGAGATTCCCATCCAGTAGTGACCAACTTAGCCCGATTTGCACTACCGGTCCAAAAAAAATTAAAACATACCTTTCGAACAACATTCAGAATCGTCACTGGTACCTCCAACAGAGACATCCAATACACAGGGATTCCATTTAAGACAACCTTTAAGAGGATGTGCTTACCCCCAATAGACAAAAACCTGTAGGTCCAGTGTGAGACACAGGCCTCCACCTTTCTTAATAACCACCGCTAGTCTGATAATAGATAATTGTTCGGTTTTAATACAAACCCAAGGTACTTTACACCATATTCTAACTCACAGCAATTATAAGGCAAAATATTCCCAATCTCCAAACATCTAGAAGGATTAACATTATATTTGTAAAAACTTGATTTTGTAGCACTGACTTTCACTCCCGTGACATTGCATAACATATTGATAATATTTTGAAACACCATCCATTCATCAATTGTAGCAATGCCAGCTAATAATACATCATCAACAAATATAAGGTGTGTGAGCACACAACCACCACCAACATCAATACATTTAATATAACCCTCCTCTTTTGCAATATTCAAAAGTCTGCTGAAAGCATCAATCACCAAAATGAACAATAGTGGTGATAACGGACAACCCTGACGTAAACCCCTGGAACACTGAAAAAACTCAGATGGTGTCCCATTAATCAATATAGCAATGCTTTCCATGGATACACAGCCCATGATCCAATTAATGACAAGTGGAGGCGTCCCAATCTGAATCAATACCAGTCTTAAAAACACCCAGTTTACCCGATCATAAGCCTTTTCCAGATCCATCTTTAATAACATAGCCTCCAACTTTCTTGCTTTGATAGAATGCATGAGCTCTTGAGACACACCTATAGCATCATGGATCTACCTGTTGTGCATAAATCCAAATTGTTCAGTAGTAATATGATCAGATAATGCAGCGTTTATCCTCTGAGCAATAGTTTTAGAAATAAGCTTATATGCAAGATTACAAAGTGCAATGGGCCGAAATTCGCCAAATGTAGATGGTTGATCACATTTGGGAATTAATGTAACAAAGGTAGAGTTCAATGCACCAGCAGTGAAACCATTCACTCTAGTATGTTCCACCATGTTGAGTAAGTCCTTACCCAAAATGTCAAAGAAATGGATATATACCTCCACCGGCTAGCCATCAGGCCCTGGGCTTTTTGATTTCTTGAATATTTTCAGAGTTTGTTCAATTTCATCCAAAGTAACCATCTTTCCTAACTCAGCAGCTTCAGTATCATCAAAACATTTCGGGTAGATCCTTGCAACTCTAATCTAGTCCAAAAGAGTACCAGTATCATCATCTTTATATAGCTTGCTGAAAAATTTTACTGCTTCTTTCTTTAAAGGATCCACACCAGTGATATTATTTCCCAGTTCATCCTTCAAATTCCAAATAGTATTCATATTGCGTCGAGCAGAAGCATAGGAGTGAAAAAAATTTGAGTTTTTATCACCATGTTGAACCCATAATGCATGACTCTTTAATCTCCATTCCTTTTCTTCTTGTAACAACATCTCTTACTTCTTCTTCTCATTTTTTTTGCCACTTCAAACCCTTCCATATCCAAAGTACCCAAAACATTTTCATCTTGAAGCTTCTGAATATCATATTCTAAATGAACCAATTCCTCTTTATCTGCCTTTTTTTCTCCATAATCCATTTGCTAACAACAAATTTTAGCCTTTTCATTTTTTTACAAAAGAAATCCACAGGATCCAATCCTTCACCAGTTTTAGAACTCCAAAAGTTCCTCACCATAGCACAAAATTCCTCCTGACAGAGCCAAGAGTTGTCAAATTTGAAAGGGCGTTTATACATTGCACCATATTCTTCGAATTGAAAGAGAACCGGCCAGTGGTCTGAAAATTTTATTTCATGAACCCACGATCTATACTTCTGAAATTTTCCAAGCATTGTTTCTTTCACCAGAAAACGATCAAGTCTCTTATGGATACCTTCACTTCCCTTTCTTCCATTTGACCAAGATGGACACATCTTAACCGGGACAACATCAATGAGTGCATTATGTTCATGAAAGGAAATGAAATAGTCTGCCATAGGATCCAATTTTTCCTTTTGACCCTAGATTTCAAAAGATGACTTAGTAATATTTAAGTCACCTGCAAAAATGATGTTGTCAACATTAAGAATACCAGAGTCGTCTAGTGATTCCCAAAATCTTTGTCTGTCACTATAAGGAGCGTAGCAATTAAACATAGTCAAATCCAAATTAAAACCCAAGCAAAAACCCCTCATCAGAATACCCCAAGGAATTTTGTAAATATTGAACGAAAAGAGATTGGGGTTCCATGCAACTGCAAGACAACCAGACATTCCATTGGAGCAAATAGCTGACACCTCCCAGAAAGGCAACACCCCACCTATCTTAGTAATCGCATCATTGCTCGAACACATAGTTTCTTGGAACAATACAATACCCAGACTAGTAGCTTGGAAGAGGTTGGTTAAGGCCCTAGCCCGAGTAGCTTTCCCCAACCCACGAAAATTCAAGGACAAAATAGACATCACAAACCCTCACCCCCGGGTTTCTCTGCTCTAAGACCCGAAATTGAAAAAAATCTTTCCCCTTAGCTTTCAATCTATCAGCAATAGTAAGATACCCATCAACTGACAAATCCTCTTCAATCCCCTTATCAACCCCCTTCTTCCCTCTTCTTTTTTTCAGTATAGTCACATTCTGATATTTTATAGAGCTAATAGGAAAAACATCAGAATTCAATGGAGGGTTCTTTGAGTATACTGGAAAAGGAGAAAATTCCATTGAATCCCTTCCCTCAATACCACAGGAAGAAACCGAAACCTTTACACTCTCATTCACCGCAGATTCTAACCCGAAACCCTGATTACAGGTATTATATGTGCTCTGACAAGGATCAGGAACAGAAGGGGAACATAGTTCCAAATTTGAATCAATAGAAACAGGAGGAAATGGAATAGTAACAGAGTCTAAAGGAACCCTACCCACCTTATTATTAACATTCAAGTCATCAATCTCCAACCCTAAATCCTGATGACAGAGTGAATTATGTTCATGGCAAGTGTCAGGATTGGATAATGAGTCAGGCATCAAAATTGTAGAAGAAGGAAAATCAGGGTTAGGTCTAGAAACAGAGGTTGGAACGCAATCTTCTGAGGCTAGTTCCCCATCCAAATTTTGAGCCACAGAGTTCGATTCCCCATCCCTCACATTCCCCCCCTCTCCCAAAGGCTTAATATTATGACACAGCACCACTTCCCCAAGGTAAATACGCTTATCTAAGTCCCGTTCCCAATTTGAAATATAGGCTAAATCTTCATTAGAAATAGCAGTGTATGCAGATTCTGGTAAAGTTTTAGGCTTACCATTAACTTGAAGAGTTGGAGTTGCACCAAACTGAAGCGAAGACAGAGAATAATGTTCAGGTTCTGGTGAAGCCCTAATACAGCCACCCATCCACAGAGGACACTGTGCCTGTACATGCCCAACCAAATGACAATGGAAACATCTGAAGGGGATTCGAAAAAAATACAGGCGTTTTTTCCACAAACGACTACCCCAAACAATCTCGACCTTTGTCGGAAATCCCAAGCTAAGGTCAAACTCAACCATAACTTTGGCATAACGACGATCAATCCCAAACAGGGTCTT
Source organism: Larix kaempferi (assembly GCA_027924585.1). Lineage (NCBI taxonomy): Eukaryota > Viridiplantae > Streptophyta > Pinopsida > Pinales > Pinaceae > Larix > Larix kaempferi. The sequence continues at coordinate 1,867,331 of BSBM01000851.1, read as the reverse complement.
TCTGTCTACCCTAATGAATCGCCCAACAGTATTAGCAAGACCGACAATAACATCTTCCGTCCAGAGCTCAATTGGTAAACCGGGAATCAACATCCACAAATGTCTAATACCTTTCCTTTCGCGCAGTGGGTCAAAGGCAATGTGCCATTTCTTGAGCACCAAGGATCCATCTTTGAAAAGCCAGGTACCAGCCAGTGTTTGCGGCAAGACATCCTTCTTTGAAAATGTAAATAATATCCACCGGTTCATTAATAAGTTGATACGAGGGGCAATGCCAGTGATAGGGACCCAGAACTTCTTAACCCACTCGACTATATATTCTTTCAACCCCGAGGTATACTCCAGATGCCCAACCAGCGCTCTATCGGCCAACATTTCAACTCTTTCAAGATTCGTATCAGCCTCAATAACAAATCTCGCCACCTTCTCTCTAGCCTTCAATGTTTTAACCCTGCGCCGCACCTTTTCCTGTCTACCAAACAAGTTAGGGTTTAATGGATGATCCCCATCTCTGGAGTCAGATACAGCAGCCACAGCTCCTACAGATCCCCCAAGAGGAGTGGAAAATGACATATCGAAAACAATACGAGGGTAAAAAGGATTATGCAAACCAGACAGACCGGTAGCCAAACACTACAGCTGTCCACCCAAAAAGTAACGAGGACACCTCCTCCACATAAACAACCACACCAATGAGCAGAGAAGGTCCCACACTAGAAGAGACAGCAGAAGAAACCGAACAAGTGGCACACCCCCACAAAACACCCGAACCAAAGCCTTAACCAGGCCGGCGATAAGAAAAACCAAAATGGAACCTATTCCCACTTTTTTTACTTGGATGGTACTGGGCCAGTCCAAGATGAACCGACTTGACTCCAAGCTACTAAGTATTTCAGCAGAAACCCCCACCATCGCAATGCCAAACCCTAAACCGCATTCCAGCTTGAATTGCAGCAGGTAATGCCATCGCTCCCCCCACACAATATCCTTAAGTCAAGTAGTATAACAACTTCACCATATATCTCACCATTATTATATCTAAAAAGTAAAATATTATTTAAAAAGAGTTTATTATCTTATTAAAAAATAAAAAATAAATTGTATTTTAAAAGATTAATTTTTTAAAACATTATAATTATACATATATATAAAAGATATATTTAATTTAATTTAATTTAATTCTATATATGTATTAAACTTTTTGAAATCCATCCATATAATCCATTCTTTATCTATGTGGAAAGTCAAAGGTGCATTATGGTATAGTTTATTATTTCTTTGTACCTTACAATTTCATGCACATAGATAATTAGTTATTTTAGTCTTTTCTAAGTAGTTAGGCAATTAGTTTTTCTATTTTTTTAAAATTTGGGACGTTTTGTAAATCTATTTTTTTCATGTGGTTCACATCCTCAAAAGATAGAGGAATCGACCCAGGTTTGGGAGCCTAACCCTAAAGGACCCAAAGAATTGAACCTCCAACCTCAACTACTATAGTCTTGGACTCAAAAGCACTAACCAACTAAACCATCGTTCGGGGCTATGAATAAAAATAATATTAACAAGTTATTCTTGATCATAATTTTTATTATAAAAATTAGATTTGAATGTTCTTTTAGATTATTCTTTCTTAACCTTATTGTAAAAACTAATAATGCATAGTATAAGACCATAACTTTGTAATAAGGTTGAATAGGTTAGTGTTCAACAATCAATGTAAAAAGAGTCTCTTTATTAATTAAGACCCATTAGGAAATTGTATTTTGACCATGTCTAAGTAATTAAGGTTTTAAACATTTGGAGCCTATTTAAAGAAGGGCTATGAAGTGTTGTGTGGAGAATATTGTAACAGAGCTCTGCTCAAATGAATGGTCTCCCTACAATAAAGGCATGTGAACATTGTGCCCATAATAACAAATATATTTTTTGGTCATATTATGTTATTATTGTCTTATATTTATGGTTATGTGTTTCCTATTTCTTGTTTATTGGATGCCAATCTTGCAATAGATTATGTGATTCCCAAGATATATGGTTAAGGAACACCACAAGTGCTATCAAAGTCATGATCTCGAGACAAAATGCCGCTAAGATTGGACATAATTTTGTTTAGGCTACATACATGTTCTTACATTTGAAAATTACCATAGAGATTTGTTGTTTAGTGGATAAATTTGTCGGTGGGGAGCAATACACACAATGACTACAGTTGGTACTTAGTCACATTGTACCCTTGTTCGGTGCAATTGTTGGAAACTATTGTAACTCTTATTGGCATCCCTTCAAGCAGTACTGCACCAGACAACACCTACACATAGAATCAGTTCCACGTACAAAAGTCCCATAGGTCACCTTGTTATACCAAAATCTCATCATCATGAGCCATGTATTAACTTAGTGCCTTAATCCTTGAAGTTTCCCTGGATAGAACATCATTGAGCAAGTTATTGGCCTTGTTTCCCACCTTTCCTAATGAGGTTGGTGCATGCTGTTTCCTAGCAAGGGGCTCCAATCATTGGTTGGTGCATGCTGTACACTTGCATACTATGCCATTGGCTGCTGCTTCCCTCATATAGCCTGCGCCTGACCCATCCTGGATCCTATTGTCTTCATGCAGGGTGCGCCAGGGTTGGTTAGAGTGGATAACAAGGGGCTTCGAGTGAATTCTCGAAGCTAGGTGACTTGGATACCTATCCCTGATTGGTAGGAACAACTGATATTCGGCTCCTAACCTATTGGGAAGATCCCTTAGACCTCTCCCACTAATAATCAACCTACTCTATCCTCTTAGCATTATAAATAAGACCTCTCTCTCCATTGTTACAGTGTAATTTTCCACCTCGTGAGCATCAGCATTGATTGGCCATCAGGATCCATTTTAGTGACTCAGATCCACATTTTATCCTCCAGGAACACACTTTTCCCTATTTTTGTTCCTATACGCTAGTTGTTCCACTATAGTAAGTGTAAACGCAGGCTCTTCCACTATAGCTAGTGTACACCAAGTTAAATGGTACAAACCAATAGATAATTACTTTTTACTCCCAAAAAGCGGTCTTAGGGTGACCTTTGGCCCTCCATATACCTCGAAACAACTCGATTCGACCTTTCACTTCCTATTGGAAGGCTATATATTGAGATCTTATGGTGTATGGAAGGGAGGAGAAAGAGAAAGCAAGATAACTCTAGTGGATTTTTGCCGTGACTTGAGTCTACACTTATTGATCCTTGTTGTTGTGAACTCCTTATGTTCACCTACCAAACTCCTCTCATAGTTTGAGTTTTCCATTGCATGGGGGATTTAAGTGGTGGAGGCACAAGTGGAGAGACCCAGTTCTTGGTTTAGATTGGTTGCCGACAAGAGGTCGTATCATTGTACTTCTTGTTATTAATTAATGGAAATACTCATTTTCTCGTCCAATTGATATTGTGAATGTTCTTTAAATTACATTGGGTTAAATTTACTTATGATATCATGGATCATGTTGTTGATTATGCTAATATCTTTCACATATTATATGCACTTGCTTGTATTTGTTGTTGAGGCTAATCTGCAGGTTCAAGTGTAGAGATTGAAAGCTCAATGAGGATCTACTTCGAACATCCAGTTGAAGGTTGGTTTGATTCTCCATATCTTAGCATTTTCATTATAATAACATTGCATTGGGAATCGAGTTATTTTCTTGTAGTCAGCGGTCTGTTGTGGTCTACCCTGATCCATAGGAAGTGTTATCCGTAACAGAAATGGCGATTCCGCTAGGGAGAACATCCATTTTGGGGATTTTTTAGGAATTTGTTCTTATTTTGAGTTGTTGTTTGTCGATCTTCTATGTCATTGACTAGCCGTCGGGATTTACATTAGAAAACTAGATTTTTCTGGGTTGTTTGACTTTCTTTGGGCTCATTTTCCTCTGCCTGTACGCAGGTCAACTTAGTTTTGACCATGTCTACCTGTCCCTGTGTGAACTGTAGCCCGCGTCTACCCGTTGTTGTTCTTTGAATAGTCGCACACAAGTCCGGGATTGGTTGATTTTTGGCCTTGGGTTGTTGCTGGGTTGGTTTTGAGTGTTCCTGAGTCTTAGTTGGCTTGTTTCCTGACTATTCCATGCTCTGATTGTGACCATAAACTCCTCTTTCTTTTTGTTTTTGAGCTTTTAGATTTTTCACAATTTCTTGTTTTATAGCTCATTAGCTTGGTTGAATCTTACTGTTTGGGTTTTGCTGGATTGTCTATTTGATATGCTCTGCATTTCTTTACTGAATAGTTAGATTTTGCTTGCAATTTTTCATTTCCTTATATTGAAAAAATACAAAAACACTATTTTGCATTTTCCTTGCATTTATAAGAGAAAATACAAAAATATTTGTTTTATGTACTGCATTTTGCATCAGAGTGCTTGTGATTTCATCTAGGACTTGCTTGTGCATTGAAACTTTAAAGAGCTCCATTTTATTTCGAACCGTTGGATTGATTGTCATATTAATGGCATGTTTTTTATTGAATAGATGAGTCTAGTGCTTTTCGGTTGTGCATACCATTGAGTCCTATACATCATCACTTTCATGACCATATCCTTTGAGTAATTATAGCTATTAAAATCAACGCTTAATATTAAAATTAATTAGAAACGATTTTCATTTTATAGGGTGCACCAAATAGCTTAGGTTTAGAGTCTTGGAATAGATAATTGTGAGTTAACAATCCAAGGCTATTGAACCAACATTATGTGTCTAACTAGGGAGTGGTGAAACCCATGGTATACATCATTGTTCTCAGGAAGCTCTACTAAAACCAGAGTTAAGCACAAGGTCACGGGAGGTTGGTTGCGGAGATAGCCCTCCAATACTAGTTGAACGTGGGATATACTTCCAAGATTTGTTCGTGTACGGGGACTCTTGAGGGATCTATACCTCTTAAGTTTCTAGCTTAGATACCCTGCCCATATGACAGATCCCACCTGCGACTTTCTGCCTAAGCATTGGTTATATCATGGTGACCTTAGTTGCTTTACCTAAGTATTGCATAGGGCATTCGTTGCGGTTATTCTGCGATTGTCTTGAGTTAGATAGGGGTTGGAAAGAACAGTTGTCTGTTGTATAGGGATTTGACCCTATGCACGCAGTGAACTTTGGGAACCATTATAACTGATTCTGTTACCTCCGGTTATAGTTAGGGAGTCTCAAGCTTCTCCTAGGTGAGACATACTGGCTGTAGTGTCGGGAGGTCCCTTGAGCCAGTCCTGTTTGTGTGCATTTGGCTGTAGTTTCTTTAGGTGTGTGCTCTTTGATCGATAGTTGGCCGTTAGGAGGTGTTATGTTTATTTGGAGTTATTGTGGAGCGAGATCCACCTCTCTGTCATTCTCGTCGTTTAGTTGGTTTACCAGTTGACGAGGTAGCACGTCCTTTTCATAAGAGACACTGGAGGATTCCCTCCGATACTTTGGAGAATTTTGATAAATTTCACGAGTACATTATGACTCGCATCTGGCACGCCAGGAAGAATTCCTGTGACTCTGTCTGTTGAGGTCGATGGAAATACTGCTCCTCCCACTCCTAGAGAGCTTGGAGAGGAAGGTTTAGCCCCACACATCACTTTTGCAAGTTTTGGGTCATGTCCACCCCCGGAGCCAAACCCATCCCATGGTACATACACAGGGATTCCGATATGGGATACCAGATCTTAATGACACTACGAACCCTTCGACCACTAATCCTTTTTCAGTTGGTATTCCCAACTTTAATTCGAATGTTACATCCACCTCGTCAGGTAGTCAAGATAACACTAGCATTGGAGCTACGGGAACTGCTCCTTCCGGGGGCGGTGCATCATCTTCTTCTCCCTCCGGGGGTGGCACAACCTCTACTGCTCCCTCCGTGGGTGGAACGACCTTTTCTGCTCCATTTCAATTTGCGTCTGGTCACATCCCTTCAGCTTCTACAGCTATTGGAGGAGGACCACACAATAGGAATGGCCCTCATTTTAGTGGGAACACTTCACATAAAATGACTCACACCACAAAACCTAACACGCATGTTTCTACACATATACCCATGACTACAACCACGTCTGCTAACCATCATGTCCCTCCTAACACTGGGGGTGGGAACATTCCCAACACTGGGAGTGGACACATACCCTATACTAGGGTTGGGTACATTCCCAACACTGGGGGTGGGTAGATTCCCAACACTGGGGGTGGGTACATTCCCAACACTGGAGTCGGGAACATACCCTATACCGGGGTTGGACACATTCCTAACCCTAGGGATGGACACATTCCTAACCTCGGGAGTGGGAAAATTCCTAACACTGGGGGTGGGCACATTCCCAACACTGGGGGTGGAAACATACCCTACACTTATGGTCATTAATCGATTGCTCTTGCTACAACTGGCACCTATATGCCCCATAATTATGGTGGTAATCCTTCTTATAATGCAGCGGGTTCTGACCCTTACTATAACCCCCCTCACTATAGTTCTTATAATACATATATACCTTCATACCCTTACACGGGTCAGGGTGGAGGCAATTATCAGCCCTATGGTCATAGTCATGGTTCATATCATCCCTAGGGTCCACAAGGTAAACCTCTTTTGGGAGCCTTTAATCCAGCTTCATAGCCTCAGCTCTCATTTCTTGCTTGGTTGAATCTACTAGATCTTTTGAAGCTCGCGAATGATCCGGTGTGTCACAATCCTTCTTGGCCTCCAGTACCTACCAAGCTCCCTTTGGACATTCCAAAGTTCGAAGGGAAGAATTGTGAGGATTCGGGTGATCATGTTACGACTTTTCACCTTTGGTGCTCCTCGAATTCTTTAAACCACAACTGTATTCATCTGAGACTATTTCAATGCACCCTCACGGGGGAAACCGCGAAGTGGTATGTCGAGTTTCCTAGGGGCACCTACAGGAATTTTAATGAGATAGATTTGGTTTTCTTGGATCACTTTCAGTTGCCAGTTCGTTATGATACTGGCACCGAACTCTTATCCACCTTCCACCAGAACCAGGCCACACACATATCTGATCACATTCAAGAGTGGCGTCGATGGAAGAGGTTAGTGAAATCCAACATTCCTCCAAATTTTTTGTTGGAATGGTTCCTAAAGTCATTTCTTCCCTACATATCAAAGGATGTTTTGGTGTCCTTCATCACGACTGAGGAACAAGCTATATTCAAATCCCAGCAGCTAGATTTACTCTATGCTAAATTTGGTATCCTATACGATATCATTCCTAACGCACCGCGCTCACGACTTGAGCCCAAGCCTGTTCCTGGACCAAATGCGGATGGCATTTTTGGATCCACGAGTACTCGATCCGTAGACTTGGTTACAAACCAAATGAAAAATTTGTCTATTAGCCAGTCTACCCTCGGACAGGCTCACTCCTCATCCACTCCTACCCAATCGTCCAATGTCCATTCTATACAAACGACGAACGCATCGGGTAACCAACAACCTAGTGGAAAGAATAAGGGGAGAAATAACCATAAGGGTGGGAATAATTCGAATAATGGAAGTAATTGAAACACTCCTAGCAAAAGAACGACAACCCTCCTCGGGACAGAGGAAATGCTGGTGGGGACCGTAAGTTGAGACGTAAGGTGAAAATCCCTTCCAAACTTTGTGGGGAAGATCAGCTCACTCACTTGTGTCCTCGAATCGAAGAAGCATCAAAGCATCTTGCACAAAGCCCAGCTATGTTGAAAGATCCCCTTCCGCATCATCAGAATATGGCTTCGAATGCTCCTCCTACTGGCTATGGGACTAATGAAACTATGATGTCTTCTTCCCATGCCAGTGGCTACGGATGCGTGAACACGGTCCAATCTTAGATTAGTGTTTCTACTCATCAACGCAATTATGGTGCACCATAGCCGAATATGGGGAATTAACCTCCTACTCCTCTTGATACTTCTTTGCATATTAAGAAGCCAACTACTATGCCACGGATACTGAAAGGTTTTCTTAAGTTCTCGATGCACAATCCCGATGCCCGAGCCGCCCATAACTATTCTATTGCAAAATATTTGGTCCAAACTCCGTGTGCCATGTCGGCTCTTGAGGTTTTACAGGCATGTCCTTCGCAGAGGAATGCCCTTTTAGCTACTTTGGGAGTTCAGGATGAGAGTAGCCCCAGCGTCATTAAATTTGAAACTACTGATATCCATCCTCACTTTTCTTACCATGTGGCTTTTCAAGTCCATGTGAGGTTCTTAGATAAGTTCATTAAATGCATGGGAGTTGACAAAGGTGCTTCCACCTCATTAATGTCGTTGGATTGTTGGAAGGATCTTGGCTCTCCTCCCCTATCTAAATCTATGACCATGCTTACTATGTTCGATGGTCGGTCATTCAGGCCACATGGTATTCTCCCTTCCCTTGAGGTCCACTTGGGTGGGAAATCTGTGCCTATTGAATTCGAGGTGGTTGATGCGCGCATCGACTACAACCTTCTTCTCGGTAGGAATTGGATATGTGTAATGAAAGCGATCGTATCCTCCGTATTTAGAGTTATCAGCTTTCCTCATGAAGGCAGAATCGTGACGGTCGATCAGCTAGACTTCCCTAGTTCTAATTCCTTAGCATCGTCAGGAACTGTTGTTCCCCAGATCAAAGATTCTCATCTGGCAACTGGGAACATTGGTGTAGGATTGTATCCATCCTTGATGGGATCATTCGAATTTATTGCACCAATTTCTTTTATTAGAACCATTTCCGATAGTGCGCCATCCTCTTTAAATAATGTACCTTTCCAGACCTCGTATTTTAATTATTCGTGGACTTTACCATCCACGAGTGCCTCATCTGGAGACATTTCTCACATTGGAAGGGCTATGCTGTTATCCGCAGCTGAGCTTGCTTACCGTGAAATTCAACAAGCCACTGCAGAGCCGGATCCCCCCCCTTCACGGATAGAGGAGGAAGATCTTGTTATGCTGTTGGCATGGGAAACCAACTCATCTTGCTCGCACGATTGTCTCGATGGTGCTTTTCCTTCGGATGAATCCATGATTGAGGCAATGCGTCGTACTGAGAGGCCTTGGGAAGATTTGCATCATTGCTCTTATTTTCTTCCTAACCTCGATCTTCTTGAGCGAGAACAGTTTAGGACGACTCTTGCAGAGAAGGTTTGTCACCCTGTGGCTCCTTTGGATTCACATGGGATCTACGCAGAGTGGAATATGGCCAATATCTCCCCAACCATACCGATCAACATCTCTCGCACACTCGGAAAGATAGAGAACGTTTATATCAGTACTGATTGTTCTCTTGATGAGATCCATATATATGCCGAACTGTTCAAGGAATTTCGAGATGTTTTTAGTTTGGTCATATGAGGAGATTCCAGGAATAGACCCTAGGATTGTCGAACACAAGATTAAGACATATCACAATGCTAAGTCGGTTCGGCAATGACTTCGTGCTGTGAATCCTAGAAAGGTAGCCGCGATCAAGGGAGAGGTGGAGAAACTAATTAAAGCTGGTTTCATCTACCCGGTTCCCCTTACTGATTGGGTTTCAAATCCTGTTCCTGTAGATAAGAAGCAAGGAACCATCCATGTATGCACAGACTTTAGAGATCTGAACCGTGCATGTATGAAAGAAAACTTTCCCACACCATTCATAGATCAAATTTTTTATGCATGTGCAGGAAGCGAGGTTTTTTCATTTATGGACGGTTTCTCCGTATATAATCAGATGTAGATAAAGCCCGAGGACCAACATAAAATGGCTTTTATATGTCCTTGGGGTACATTTGCGTACCGAAAAATGCCCTTCGGCCTTAAAAACATTGGAGCTACGTTTCAGCGTGCTATGACCTATACGTTTCATGACCTTAAGCATATAGTGGAGGCTTACTTGGATGATCTTGCTGGCCATTCTCGTAAGAGAGTGGACCACCCCAAGCACCTCCGCCTCATTTTCAAAAGATGACGGTGTTATAAGATTCGGTTGAACCCCAACAAGTGCATCTTTGTTGTGAGAACGGGTCGTCTTTTAGGGTTCATAGTTTCACAAGAGGGTATAAGAGTCGATCCTCTTAAGGTTGAGGCAATACTTTGATTTCCTCCCTCATGTAATATAATTCAACTTCAGAGCCTCCAAGGGAGAGCTACTTCTCTACGATGTTTTATAGTGAATTATGCTAGTCTTACCAAAGGTTGTGCGCGACTGTTGAAGAAGGACACACCGTTTATCTGGGATGAGCGAGCCCAGTAGTATTTCGACAATTTGAAGAAAGCTTTGGTATCAGCCCCTCTACTTAGTCCACCCGACTTTGCTAAATATTTCTTGCTTTATGTGGTCGTATCTCTCGAGATGATTGGCATGGTATTAGTTCAGGTAGATGATGCGCTCCAAGAGCACGTTGTCTATTATCTTAGTTGAAATCTAGTAGACGTTGAACTGAGATACACTCATGTGGAGAAGTTGGCACTTGCGATTGTTCATGAAGTCCAACGTTTACGACATTACATCATTCTTAGGAAAACCACTGTCATGGAACACATCAATCCATTTCAGTTCGTGATTTCATGACGTTTGATTGGGGGGAAGTATAATAAATGGATTGTGATTCTTCAGGAGTTTGATCTCGATTTTGCTTCGGCGAAGTCCGTGAAATACTTGGTTTTCACTGAGCTCATGTCAGATTTTCCACAACTTGATGAGGACATCGTCCATGAAGATTCCTTTGTGGATGAGCATTTATTTCTTATCTCGTCGGCGGACCCTTGGTATGGGTATATCATCATATATCTACAAACTTTTAAGTTCCCTTCGCACTATTCACAGGATGAATGACAACGTGTGAGCCACCAAGCTAAATATTATGTCATCGTCGATGACACTTTGTATCATTGAGGAAAGGACTCTATCCTCCTTCGTTGTTTAACTCATGAAGAAGCGGATTTAGTGCTGAATGACTTCCATAGCGGGGCATGTGGTGGTCACTTATAAGGACTTGCAACAACCCAACGCATCATGCGAGCATGTTACTTCTGGCCTTCGATCTTTAAATATTGTATGAATGCTGTGAAGAGATGTCACTCTTTTTAGGTGTTTTCTCGAAATATACACTTGCATCCAGCGCCCCTTCATCCGGTCGTCACCATCAGTCCCTTCACTAAGTGGGGGGTGAATTTCATGGATTGAAAACCAACTTCGGCTGGGGGACATCACCATATCATTATGGACGTGGACTACTTTTCCAAATGGGATGAGGCCATGCCTACCGTAAAATCCGATGGTGCTATAGCATCCCACTTCGTGTTCAATATGTGATACTACACCAAAAATATGCCCATTTTGTGTTCGGTATCCCGAAAGAGATTGTCACTGACCATGGCAGTCACTTTCAGAACAAAATGATGGTGGATTTGTCACTCAATCTTGGGTTTTGTCAAGATCATTCATCTTCTTACTACCCCCAAGCGAATGGTCAGGTTGAGGCAGTCAATAAGTCCTTAAAGACCATTCTCCAACGTACCATCCAGCAAAGCAAGAGAAACTGGCACATTATGTTATATCCTTCTTTGTGGGCATATCGAACCGCAGTTAATACTGCCACCGGTTTCTCGCCATTTCAGCTAGTACATGGTGTGGAGTCTATTTTACCGATTGAATGTGAAATCCCTTCATTAAAACTAGCCATAGAGCTCCTACCTAATACGTCAGATGTTGAGCAGCGTTTGATTCACCTTGATCAGCTTGATGAACAACGTCAAGATGCCGCCATGGCTATAGATGCCAACAAACTTCGTGTCAACGTTCAATATGATAGGTCCGTTCGTCCCCAGCAGTGTGTTGAAGGTGACTTGGTCCTCTTGTGTGAACAAGCTAAGGAACCCCTGGGGGCAGGCAAGTTTAAACCCATGTGGCACGGTCCTTACATAGTGAGGCGTGTCCTTGCGAAAGGAGCCTACGAATTGGAATACTATGAGCGAAACGCCTTGAAGGAGCCTAGAAATGGGCTCTACCTCTTATGGCATTACGCTTGAGCTTCTAGATGGAGCTAATACTTTTGTATACTATTGTATAGTTGCTTCAGTACATAGTTTTGATTTATATTTGTTTTTCGGATCTGCTGATTCGCTTCTGTTTGGTTGAAAGATGTCAGTAGAATATCTTGTATTTTTTGGATTCGCGGATGGTCCTAGCCATCATATGCAGGGGCTTGCTTCGGCTGCATCGGTTATTTATTCACCGGACCATCAGATTGTGTCTTCAGGAGGTGCCTGTCTCGGTCCTACATCCAACAATGTGGCTGAGTATAGTGTCGTAGTTGAGCTACTTCAGGATGCCATTTCGCATGGTATCCAGTCTTTAGAAGTCCACCTGGATTCACAACTGGTTGTGTCTCAATTGAATGGCCGGTATCGCGTGAGGGATCCTACATTACTATGGAGGTTCTTAAGGGTAAGACTCTTCGAGTGTCATTTTGTTTCCATTACATACATTCATGTTCCAAGATGTTTTAATCATGTATCTGATGCATATGATAACTATGTCCTAGATTGGCATTTGTCACATGAATAAAGAAGCACACAAATAAACATTCATTCACATATTTGTACATACACATATAGTAGAACCGGAGAATCATAGTTTTTTATAAATAATATGTCCAAAAAGGTGGTGTCACAGTACAAAATTGGAGCTCGTAGCTCTAAAAAATATACATAATCGATACAAAATATGGGACTCTGAGATGTTTAAGCCCTAGGAGGAGGTATAGCTGCCTCGGCAGGATGTGTCTAAATATAGTAGTGAACTACATTGGCTATGCGCCACAGTAGCCGCACCCAGGTGCCCGACAGTCCCACTACATGTTGTTGCATCGCCTCTGGAAGATGCTTCACATCAATCATGGGTAATCTGGTGGTCATAAGGGACAGGTTGACCCGTACAGTCTCTAATGTGCACTCTGCTACAGTGCCAACTACCTCTCCACCCCTATGTTGTCGACGATGTCTCAGGAAACCCTCTGGTCTTTGTGGACTAGCATCTGCGAGCAAACAGTGGAATGTCAATATGTGATACTACACCAAAAATATTTTTTCATTTTCATTTATAATAAAAAATCCCAAAAAATTAAATTTACAAAACATAAAAAGAGTAACATATCGATGTCTCTGAATGCGGTCCCTGGAGGGAGCGGCATGTTGCGGTCGCCCCAGTAATCTATCCCGGCATATGGGTAGTCATCGATGGCGATGACCTGCCGATCCCACTAGTGGAAGAACTCATCTGTATATGGTGATGCCTATCGGCCACCACCTTGTCACATTAAAACCTCTTCCCACTGGGTTAGGCCTGGGTCACAGAGACTATGCAGAGGGACTTCAACCCTCAGACTGAGCCCCATAACTCTCTCTCGAAGAAGTTGCATAGTATACTGCCATACCCAAAGTTCTTTGCCTTCCCACGCTTGCACTCCATTAACTGGGTCTTCATGGACACCAGTAACGTTGTGCACCAGTCATATACTATAGGCCTCATGCACTCTGTTGTGTAGAACATCACCGACATTGAATCCTGATGTAAAGCTACGGAACTAGTTATCCTCACGAGGGTGAGCACTATGATCTTCATGCTCAAACTCACAATGGCCCCAATGGGTACCTGACTCCCCACCTTTTGGGTACCGGGAAGACAATACCGGTCTATATAGTCAGGAATGGTGATCCCACCACCTACAGTACGAGATCGAAGACTAGCCACCTCTCCTCGGCGGAACAACCCTATAATAAAGTATATGTCATCCACCTCCACTGAGAGTGTTTGACCATACAAGTTGAATTTCTGAGCGTCTATGTCCCAGTAATCAATCAACCGACGGTGTAGTTGGTTTTGGGACCTTAAACCCCCAACACTCCATAATTTGTAAAGCCCACATGCTTATAGCGCTTGTTGTGTAGGCAAGTCTTGGAGGACATTCTCATCCACAACATCATGTTTTCTTTCCCTCTACTCTAGAACAATCCTAGAGGAAGAAAAAAAAGTTTTTTTAGATTTTAACATTTAAAAAACCAACTTCACAGTTTTACCCGTGAGAAACTGAGTAGACAGGGGCATCTACCCATGGTCAACGCATGCATTGAATGCGTCTAGCAGGCCCTACCCACGGTCCGCAGAGCTGTAGCCCGCGTACAGCGCCGTGGAGAAGTACGGCTGGCCTAATAAAAATAATTGGCCACTGAAAACTGAAATAAAAGCTACCAAATGAAAGAGGAGGATGAGATGACTAAGCTGCTCCAGACGGTTCGTGAAGTGGATGCCCACAGCTTCGAGAATCAACAACTGAACTTTGGAGGTGAAAACTAACCAAAACCACTATTTGGATGAAAATGAAAATGAATTGGTAAATAGTAATTTATTTTTACTATTTATAGTTTTTCGAAACCCACTTTGCTATAGTTTTCACCATTTTAAGCTGTTTCAGACTAATATAATGTTTTGGAGTACCATTTTGAACATATTTTTCTGATGAGAGCTGAAGTTTTGACCGTTTTGTGCCTACAACAGTTATATTCCACACCCGTCATATAGGTTAGATGTCATTTTCGCCTGCATTATGCATTTGACCTTTGACCATTTGTCATTAACCCTAGGTGCGACCCTGCTTTGTAACCGACACAAAGCCTTCACACTGTTATAGAAGTGTCGTTATTTGGCGGTAGGGCTTCTCCGATCATGGGTGCCCTAGTTAGAACCTTTTTGTCTTTCAGCACCCATGTCGTTGTCTCTCCTTAGGATCGGGAGTCCTGTGTAGTTATTCCATGAATTTGTGATAAAGACTCATACTCTATTTTGTCTTATGTTGGCCATCTCCCATAAGGACTCCCCCATTTGTACCAAGTTGTGATTGCATTGCATCATCCTTCTTTCCGCTTGAGCCTTGTGCCAGCTCCCGCTTACTCAAATGTTAGCCTGGTGCCTAAGCACTTCCCTTATCGATCCTTTCAAAGCTTTCATTTTCCTTTCACAATTTGATGACCTTTTGACCCTGAAGGAACACCCCCCCGAGTGTCCACATCTTGCACATGCTTCCTTGCATTGATCATAGGTATGTTCCACTACTTGGGACTAGTCTGCTTGCTATTTGACACTCGTTCCCTCACTTGTTGTACTATAAGCAATTTTATTCTTTCTCAAGCTTTTCCAAATATGAAAAAGAACAAAAAATTCAAATATTCCAAAAAGACGGGAGAATTGTTACTTCTTATTATTGGTAGCTGTTATGTCACCTTTGAACAGACCATTCATCCCACTCCATCCATCACGAGTTGGGACTATAGTAGGACCTTAGGAGATTTACTCATTTCTTAGATTTTACTCCACCGATTGATTAAGCTTCCAGTCACTACGGAGCCCTTTGTTGATGCCTCCTACATCGCACAGTGTTATAACTCGAGTCTATGATGCCTGAGTCTATCCATCTGCTCATGCTCTTGTTCAAAGGGAGTCCTGAAACCCGATTCGGCCACTCCTCAGATCTCTTGAGTATTGCATGTCGTCCATCCTTATTGAGTTAGTCCATTCATCCGAGTTCTTCCAAATCTTTCAGCGTAGCTGTTACCTCGTGCTGGTTGATGGGGTATGGATTAATGCCCTCCTTCTAGCGAGTTTCATTCCGTCGAATTCAACTCATTTATTCCGGAATTGAGACTTAGAGTTGGTTGAGTACCTTGAGGCTTGCAGTCACTAGTGGTAGGTTCTCTCTCCATTGACAGTTTTGGGAATACATTAATGTCCCCTGATTGATGGATTCATCTTAGTGTTCGACCTCAACACATCTATTCACACTTTGATGATTGTACTTTGTGCCTTGATGCCCATTTTCATTATTGGTGGGTTATATCGCGTCTATTAATGGTATACATCATTGACTGGTAATCAGACGATGTCACATCAGGTTCGACTTTGTCACGTCCCCATTTTGACCCCCTTTGTAAATGATGTAAATATTGTAATTTAATCATGGTGAGGAGCTCAAGGCCAAGGCCCCACCATTGATTTAGCGTTTATATATCGACAATTAAAATAGATGCCTAAGGTTCTTGTGCGAGATGGGCACAATGTATATAAGACATCATGTAAATACGAATTTTAATGAAAAAATACCCACAACTAGCTATGCAATGCAACAAAAGAGATGGGGCATGGTTCTACAAGGAATAGGGAGGGAAATTATTCAAACCCTTGAGCCAATGGTATTAATCCATGTGTCAATGGGGAAACCCATAAACCACCAACTACCCATTTTGTCTCATGTACCCAATCATTTAATTTTTCCAAGAAATTGGTTAAGGCAGTTAATGCCTAGGGAATGAAAGAGTATGGGCAAGCCATTTTCGTGCATGGGCAAGCCATCAACTTGGAAAACCGTGTTTTTTCTTGTGGGGCAAGAAACCACCCACGAAATGGTGCCCAAAGCCATGGGGAATGGGCAGTCTTCATCCATTCACGCAGTTGGAGTTAGCTAGGTCCTTTCCATTTACGTTTCTCATCTAAATACTGCATTTTTCCATGCCTGGGAGTCGTTTTTGCCTGGTATAACAGTTGGGAGAGGAAGGCCACGAATTGGGGACTAGGAGAGAGGTCGTTTTGCCCCGAATTGCCCCTGGACGTTTTACTAAAAACGAATTTGGTTTCTTGGGTTGTTCACCAACTTCCCATTTCGTTTTTGTGGGTTCCCACGTTTTTCTGGGTTAGTTGAAACCCCATCTCATGCATCCCACTATGGGAAACGTTTTTCTCATGCCCGACAAGTGGGGTTCTGCTGTTATGTGCATCCTCGTTTTTGGTTTGAACCTGTGAATTGAAGTTTGGAGTGGTAGTGGATAGGAGTGGCTTGATAAACCTAGTGGGGGAGGCAACCTCTCAAGAAGATCAAGAGGGCTTTGGTTACTCTTCTATGCATACCCTGAGAGCACTAGATAGGGAAGGTATGGCTTGAGGGACTGTACAGCAGTGAAAAGAATACTTCCTTGTGCTGGGTGTGTAGGTATTGTGGGTGCCAAGCTAGATAGATCTTGCAAGGTTATCCCTAGCTCTGTGTTGGAGCTCACTAGCTTAGCAACTCTTCCTTTCCATCTCCTAGCAGCCTGATAAACCCAATTGCAGATTGGCTCGGCTCATCTTGGTGTATGCTTGGCTATGTGTGAGTCTGCTGTTCCTTGGTTCCTTGTAGAGATCATGCCCAGCTCGGGGGTGGCAGTGGTGCTGAGAGATTGAGGAGCACACTGGCCTACAGTTGGGTGGAACGTTGCAGTTGCATAGCCAGTTGCGTGGGACTACTTTTGCATAAGATAAGTATTCTCTTGTGTTAAATTGCAATTACTTATTTGATGAACATCTTAAATGTATGATGGATGTGAAATTCTTAATAATCTGCTGTGATTTTCTTAAAACCATACAGTTCCATCTATCTCTGTTATATTATGTTCATGCTTATGATTAAATGTTTCATAGGGCTAGACGCCCAGTTTAATATCACATCTGTTATGCATTTGTGTATGTATATATTCTTATTCATTTGAATTTGAATGCTTGTTTAATGAATGGATATGGGGGCTAGATGCCCGGTTTAACTCTCACGATCCTCTTCATCTAGCTGGTAGGATGGGAGGGGACGTGACAGACTTCAACACCTTTATTCACTTGATGGGACTTGCACCGTAGATGATTTGTGTAGAAGACCCCAGACGTTAGTAGCATTCAGTATGCTGCTCTTGATCGTGACTATACTTGAGAGATCTTATTTCTCATACATCAACAGTTTGTAGCTCCAGTATTGCACCAATTGTTTCCTTTCAATAGGAGACCATATCTTACTGTATGGGTCATGGCTGTGACCACTTATGACATGTATTCACTATATACCACCTATCATGGCCATTGTATCAGATTGTTGTATTGTACCGACATGTATTCAGAGACATTATTGTATTATGACAAGTGAGATACTCTCTCCATTTGTGTCTCCATCACTCCACTTCTGAGATTTATAATATATTTAGTCCATCATAGTACCTTCTCTAACCTCACACATTAGGGAGCATCTGTTACAACGTAATTTTCCACCCTGTGAGCATCAGCATTGATTGGCTGTCAGGATCCATTTTAGTGACTCAGATCCACATTTTATCCTCCTGGAACACGCTTTTCCCTACTTTTGTTCCTATATGCTAGCTGTTCCACTATAGCCAGCGTACACGCAGGTTGTTCCACTATAGCCATCGTACACCAAGTTAAATGGTAAAAACCAATAGATAATTACTTTTTACTCCCAAAAAGTAGTCTTAGGGTGACCTTTGGCCCTCCATATAACCCGAAACGACTCGATTCGACCTTTTAGTTACCTTTGGAAGGCTATATATTGAGATCTTATGGTGTACGGAAGGGAGGAGAAAGAGAAAGCAAGATAACTCTAGTGGATTTTTTCCGTGACTTGTCTCTACACTCATTGATCCTTGTTGTTGTGAACTCCTTATGTTCATCTACCAAACTCCTCTCATAGTTTGAGTTTTCCATTGCATCGGGGATTGAAATGGTGGAGGAACAAGTGGAGAGACCCAGTTCTTGGTTCAGATTGGTTGCTGCCAAGAGGTCGTATCATTGTACTTCTTGTTATTAATTAATGGAAATACTCATTTTTTCGTCCAATTGATATTGTGAATGTTGTTTAAATTACATTGGGTTACATTTTCTTATGATATCATGGATCATGTTGTTGATTATGCTAATATCTTTCATATACTATATGCACTTGCTATATTTCACATATTATATGCACTTGCTTGTATTTGTTGTTGAGGCTAATCTACAGGTTCAAGTGTAGAGATTGAAAGCTCAACGGGGATCTACTTCGAACATCCGGTTGAAGGTTAGTTTGATTCTCCATATTTTAGCATTTTCATTATAATAACATTGCATTGGGAATTGAGTTATTTTCTGGTAGTCAACTATCTGTTGTGGTCTACCCCTGTAACATACCCTTTTTTGCTGAAAAAACATTTTATGTTGGAAACATTATCTAAGCTTTTATTGTAAAGTTTTATATTGGAAAAGGGTCCAAGGATGACTGTAATTTGCACAATATTTTATTATTTAATAAATTAAATAGGAGACAAACACCTAAGGGGACTGTTGAAAGAGTGTTTACTGACCCACTAGGTGGAATGGAATATGGGGTAGAAGGAAATGGACAAATGGAAACTTCATGAGGCAACTAACTAGATGTTGGTATGGGACAACTCCCTTGAAATGTGGTCATAGTGACCTGAAAGATGGGACTGGAGCTTGAGGCTCATTTATTGAAAACTGACCACTAAAGACCTAGGCAGTCTATATAAGATCCATCGAATTATGAACTGAGGTTCATCACTTTATCCGACGAGGAAATTTACCTTGGGGTTCTGCTGTTTTACACCCAAGAGAATCGATGAGGGGATATGCTAGCTTTTTATCATGGTGTAAGTCTACATATTATTCTACTGAGTGCAAAAGTTTTACTACTGAGTGCAGAAGTCTTACTGTTGAGTGCAGAATTATACTAATGAGTGCTGAAGTCATAAAAGTTGAGGAGCAAGCCTTAATAGTTTGTTTCCTGTACATTTTCTAGTGCCTTGATTTTACACAGAATCCATCTATCTGGTGGTTCAGTAAATAGGCTCGGGGGTCCAAAGGAAGCAAGTAGTTTGGCTGCTTCTTCTAGAGAAGGTTGGGAGGAACATGCCTCCTTGGGTGTTTGTTGGTCCTATCTATAGATACAGGTTCTAATTGTATTCTCTGTTTTAAGTAGTTAATTTATGTTCTGAAAGTACTGGTTGAGTATTCATTAGTTAAAAACTGTTAGTATCATTATGTAGAATTGATTGTTATATTTGTAGTCTAATTATGAAATTGTAGAATCAGGATTCAAAATAGATAAAATGATAGGAATAATGTTATATCCGTATTTTTCCGCATATTGTTTATGTATCGTACTCCAGTACAGAGAGATAGAATTAAGATAGATGATTGATGGGCATAATGCCAATGGATTGAATAAACTAACACTATTCTCTTAATATTTCCTTATCATTTATATCCTGTAATATAAATCACATATATATATAGACTCAGGAAAATATGACAACGTTTCTTATTACAGATGTTAAAATAATTCCTTTTACATAATAATAGAAATACAAACTTCTCTTCTGTTTTTATTCATAAGTCATCCTTTTCCTTGCAGAAATTATATGCTATGCATTATTTACTATCATCTTTCAAAAACAATATAGTGTTATAATTATGTCTAATTCCTTTCATCAACATTTAACAACTGCAAAAATAAATATTACTAATTATACAGAAGTACTATTAAGCATGTATATCTTTAATTAAACTCTTATCTTTTGCAGACAATAACATAACTGTACAGTACTTTATCATCTACTGTATTTATAACTTTCATCTAAAATTTCATTATCGAACTGTAGTATTCTTTTCATTTTTCTTCAGTAACTCAATTCATCTACCCAAAACAGAGTTCATATGAGACGAGGGTTTGAAACCTTTCTCAGAAGAACCTTATAACCTTAAGTTTCGTGATACATTCATAATCTATTGATAGTCAAACCCTTAGTATTTATTTTACCGAGTTGACTTATTAAGGTCGTAAGTAAGCAGCAACATCTCCACTTAACCATAGATAGTTTTAGTCATGTTTTTATTACACTGTTCAAAACGGACCAAATGACAAGTTTAGCAGTTAGGCATCAACCCCAAAGAGTAGCATTATACCGTAAGTATCGGCCACTACCAAATTGTGTTATTCTTCTAAAACAATCCTTAAGTTCAGGCATGATAGGCACGACATACTTTAAGTACTGTAAAACAAGTACCAGAAAATATTCATTTACCAATTAACTGAGATTTGGCAATTTAAACATTTCTGTATCCATTACTGAACCAAGCCGTAGCCAACATCACATAGATAACAAACAAAAATAACATTTTTACAGTCACATTGCAGGGTCGAAACCCTATCACAACTCTGAGTTCAGATCTTAAAATTTTTTCAAAATAAACGACGAGGGATTAAACCCTTCTTAGAAGTTACATTGCAAAACACACAGAGTAGTGTTGTAAAGCCAACCATGAAGAAGGTCGAGGACCTATCATCCTATTGGTGTCGTTTAAATTATTATACAATACATCGTGGACCAAAGGTCTCAATCGAAAACTAAAAAACCAGCTTGTGGCTAAAAGCATCATACATCGGCCACATTGCCAAGAAGGAGAAACCACCAAGTCTTACCGGTGGTAAAGCCTTGTCTCCACGAAGATTTTGTTCAGAACAACCTGCAAATAAGGAGAACCTGCCATCAAAGACATTCTCTGGTCAAACGATATTTTTGGAAATCTAAACTTAAACAATGACTGTCGAGAAAATAGATTAGGGTTCGAAACCTTACCTTTATAATTTGTCTTCGGAGAAACTAAAACACCCACGCCTGATGAGAACCCAAGCCAACATTTTCCAGTAAACTCGACAAATAAATCGGACACCGGTTCAAAACCCCTCATAGATTATCATGGAACCTGAAACCCTCCAACTATCTATCTCAGCAACAATTGTTTGGCTCTGAGAAAGTTACCAAGCCTCAGGTCATGATATCGAGTCCTGGGAGGAGCTTTCACAATACCAGCAAAACCCTACAAGCATGCAAGCCGGTCGGCATCTCCTCAGAACTACCTTCTAACATAGTGAATGCCCAGGAAACAATAACTTTGAGACTTAGTGAAGTTCTAGGGTTAATTCCCAAAGCCCGAGAGTGTCATAAGATCAATGGTGGTGATCTTGCTTCACAACACATCGAAATTCGAAGCACCAACTGCATTAAAACCACATTTATTAACTATTGCCATCGTGGAGACTAGTTAGGATAACCTCCATTAAAACCATGTACAACTCGACCCATCAGCTGCTTTCTCACCAAGCCTTCACATGTTAAGCACCACGTTGGTAGCCATCAAGTTCTTCCAAGAATGTGGTTGATAGGAGCATTAAATTCCAAGATGGGATGCGAGTGCCTGCCAGCACAGTTTCCACTATATCATTAATAACGATCCTTATCACACCTTGCTACATCGTTAGTATTGTAAACCTATCATGAATTAGATCTTAGGGTAAGTCTTAATTATCATTGTGGTATCAACCATATGGTTTACGAGGGTCATGACTTTGCTCATAAAGTGTTATATTATTTTGCACATAGGACCATTGCCTAAATTATCGTGTATGGTTTATGTGTTATGGAAACTATACGATAAATTGTATATAATTGTATGATAATAAGAATTACATGTAAAATGCATATAGTTTCATGCTATAGGAATCACATAGCATTTTGCATAAGGTGCACAATATTTATGAATGTAAAGTGTTATGCTTTTAGCTTAAGTTACTTAAAGACAAGTTTTTCCTTTTGATAAATAATTGTAGCGTTTTTTATTCAAAACCAAGGCTAGGATACTGTGTTACCTCATTTAGTTATTAAACAAAGAAACGCATGTGACGGATAGCTTACAGCTGTGAACTTTAGACAAATCACTTTATAAGTACCATAGACACTTACACGGTAACCTTTGAAGACTAATTGAAAGTACACTATACATTATACATGTACTACTGGAGCTGATAGGTCATCCTTACCTGTCATCTGCAAAAAGAACGTTCAAATGCTTTAGTATAAATGCTAAGTAAGCCTCGGGGTGTCATAGGGCTCCTTCATCATCAAAGAGAAAATCAACAATTAGCATATTCAGACCTTAGCAATTGTTTTAGCAGGCATCGATAACATTTTTGAAATTTAAATCATTACACATACAAATGTTATTTCCACAATTTATTTCAGTATGACCTTTTAGTGAATAAACATGTATTTTTTTTATAATTCCGCACAGTTACATTAAGCAATTAATGCTACATTGAAAATTTTTAAATTTTATGAAATTTTGGGATGTTACATGTGGTATCAGAGCGCGAGTTCAAACTCTAGGCCTGAAATAGGGTCACGAGCACAAACAGAAAATAAAAACCAGAAAGTTTATGTTAGTAACTTATTTTTTAATTTTGTTTCTGTATAGAACAATTTGATTTTCAATTTGTAGGTATGGAAATACCTGAGGAATCAACAGAGGACAGATCTCCTCGTAATGAGCATAATAGCAATGATAATCATGATGGAATATATGTTGAATTAAATAATCAATCTTCTGAACTGCTACGTACTGTAAAAGATTTAAAATCTGAAATAAGGACTGTCAAAGAAGAAAATGAATGAATTATGAAGGCATTGGATGAGTTAAATTAGATTTTAATGGAAAAATACCATAACGAGGAAAGAGGAAGGAAATCAGAAGTAAATTCTGATTCTGGTACAATGTCTCACAAACATAAGAGTAAGAAAGCAAAGAATGATAAAAATAAGAATTGCTCTTCATCTGAATCTGATCAAAATAATTATAATTATGTTCATGAAAACAGTGACAGTGATTGTTGTTCTAATAAGAGGAATCATAAGCATCATGAACAGATTATAGGAGAGTTTAAAAAGATTAATCCACCAACCTTTAATGGCGAAACTGAAAAGGGTGAGACAACTGAAGCATGGCTTTCTGGAATGAAGAAATACTTTCATATTTATGATTACTCTTCTCAGTTAAAAGACAAGATGGTTATTTACAATATGACAGGAAAGACAGATATTTGGTGCTAGGATCTTAAAATAATTAAGAACATAAAAGAAAGAAACATAACCTGGAGTATGTTTAAAAATTTATTTTAAAAAAAGTTCTTGTGAGAACAGTACTATGAAGATAAATCCAATGAATTTTATGAGTTAAAACTGGATACTATGAGTATAAAGGAGTTGTGCAGCAAGTTCCTTAGCTTGTTGAGGTATGTACCTTACATGGTCGAAGAGAAGCCTAAGGTACAAAGGTTTTTAAGTTGTCTACCTTTCAACATAAAAGACATGATCGAGTATGATAACCCTTCCACTTTGGAAGAGGCTATGAGAAAAGCTAATTTTTGTTTTGACCAAAACAGAAATTAGCTTTTCTGGCTGGAAGAGTAATAAGTCAATTCATTTCGAACATAAAAGGAAAAGTTTTAATCATAATTCTGGAAATTTTAAGAAAAGATTTAATAACAGAAATTTTCCAAGTAATAATAATTACCGAGGTAATGCACCACAGAACTTTACTGCTGCAAGGAATGTACCTAATAATAATAGCAGCAATAATAATAACAACAACAGGTATGCTGATCAGAAATAATCTTTGAGGTGTTTTGATTGCGGTGGACCAAATAAGAAAGTTGATTGCCCATGCAACAGAAAGACAGTCAACAACATTCACACCATACAAGCAAAACCTATAGTTGGAGATGTAGCAAGAGAGATGCCCAGGATAAATGCAGCACTGGAAAATCGTCAAGCAGATCATCAAACGTCTATGGTCGAAATCGAAGGTATCATACACAACAAATCTATTTCCATTCTGATAGATCCAGGTGCAAGTTTGAGTTACATTTCACCTGAATTAGTGAAAAATTGCAAGTTAAAAATAGAAAAGTTTGATAATTCTTGGTTAGTTCAGCTAGCAATAGGCATTAAGAGGAAGGTTACAGACTTTGTTAAAAATTGTGACGTGTTTATGAGTCAGCTGAAAACGCAAGTTAATCTGAATGTTTTACCATTAGGGTCATATGACTTGTTGATTGGCATGGACTGGCTTAAACAACATAGAGTAGTACTTAATTGTTATGAGAAATCTTTTACTTGTTTGAACAATGAAGGTAAAACTGAAATAGTAAAAGGAATTAATAGGAAGATTTATGTAAGACAAATTTCTGCTTTACAAGTTAAGAGAGCTGCAAGAAAGGGCTGTAAAATGTTTGTTGTTAATGTTATTAATGACGAATGTTTATCTAAAGAAGATAAGTTAAAACTAGAGGATATCCCCATCCGTAGGGACTTTTCTGATGTATTCTCGGAAGAAATTCTAGGATTACCTCCGAAAAGGGAACTTGATTTCACCATTGAACTAGTACCAGGTGCGGTACCAAACTCAAAATCTCCCTACAAGATGAATATTTTGGAGTTAAATGAGTTAAAATCTCAGCTGAAGGAATTAATATATAAAAATTACATAAGGCCCAGCGTGTCTCCTTGGGGAGCACTAGTTATTTTTTTTTAAAAGAAGGACGGAACCATGTGACTGTGCATAGATTACCGTCATCTTAATAAAATGACAATTAAAAATCGATATCCCTTGCCCCGCATTGACGATCTATTCGATCAGGTACACGAAACAAAGATATTCACTAAAATTGATTTAAGATCCGGATATCATCAAGTTAGAATAAAAGACGAAGACATATTCAAAACTTCTTTTAGAATGCGATATGGGCACTACAAGTTCGTAGTTATGCCTTTTGGGCTAACTAACGCACCGGTAGTGTTCATGTGTTTAATGAACAACGCTATGCATAAGTATTTGGATAAGTTTGTAGTTGTATTCATTGATGATATTCTGATTTACTCAAACACTAAAGAAGAGCATGACGAACATTTAAGAATAATTCTGCAAGTGTTAAGAGAACATCAGCTTTATGCTAAATTCAGCAAGTGTGACTTTTATAAAGATAAGATAAAGTACTTAAGTCACATAATCTCTAAAGACGAAATTTCTTTCGACCCTGATAAGATAAAAGCAATTAACGAGTGGCCTATTCCTAAATATGCAACTGGCGTTCGGTCATTTATGGGGATAACAGGTTACTACATAAATTCTATTGAAGAGTTCTCACGAATTGAAAATCCCATCACTTCTTTGCAGAAGAAGGGGAAGAAATTCGTATGGGATCAAAAGTGTCAAGAAAACTTTAATAAGTTAAAAGAACTGTTAACAACTACACCCATTTTAAAAATTATTGATCCTAACAAAGACTTTGTTGTATGCATTGATGCGTGCACCGATGGACTTGGTGGGGTCTTAACTCAAGAAGGTCATGCTATTGCTTTTGAGTCTAGAAAATTAAAAATCCACGAAAAGAATTATGCAACTTACGATCTTGAATTGGCAGCCGTGATACATGCACTGAAAATGTGGCACCATCACTTGATTGGGAGAAAATTTATATTAATGATAGATAATAAGGGTTTAAAGTACTTGTTGGATCAAACAAATCTAAACGCAAGGTAAGCTAGATGGCTAGCTTTTCTTAGCAAGTATGATTTCGAAGTTCAACACATTAAGGGTAAAGAAAACAAAGTTGTTGATGCCTTGAGAAGAAATGCTAGATTAAGCTTTGTGGCAGCAATCAACACGTTTAAGACAGATTTGGAAAATCAAATTGAAGAAGGAATTAAGCAAGATGAAAATTATCAAAAATTGCTTGGTAAAGTTGCTGAAAATTTATCTGAAAATTTAATAACAGATACAGCATTAATAAAAATGGCTTAATGACTTATAAAAACAGAATTTATATACCAAATGTGTCGAAGGTTAAACTATTGATTTTGGATGAAGTTCATAAGAGTCCTTATTCGGGACATCCAGGTTATCAGAAAATGATAACTATGTTAAGGAAGGATTATTTTTGGCTCAATATGAAGAACGAAGTGGCTGAATACATAGCTAGATGTTTTGAATGTCAGTCCATTAAGGCTGAACATCAACATCCAGCTGGCCTATTGTAGCCATTGCCAATTCCGGAATGGAAGTGGGAGATTATAAGTATTGACTTTATTACAGGTTTGCCTAAAAATCAGAAGCAGAATGACTCAATAATGGTTGCTGTGGACAAACTAAGTAAAGATGCTCATTTTATTCCTGTTAAGACTACATTCAAAGCTGCTAACATTGCAGATGTGTTCATGAGACAAATTTTTCACTTACCCGTAATTCCAAAGGTAATTATTTCTGATCGAGACTCCAAGTTCACTGGAAATTTATGGACAGCATTGTTTAAAGGTTTAAATACAAAATTAAATTTTAGTACTACTTTCCATCCACAAACTGATGGACAGATTGAAAGGGTTAATCATATCTTAGAAGACATGTTACGAATGTATGATAAAGATCGGCCAACTAAGTGGGAAGATTACTTGCATACAATAATCATTATCAAGCATCTCCTAAACTTAGTCCCTTTGAGATTTTATATGGAAGAAAATGTTGTACTCCTATTTCTTGGGATAACCATGTGGATAGATTAATGTTAGGACCAGATTTGTTAAAAGAAATGGAGCTAACTGTGAAACAGGTTCAAGGTAACTTAAAAGTTGCACAAGATCGGCAAAAAAGTTATCCAGATTTGAAACGCACTGAAAAAGAATTTCAGGTTGGAGATCATGTTTTTGTAAAGGTAAAACCCAAGAAAAGTTCTTTAAAGCTTGGGAGTTGTGCTAAACTAGCACCAAGGTACTGTGGACCATTTGAAGTCCTATCAAGGATTGGACCTGTTGCATATCAGTTGGCTTTGCCATCTAACTTAAAAATCCATAATTTCTTTCACATTTATGTTTTAAATATGTGCATGATGCTACTCATGTGCTGAATTGGAATGACATACAAGTGGAACCCGAAGTAGATTTTCAGGTGGAACTGGACTGTATTCTCACCAGGAGGGAAATTATTCTCCGGAATTGGACCATAGGGCAGGTAAAGGTGCAATGGAAGCACCTTAGCCCTGATGAAGCTACCTGGGAACTAGAAAGTAAAATGTGGACAACATATCTAGTTCTGTTCTACGGAGGCTCTGATGAAGAATAAGCAACATCGAGGACGATATTGAGCTTAAGTGGGGGTGTATGTAACATACCATTTTTTGTTGAAAAAACATTTTATGTTGGAAACATTATCTAAACTTTTATTGTAAAGTTTTATATTGGACAAGTGTCCAAGGATGACTATAATTTGCACAATATTTTATTATTTAATAAATTAAATAGGAGACAAACACCTAAGAGGACTGTTGAAAGAGTGTTTACTGACCCACTAGGTGGAATGGAGTCTGGGGTAGAAGGAAATGGATAAATGACAACTTCATGAGGCAACTAACTAGCTGTTGGTATGGGACAACTCCCTTGAAATGTGGTCATAGTGTCTTGAAAGATGGGACTGGAGCTTGAGGATCATTTATTGAAAAATGACCACTAAAGACCTAGGCAGTCTATATAAGAGCCATCGAATTATGAACTGAGGTTCATCACTTTTCCTAATGAGGAAATTTACCTTGGGGTTCTGCTATTTTGCACCAAGAGATTTGATGAGGGGATATGCTAGTTTTTTTTATCATGGTGTAAGTTTGCATATTATACTACTGAGTGTATAAGTTTTACTACTAAGTGCAAAAGTTTTACTACTAACTGCAGAAGTCTTACTGCTGAGTGCAGAATTATACTACTGAGTGTTGAAGTCATAAAAGTTGAGGAGCAAGCCCTAATAGTTTGCTTCCTGTACATTTTCTGAGTGCCTTGCTTCTACACAGAGTCCATCTATTTGGTGGTTTAGTAAACAGGCTCGGGGGTCCAAAGGACGCAAGTAGTTTGGCTGCTTCTTCTGGAGAAGGGTGGGAGGGACAGGCCTCCTTGGGTGTTTGTCGGTCCTATCTACAGATACAGGTTCTAATTGTCTTCTCTGTTTTAAGTAGTTAAGTTATGTTCTGAAAGTACTGGTTGAGTATTCATTAGTTACAAAATGTTAGTATCATTATGCAGAATTGACTGTTATATTTGTAGTCTAATTATGAAATTGTAGAATGAGGATTTAAAATAGATAAAATGATAGGAATAATGTTATCTCCGTATTTTTCCCCATACTGTTTCTGTATCGTACTCCAGTACATAGAGATAGAATTAAGATAGACGATTGATAGGCAGAATGCCAATGGATTGAATAAACTAACACTGTTCTCTTAATATTTCCTTATCATTTATATCCTATAATATAAATCATATATGTATATAGACTTAGGGAAATATGACAACGTTTCTTATTGCATATGTTAAAATAATTCCCTTTACATAGTAATAGAAATACAAACTTCTCTTCTGTTTTTATTCGTAAGTCATCCTTTTCCTTGTAGAAATTATATGCTATTCATTCTTTACCATCATTTTTCAAAAACAATATAGTGTTATAATTATGTCTAATTCCTTTCATCAACATTTAACAGCTGCAAAAATAAATATTACTAATTATACAGAAGTACTATTAAGCATGTATATCTTTAATTAAACTCTTGTCTTTTGCAGACAATAACATAACTGTACAGTACTTTATCATCTACTCTATTTATAACTTTCATCTGAAATTTTATTATCGAACTATAGTATTCTTTTCATTTTTCTTCATTAACTCAATTCATCTACCCAAAACAGAGTTCATATCAGACGAGGGTTTGAAACCCTTCTTAGAAGAACATTATAACCTTAAGCTTCGTGATACATTCATAATCTATTGATGGTCAAACCCTTAGTATTTATTTTACCGAATCGACTTATTAAGGTCGTAAGTAAGATCCAACATCTCCACTTAACCATAGATAGTTTTAGTCATGGTTTTATTACACTATGCAAACTGGACCAAAAGACAAGTTTAGCAGTTAGGCATCAACCCCAAAGAGTAGCATTATACCTTGAGTCACGACCACTACCAAATTGTGTTATTCTTCTAAAACAATCCTTAAGTTCAGACATGATAGGCACGACATACTTTAAGTACTGTAAAACAAGTACCAGAAAACATTCATTTACCAATTAACTGAGATTTGACAATTTAAACATTTTTGTATCCATTACTGAACCAAGTCGTAGCCAACATCCCACAGATAGCAAAAAAAAATAAAAATTTTATAGTCACATTCCAGGGTCGAAACCCTATCACAACTTTGAGTTCAGATCTTAAAACTTTTTCAAAATAAACGACGAGGGATTAAACCCTTCTTAGAAGTTACATTGCAAAACACACAGAGTAGTGTTGTAAATCCAACCATGAAGAAGGTCGAGGACCTATCATCCTACCGGTGTCGTTTAAATTATTATACAATACATCGTGGACCAAAGGTCTCAACCGAAAACTAAAACACCAGCTTGTGGCTAAAAACATCATACATCGGCCACATTGCCAAGAAGGAGAAACCACTAAGTCTTACCGGTGGTAAAGCCTTGTGTCCACAAAGATTTTGTTCAGAACAACGTGCAAATATTAAGGAGAACCTGCCATCAAACACATTCTCTGGTCAAATGATATTTTTGGAAATATGAACTTAAACAACGACTGTCGAGAAAATATTAGGGTTTGAAACCTTACCTTTCTATTTTGTCTTCGGATAAACTAAAACACCCACGCTTGATGAGAACCCAAGCCAGCATTTTCCAGTAAACGCAGCAAATAAATCAGACACCAGTTCAAAACCCCTCACAGGTTATCGTGGAACCTGAAACCCTCCAACTATCTATCTCAGCAACAATTGTTCGGCGCTGAGAAAGTTACCAAGCCTCAGGTCATGATATCAAGTCATGGGAGGAGATTTCACAATACCAGCAAAACCCTACAAGCACGTAGGCCAGTCGGCTTCTCCTCAAAATCACCTTCTAACATAATGAATTCCCAGGAAACAATAACTTCGAGACGTAGTGAATTTCTAGGGTTAAGTACCAAAGATCGAGAGTGTCATAAGATCAACGGTGGTGATCTTACTTCACAACGCATCGAAATTCGAAGCACCAACTGTATTAAAACCACATTTATTAACTATTTCCATCGTGGAGACTAGTTAGGATAACCTCCTTTAAAACCGTGTACAACTCGACCCATCAGCTGCTTGCTCACCAAGCCTTCACGTGTTAAGCACCATGTTGGTAGCCATCGAGTTCTTCCAAGAATGTGGTTGATAGGAGCATTAAATGCCAAGATGGGATGCGAGTTCCTGTTAGCATAGTTTCCACTATATCATTAATACCGATCCTTATCACACCTTGCTACATTGTTACTATTGTAAACTTGTCATGAATTAGATCTTACTAGGGTAAGTCTTAATTACCATTGTGGTATCAACTCACTAGGTATCAACCATATGCTTTACAAGGGTCATGACTTTGCTCATAACATGTTATATTATTTTGCACATAGGACCATTGCCTAAATTGTCGTGTATGGTTTATGTGTTATGGAAACTATATGATAAATTGTATATAGTTGTATGATAATAAGAATTACATGTAAAATTCATATAGTTTAATGCTATAGGAATCACATAGCATTTTTCATAAGGTGCACAAGATTTATGAATGTAAAGTGTTATGCTTTTACCCTAAGTTACTTAAAGACAAGTTTTTCCTTCTGATAAATAATTGTAGCGTTTTTTATTCAAAACCAAGGCTAGGATACTGTGTTACCTCATTCAATTATTAAACAAAGAAATGCATGTGATAGATAGCTTACAGCTGTGAACATTAGACGAATCACTTTATAAGTACCATAGACACTTACACGGGAACCTTTGAAGACTAACTGAAAGTACACTATACATTATACATGTACTACTGGAGCTGATAGGTCATCCTTACCTGTCATCTACGAAAAGAACGTTCAAATTCTTTAGCATAAATGCTAAGTAAGCCTCGGGTTGCCGTAGGCCCCCTTCATCATCAAAGAGAAAAGAAACAATTAGCATATTCATACCTTAGCAATTGTTTTAGCAGGCATCGATAACCTTTTCAAAATTTAAATCATTACACATACAAATGTTATTTCCACAATTTATTTCAGTATGACCTTTTAGTGAATAAACATGTATTTTTTTTATAATTCCGCACAGTTACTTTAAGCAATTAATGCTACATTGAAAAATTTTAAATTTTACGAAATTTTGGGATGTTACAATTCAGAGCCATAGGAAGTTTTCTTCGTAACATCCATTGAGAAGGGAGGAAGGACTATAGCACTTACATGCTGGTGGAATTACCCTAGGTGATCCCTATTGATCTCTTGGGAGGCATACACACCCTTTTGGATGCTTGGCTTGGACTGTTGGAGGAAGGTTACATCGTTAAGGCTTGGGTTGTAATCATCACACTTCTATGTATTTCCCACTTATTTACAGTAATATAAGCTCTTTCCATAAATGCATTTGTGTTTATGATGTTTAGAGCTTACTTCCTTAACTATTTGCTTAGGTCAGTTAGTGTTTAGATGTGATTTTATTGTTTGTTTGTCTCTATGTGCTTTGACAGGTTTTGCAGCTTGAGATATGACAACCACGGAGCTTGGAGCAACAAATAGGAAAATAATTCGCGAATCTGAAGGTAAGACATCTATCTACTCTAATCTCTAATTGATTTAGGAAAGTATATCTATATTCTATATTCTTTTGTTCTAGATCCACTTGGACTAGGGAGATCATGCTCGTGTCCACTCGAGTAGATTATCTGCAAACAAATCTGGTGACCATACTGGGGAAAGAAGATAGTTTTGATTTCAATTTTATTTGTTTTCATTGATTTCTCTTGATTCATTTTCTAGCCTCCTAAGCCCCTCCCATCTTTAAATTTTTTCTATTTCAGAGTCTGTTGGTTTGCCCTAAATCTATTTGGGATCAAGATTGGACCTATTAATTTATATTTTTGGAGATATTTCCTTTCTTGCTTCTTGTTATTCTCTCGGCACACCAGGGGTTTATATTCCCTGCGCTACTAGGACTCTGGAGCTCACTTTCCATGAGCATCCTGTGCCATTGGCGCCCTTTTCCTGAGTTCAGCCTGCGCCATTGGCACCCTTATCCTGCATACAGACTGCACCTGGTGCTCTGGTGCACAAGAATAGAGTGCGATAGCATCTGTCACTTGGTGTTTATTATACTTTCTCAATTTTTGGTCATTTGGTCTGATTGATTGAGCTCTGTGTACTGCACCTTACACTCACAGAACCCCTAGACACAACATATTGTTATTTTCCTCTATTTTTGGGTCTTTTGAGATTTGGATCCATGTTTGGCCCTTTGAATCAAACTGTGACCCATATTAAGGTTTTAAGATAATTTGTATCCTACAGTCGTTTTGACCCATATTAAGGTTTTAAGATAATTTGTGGTTTGGTGTGATTGGCTTGTTTTAAAAGACTTGAAAAGTGTGGGATATCCATGCCTTTTTTGAGCCTATTTTTCTTGGGTTTTGCATCTTTTTTCCTTTACATATTGAGCTATCCAGTGATTGTTGGGAAAGATTTATTCCTTGTCTCCACTTTAGTTCAAAGATAAGCTTCATTTTGTCCCTCTTTTGCTATATTCACAAATTTGGAAAACATAAATATTCTTCTTGCTCTTATTGAATCATTTGACATTCTTTGTCTTACACTCATAAGAAGAATAAAGGCTTGTTTCATATTTGTGTGCATTTGAGTTAGATAACATTATTAAGTTATTTTCTTTGTATTGCATTTGATTGGAAATGTTTGTGGAATCCGTCTTCCCATAGTTTAGCTGTGCCTTTTTCGAGTGTAGAAAGATAGGAAAAATATTAGAATTATTGCATTTGGTGTTCATAAAAAGATCTCTTTTATTGCTTTACGATAGTTTGGGTATGGTTCTTACATGATTGGTTATCATTCATTAAAAAAATAAAATTGCATTTTCATTGGGTTGTGCATTTGGGAAGAAAAAATACATCTCTCTCCTTCTTAAGTAGGACTTCATAGAAGAGAAGACTTGCATTTTCATATAGATCATATTTGCATCTTGTTTAAATTCCAAGTCTTCACTTCATGGATTCACTTAACCGTACAAGATAAAATCAAGCGCTAGTTTAAGTTAAAAACTTTTAGAAACTTGTGTGTTACGTTAGAGATGTGTTCCGACGTCTTGATGTGTGGCAGCTGTCGTTATTTTCCTGCACTGCATCCTGGGGGCTTGCAGTTCTTCCATGTACCAATCAGTATATCGAATGACCTTTCACGTACTCTTGGGTATATCGAAAGGTACTTCACGTACTTGGTAGTATATCAGAAGGCTCCTGTTGTACGGTTGTGCATTAGACAACACCACTATGGATTGGTTTTCCCGCGTACCTTGAGTATATCGGGAGACCCCATTAGGATTCCTGGAACCATATGAGCAAACCTTTTGACCGTCTTGTTGTCGCAATACACCGAGAACAACACTCAGGAATATTACTACGCACGTATTGTTAGGTAGTCGGGTTATACGGCCAAGGGTATGGTCCCAATTGTCCTTGGTTAGTGCTTTGAAATATTGGGCCGAGTATAATTGTTGGACTTTATAGTATATTGCGAGTTGTGACAGCTTGACACACCCGTGAGGATCTTGTTGATTTATTTGTAACTTCGAAATGTATTTCACATATGTATATTGTAGTCCTATAGAGATGGTATTATTCCTCTATACGGAAGTGTCGTCATTTGTATTGACAAGTGTCGCAACTTGCATTTGATTGGTTATTAGACCACCAAGTGTGGGGTTGGCCCTGATTAGAGTTACCATGGGTTATTAGACTCTCCTAGAGAAGTCGACCGTGCTAGTTTATTAGGCAAGTCAAGTTAAGTATAAATAGAGTGCGAGAGCACTCTATTTGATCATTGGAGAGTGGCGCACTAGTGGAGGAGGAGGATAAGCTGCTAGGAGAACTATCTCTTGTACTTGGGTTGTATCATTGCTCTTCCTATCTCTGAGGAATTTATTGGGGTTTTTCACCTTATTGTTTTTCCCCAAGGAAACTCTATGTGTCTATTGTCTATTGTGATTGCTTATTGTGATTGATATGCTGTACATGTTATTCTCTCAGATAAGATCCTAGATCATATTGAATTGATGCTTAAAATCTAACATGGTATCAGAGCTAACCTGAGAAGAAGACACTGTGCAGTTGCGGAAGCTAGGGTTTGTTTTTTTTTGGGTTTCTCTCCATAGATCTTGAAAGGTAGGAGGCTAGATTGACTCTCCTCGGCAAGGCACATCTTTTTGTTGAAACATAATTCAATTCTGAGCATTTTTAGATTTTGACCTAAACATTAGGGTTTCCACAAAAAGTGGAATTTCTGAAATCTGAGACCATAGCTAGAAGCTCCTTGGAAAAATCGAAGTTTAGAGCTTTGGATCTAACTTTTGGGTTGGGTGAAGCCCCGGGAAACTCAAACCCTAATTAGGGTCCTCCCTAGTGAATCCGAAAATCTAAAAGGCAATTTTTGGGGGTGAAACTTTGCAGTTTTCAAATTTCGAGTATACCAACTTGATCAGCTCATCAAGGCGCATCTTTCTATCCTTTCAGAAGTTTGAAATTCAAAGTTTGAATTTTTAGGGTTTCTTTGACAAACCCTAATCCGACACCAGATTCAGTTTTCAGCAAATCAAGTGGTAAGACCTAAATCTTTTATATTTCCATTTGAATTACTCTTTAAAGATGTCTCACCACACCAAGCTTGAGGATAAGCTTGAAGGGGCTGATAACTTCCAATCATGGAAGTATAGGATTGCGTTAATCCTGGAAGAAAATGAGTTGGACACTTACATAAGTGAAGAGGTCCCTGTCCCAGAGGGAGATGAGTCTAAGGCCTTACACAAGATGAACTTGGTCAAGGCAAAGATGATCATTTCTGATTCTATCAAAGACCATCTCATACCACATGTGTCATCTCTGAAGACACCCAAGGAGATGTTTAAGTCCTTGACCAAGCTATTTGAAGGGAAGAACATAAATCTGAAGATGACCTTGAGGAATCAATTGAAGAATATCAAGATCCAGAATGCAGAGACTATGCAGTCTTATTTCTCAAGGGTCTCCCAGATAAAAGAACAACTTGAAGCTGTGGGAGAAGACATAGAAAATGGAGAAGTGGTAATGACCACTCTTAATGGCCTTCCTAGGTCATGGGATTCCTTCATCTAAGGAATTTGTGCTAGGAGGAAACTTATCACATTTAGTAGGCTGTGGGAAGAACGTTCACATGAAGAAGCTCGAATTGTAGCTCGAGAAGAGAAGATGGAGAATGAAGACCAAGCTCTCACAACACACTCCAAGAGGCATGGTGATAAGAAGACTCGCCACCATGATAAGAAAGAAAGACATCACCATCAGAAAGGTGATTTCAAACCTCGAAGAAACATGTCCTATACCCGTTTCTATACATGTGACGAGAAGGGACACTATTCCAAAGATTGTCCTAGAAATAAGAAATATGGCTCTCACAAGAAGAAGAACATCAAAAGAAGACATCAAGCTCACACTGTAGAGGATGATGAACCTCCCAGGAAGAGGGCTAGGGAAGAAAGTGAAGATTCTTCAAGTGATGAATAATATGTTTTGATTTATGCCCTCACTAGTACCATTACCCATGGAAGTAATGATTGGCTTATAGATAGTGGGACTTCCAAACATATGACAGGATTCAAGGGATCCTTTGTAAACCTATCTGAACATGAATCACCTCGCAAGGTGAAACTTGGGGATGACTACCAGTATCCCATAAAAGGAAGTGGTGAAGCCTCATATAAGCTAGACTCTAGAAATTCTATGAAGATGAAGATGTACTATATGTTCCAGGTCTCAAGAAAAACCTACTCTCCATATCTACATTGGATGCAAAAGGAATGAGGGTTGCATTTGTAGATGGCCAAGTCCTAATGTGGCAAAAGGGTAAGACTATAGATGATGTAGTGGTGATTGGAGAGCAAGAGGGAGGATTATACAAATTAAAGGGCCAACCAGAACAAGCCTTGGTCCATGACTCAGTAGAACCAAGTGAACTTTGGCATAGAAGGCTTGCACACATGCACTATAGGGCACTACCAATTGTAAGCAAAATAGTGGAAGGTCTTTCTGAAATCTAGACAAAGCATGAAGGCATTTGCAAAGGTTGTGCAAAGGGAAAGAACACAAAGAAGACATTTCCAAGTAGTGAAAGCAAGGAAAAAAGAATCTTGGAAATTATCCACTCTAATGTATGCGGTCCAATGTCATCCAGTTCTCTGAGTGGGTATGTATACTATGTCTCCTTCATTGATGATTTCTCTAGGAAGACTTGGGTTTACTTCTTGAAGAACAAAGATGAAGTGTTTGACAAGTTCAAGGAATTCAAGGCCTTGATAGAAAATCAAATTGACCTGAAGATCAAGATCTTCAGATCTGACAATGGCGGAGAATTTACTTCAGGAGACTTCAAGAAGCTATGCAATGATTTAGGGATTAAGAGTGAGTTGACTACTCCTTAGAATCCACAATGGAATGGGGTTTCCGAAAGGAAGAATAGGACAATCATGGAAGTAACTAGGGCAATGCTTTATGACCAAGATCTACCTATGCACTTATGGGTAGAAGCAGCAAGGAGAACTGTATATGTGCAAAACATAACACCACATAAGATACTTGACAACAAAACACCAGAAGAAGTGTTCACTGGTAAGAAACCAGAAGTCAACCATCTCAGAATATTTGTTTGTCCAGTATACACAAACATTCCAAAAGAAAAGAGGACAAAGCTAGATCCTTTAGGAAAGAATGGCATATTCGTGTGTTAGAGTGAAAGCTCGAAGGCTTACAGAATCTACTTTCCAAGATTCAAGAAGATTGATATCAGTAGGGATGTAACATTTGATGAAAGCTCAGCATACATCAAATCAAGGAAAACACCAGTTGAAGACAATGAAGAACCCAGAATATCCAGAACACAAGACACCACCATGAATGAAGCGATTCCTAAAGAAGATCATGAAATGGAAGATCCACAAGAACCTATACATCCACATCGTGAGAAGAACTCTCACAAGAGGAAACCAGCATGGGATAGAGAGCTCATTCAAGATGCAGAAAGGTATGGCATTCCAGAAGAAGAACACAGAGAAAGGAAAAGGACAAGATCACACACCAGCTATGTTGCCTTACTCTGTGACATGATGAACAAAGAACCTTCTAGTTATGAAGAAGCAACGGAAAAGAAGGAATGGAAGGATGCCATGGTCGAGGAATACCAGTTGATCATGAAGAATGATGTTTGGGATGTGGTCCCAAGACCAGATGAGAAGCTTGCGGTGACTTCCAAGTGGATCCATAAGATCAAGCATGCTGCAGATGGTAGCATAGAGAAATATAAAGCTAGGTTTGTAGCTCGTGGCTTCTCCCAGAAGGAAGGGATTGATTATGAAGAGACTTTTGCTCCTGTAGCTAGATACACTTCCATTAGATCAATACTTGATATGGATGCAGTGATGAAATGGAAGGTACACCAGATGGATGTCAAGACAACTTTCTTGAATGGTGTAGTTGAAGAGGAAGTGTATGTGGAGAAGCCACTCGGGTTTGAGACACATGACCGAGGGTCACCTGTGTGAAAACTGAAGAAAACCCTATATGGTTTGAAACAGGCACCTAGGACCTGGTATGGCAGGATATATGGCTTCCTATCTAG
This sequence comes from Larix kaempferi, assembly GCA_027924585.1. Lineage (NCBI taxonomy): Eukaryota > Viridiplantae > Streptophyta > Pinopsida > Pinales > Pinaceae > Larix > Larix kaempferi. Next base: position 1,828,840 of record BSBM01000851.1, on the reverse strand, counting down.
TTTGGGCTTTACCAAGAGTAAAGTGGATTCCAACCTTTAATACAAGGTTGAGGAAGGCAATCCAGTGATACTACTATTGTATGTGGATGACCTGTTTGTAATAGGTGAGGATAGATTGATTGTCGATGCGAAGAGGAAGCTTGCTACCAAGTTCGAGATGAAGGACTTAGGTATGATGCACTACTTTCTAGGTATGGAGGTGTGGTAGAGTGCGGATGGAATCTTCCTTGGACATGAGAAGTATGCAGTAGAGATCTTGAAGAGGTTTCGGATGATGGACTGCAAGGCCATGGCCACACCTATGGAATCGAACCTGAAGCTTCCGTGTCATGCTTCATGTGAGCTGTTTGATACTACAATGTAGCGTCAGATGATTGGGTCCTTAATGTACCTGACGAATACGAGACTAGATATCTACTTTGCAGTGAACACCTTGAGCCATTACTTGACAGATCCAAGACATGTTCACCTGATAGAAGCAAAGCATATTCTGAGGTACCTGAAGGGTACAATTGACTATGGGCTTAAGTATGAGGTCAATCAAAAGTTTAACCTGGAGGGTTATGTTGATTTGGATTGAGTAGGCAGTGCCATTGACCAGAAGAGCACTTCGGGGTGCTGCTTCAGTATAGGATCTGGTATGATCTCTTGGTTTAGCAAGAAGTAGTCCTGTGTGGTACTTAGTACAACCAAAGCAGAGTATGTTGCTGCTTGTTCGGCTAGTTGTGAGGCAATATGGCTTAGAAAGCTACTGTCTGATTTGTTTGATCTCCAGTTGAGTGCTACTTGTATATATTGCAACAACCAGAGTTGTGTGAAGTTGTCGGAGAACCTGGTGTTCCATGACAAGTCGAAGCAAATTGAGATCAAGTATCACTATATTAGGGATATGGTGTAGAGAGGATCATTGAAGCTCCTGTATGTTGCAACAGACGAGCCGATAGTCGATGTGTTGACCAAGCCACTGGCCAGAGTGAAGTTTGAATACTTCAGAGAGAGACTTGGTGTACTTCAGATCGAGATGCCTTCCAAAGGGAAGTGATGAGTCCGGAGACACAGATGCACATGGGTCCATTCTCACATGGTTAGAGGAAATTCCTTCCATGGTGAGATGTAAGGGCTGGGCCATTTTCACATGGTTAGAGGAAAGTCCTTCCATGGTGAAATATAAGATCTGGGTGGAACCATTCTCACATAGTTAGAGGAAAGTCCTTCTATGGTGAAGATGTAAGGAATGGGGCCATTCTCACATGGTTAGAGGAAAGTCCTTCCATGGTGAGATGTAAGGGCTGGGCCATTTTCGCATGGTTAGAGGAAAGTCCTTCCATGGTGAAATGTAAGGGTTGGGCGTGGATTTTCCGACATGGCCAGAGGAAATTCCTTCCATGGTCATGATGTAATTGCCGAGATTTTCCGACATGGTCAGAGGAAAGTCCTTCCATGGTCGTGATGTAATTGTTGTAGCCGTTCCGACATGGTCAGAGGAAATTACTTCCATGGTCGTCGATGTAAGTGCTGTGAGCATTTCCCGGATGATCAGAGGAAAGTCCTTCCATGCCGGTGAGTGTAAGTGCTGAGCCTTTCCCGGATGGTCAGAGGAAAGTCCTTCCGTGCCGGTGAGTGTAAGTGTTGTGTTGTGTGTGCATCTGGGTTGTGCTCCATGGACTATGAGGTGATCTGAAGATGATGATGTGACAGTAGTGTACACAGGTTTTGCAGAGGCATATGATCAGTCCTGAGATGCTCTTGCAGGTTTTGCAGAGGCATATGATCAGTCCTGAGAGATCTTGCAGGTTTTACAGAGGCAGTGTAATCAGTCCTAAAGTGTACCTACTTGATGGCTTGCTCGCAGAGACGATGAAGACCTACATGGAGTCTAGGCCTACATCTAGCATGAAAAAGGGCTGGCTCTGTAGAGCTTCCTATGATGAGTAGATTAGAGATTGATTGAGATAGTAGCAGCAATGACGATGATGATGATACAGTGACGATGATCCAGCTAAGAAGACTTGTGCTAGCATATCTGTGTCGAGAAATACCTTCCTAGTTAAGAGGGAGTGTTGATGTATTTGTAACTTCGGAATGTATTTCACATATGTATATTGTACTCTTATAAAGATGGTATTATTCCTCTATACAGAAGTGTCGTCATTTGTATTGACAAGTGTCACAACTTGCATGTGATGGGTTATTAGACCACCAAGTGTGGGGTCGGCCCTGATTAGAGTTACCATGGGTTATTAGACTCTCCTAGAGAATTCGGCCCTGCTATTTTATTAGGCAAGTCAAGTTAAGTATAAATAGAGTGCAGGAGCACTCTAATTGATCATTCACTTTCTCACTCATACACTCATTGGAGAGTGGCGCACTAGTGGAGGAGGAGGATAAGCTGCTAGGAGAACTATCTCTTGTACTTGGGTTGTATCATTGCTCTTTCTATCTATGAGGAAGTTATTGGGGTTTTTCACCTTATTGGTTTTCCCCAAAGAAACTCTGTGTGTCTATTGTCTCTTGTGATTGCTTCTTGTGATTGATATGTTGTACATGTTATTCTCTCAGATAAGATCCTAGATCATATTGAATTGATGCTTAAAATCTAACAGATCCAGCTTTTCATCCCTCCTATTCACAAGTTTTCTTGTTTCTTTTAGTTTGAGTAGCATTTCTTGTGCGTGATAATTAGAAGAACTTAGAGAGTTTAGATATGGAAACCTCTTCTGGGACTACCAATCAAGAGGCCCCTTTTCAAGGGGTACATTTTGTCTTTCCTCCAGTTGGAGATATTGGTCCTCCCTTTATTGCCACTTTAAATCTTATTGGATTAACCATAGGATTACCGGTATGGTTATTCAATCCAGTGATTCTGTATGTACACAATGTTTCAAATGTTAACTCTCCACCATCAGAGTGTCAATCCCAAACTGATATTTCCCCTTCTTCGTCGGATGCTTCTTCTTTTGTTTCTTCTTCCTCACCTGATCAAAGCAGTAGTGTTAGTAATCAAGAGGATACAAAGAAGAAGAAAAGGAAGATAAAGAAGAAGAAGGATAAGAAAGAGACTAAGCATCAACCATCTACCTCTGATGGTACTCATCCTATTCGAATACCTCGTGGACCTAAGTTCCCTTGCGATCTTTGCAAGGGTGATCACCTTCTCAAGGATTGTCCCAATCTTTCCAAAGTGTTAAAAGAGTGTTCTAAATCCTCCAAACCACCTATATCGTCAGCTTCTGGACATCATACTGATGATACCCCATCAACTAGTGACTCTATGGTTAAGGGTCAGAAAGGTAAAGTAAAAAATCCTTGTTTGTTATGCAAGGGCATGCACCTTACTTAGCTTTGTCCACGTATGGATGAAGCTTAATAATTGTTGGAATACATTACTGTGTCTCAAAAACAATTTCTGACTGGATATCATGAGTTGTCCCTTGACCCCCCATTGGTTTATGAAGTGGTCGATCCATCCCCATCCTCAGTCGATCCCACTCTTTCTTCAAAGAATGAAATTGAAGTGGTTGAGTCGATATCACCTCCACTCGATCCCACTCTTTTATTGGAGGATTCCCAGACTGAAGTAGTCACCATGATAAAATCTTCGTCTCATTCTATTCTTCCAGTTGAGAGTGAATTGGAAACCACTGATGTTTTCCTAGTCAGTTCAGATTGTTCTAGGAAAGGGGAAATCCTGTCCTTTTCCACAGGAGCCCCTCCAAGTAATGAGGTCATCTCCTTTGATTGGAATGGTCTAACAGAATCTCGTCTTCCTTTAGGTGTCCCTTTCCAGATATTTGTAGTATTTTCCGATAAGGAAATCTTTCGCACTATAGTTGATGAGGGAGATTTTGTTAGTATTTTATCCTCAATTGCTTTGCAAGCTATATGTTCCCCTCAACTTGTGCCAGTCACTAACCATATATTGGATTTTAATAGAAGGCCTACTGGACCTTTAGGGATCCTTCGTTAGTTACCTATCACTTTAGGAGGGAAACCTATCTGTATTGATGTTAGGTAGTCCAAGGTCTCTTAGATTTTAATCTACTCCTTGGACGAGACTATGTTTATGCAATGAAAGATGTAGTGTCCCCACTCGTTCGAGTGATTTATTTTCCTCATCATGGGAATATGGTGACCATTGATCAACTTTCCTTTGTCACACCCACTCATCACATGACTCCTAGTCATCAGACTTTCCTGAATGTTCCACATGTTTTAGTGGTTTCTTCCCCCTAAGGATGGGGGGAATGGCTCCAGCCTCTCGACGTCATGCTGGATTTATTCCCCTAGCTTCTTATGCTGGGGGGAACACTACCAACCTATGGACATCATGTTGGGTAGGAACTAGTCCCAAGCATAGTTTACCTTTGGTTTCAAGCTTGTGTAAAAATGAAACCAATCCCAAGCATAGTTTACCTTTGGTTTCAAGCTTGTGTAAAAATGAAACCAATCCCAAGCATAGTTCCCTTTGGTTTCGAGCTCGTGTAAAAATGAAACCGTTCATGAGCATAGTTCCCTTTCTGTGTCAAGCTCGTTAAAAAATGAAAAATGATTTCATGAGCACAGTTTCTTTATGTTTTAAGCTCGTTAAAAAATAAAATCGGTCCCTTCAAGCATAGTTATTGTCTATTTCATGATTGTGTAAAAATGAAATAGATATTCCTCCCATTGAATCGAGTCTCCCACTAGAGTTAGGACTTGAACCTTCATTTCATCTTCTTGTGTCACTTGATTCTCGTTCTTCCTACCTCCCTAGTGAACATATTCATATTAGTAGACAGGGTTTTAATTGGGTAAGGAAGAAGAGTAATCAGACGAAACAAAGCTTGGGGGGAATGTTAATCCGCAAGCAATCATGTTGGGGGCATCACCAACCTATGGATATCATGTTGGGAAGGAACCCGCCAATGGGCCTTAATGAGAGAAGAGTTCTTTTCCTATGTCAAGATCGTTAAAAAATTAAAGAGATGACCACGAGCATGGTTCTATTCCTGTTTCAATCTTGTTAAAAAATGAAATAGATCCCCTCCCCTTGAGTCGATTCTTTCGCCATATTTAATATATGAAACTTCATTTCATTCGCCCATTCTATTTAATCCTATTTTTTCGTCCTCCCATGGTGAACATATTCCTATTAATAACCATGAGTTTGATTGGATGAATAAAAAGAGTAGATGAACGAAACGAATATTGGGAGGCATGTCTCCAGCCCCTATAAATCATTAAGAGGTAAGCCGTCAGCTTCTTGTGCTAGGGTAAAACTTCCAACCTCTGGGTATCATGTTCGGTAGAAGCCTTCCAATGCACATTATGCTGAGCATACTTTCTTTTATGTTTCGAGCTCGCTAGACAATGAAAATAATCCTGAGCATAGTTAATTTTCTGTTGCAAGCTTGTTAAAAAATGAAGCAAATACCATGGGCATTCTTCCAACCTATATTTGAGCTCGTTAAAAATAGTAAGATGGTATTGAGCTTACTTTTCCATTTTTTCGTGCTTTGGTTAAAAAACATGAAAAAGATGTACCGAGCTTACTCTTTGTTCCTTCTTGTGCTCGTAAAACGATGAGAATAAGTTACCGAGTTATATTTTATCACTTTTTTTCGGGCTCGTTAAACTCCCACAAAAAAGTGTCCCTAGAGGAATCTTCCTTTAAGCTCTTTTCAAGCTCCCTAAATATGAAAAGATCGCCAAGCAAAATTGATGCTTTCACGCTTGTAAAAGTATTTGAATGATCGTCTTTTTGGTGATAGTTTACCCCTTTTTCAGACCAGGAGGTACTATTTACAAAACATGAGCACTCCAACAAAGCATGACTGGAAAAGTTCTCTCTCACATTGTTTTATCCCTTTTCGGGTGAGGAGACTAACTTTTACGAAAAAGAAATTTTGGATTCTTCTTTAGTTCTTTTCAGACTCTCTAAACATGAAATGACGTCGAGTTTTCCTTCCGTGGACTCGTTAAAACATAACATAGAAGGGCCTATATTGGGATGAACCCCTCCTATCCTAGGTTCATAAAAAGTTTGGGATTGGACTCGTCCAAAGGATGATCTATACCTAGCATCTATTACCCTACTCAAGCTTGTTAAAAAAAAAAAGAGGTACTCATCAATCATGATGGGGAAAAAGAAAGAGGTTGTGTTACATCGTAATTTACGGTAGTACATTGTCACTCTTGAACATGGACTCATTTGCATATGCATTCAGTACTTGGGTAATTTGTTTGTCGTCAAGTCCTGTTGGTCCCATGATTTGTCTCACTCCTTTGGCTCATCCAAAGAATGCTTCCAACATTAGTTGCATTAGGGGGTCAACATCATTCTCATCATGTCAATACTTCCAAGTCATGCCATGCCCATGTTCAAGAGGATTTTTGGTCGTTCGTTCACTATGTGCAGCCAGTTCACCTTCCATCATGTCGATCGTCCTTGAGTCAGTCTCACACATTACTGTCTGATTTAATTCAAACATCTATGATCATGTTTCGTGTCGATGATGGGGGATTCATCATGGCCCTTCTTCGACGGATTCATCCTTGTCGACTTCAACACATCATCCGAGGATTGAATCTAGAAACCAATCAAGTACCTTGGGCCTGCATGCCTCAATGGCAGGTTACCTCGCTTCCAACATGAGTTCACATCATTGGCTCTTGATTTAAAGATTCCATCGATTGTTCGACCTCAGCTCATTGATTCACATTCGATGGTATGTTCTGTGATACCTTTGGAATCATTGACATCGATGGTGATTTCCCTCGTGCTTGTTAACGGTATACATCATTGACCAGTAATGAAGTGGTTTCTACCATGTTCGACTCCAAGACATTTGTAATCACATGGTTGGATTCGGATCATTGCACATTCCGCTTGAAGACCCCTGGGAAATCATATCTTACCCAGGTTACGATGGAGGTTGTTTGAGTCATATTGCATGGATCCACTTTGTATTGGTTGTGGCTATGTTATCATCTCATCATGGATCTACGATTGTGTCTAGTAGCCATGATTGTGATCAATTAGTCCCTACTACCATGGATCTGCAGTGTATTGGTTGGCAGCCATGTTATGAGTCATATGATACTAGTATATCAAAGTCAGTTGTACTATAGTAGCTTCTTCCATCCAACAAGTCCTTGCCATCAATCCTTGCAAAGCATTTCACATGTTTTATTTTACCAGCTTCATGCTTTCGGGGGCATTTTGTTATACCAAAATCTTGTTATCATGAGCCATGTATTAACTCAGTGCCTTAATCCCTGAAGTTTCCCTGGATAGAACATCATTGACCAAGTTGTTGGCCTTGTTTCCCACCTTTCCTAATGAGGCTGGCGCTTGCTGTTGCCTAGAAATGGGCACCGATCATTGGTTGGCACATGCTGTACACTTGCACACTATGCCATTGGCTCTTGCTTCCCTCATACAGACTGTGCCTGACCCTTCCTGGCGCATGTTTTCTTCATGAAGGGTACGCTAGGGTTTGTTAGAGTGGATAAAAAGGGGCTTCGAGCAAATTCTCGAAGCTGGGTGAGTTGGATACCTATCCCTAATTGATAGGAATAGCTGGTATTCGACTCCTAACCTATTGGGAAGATCCCTTAGACCTATGCCCCTAATCCTCAACCTACTCTATCCTCCTAGCCTTATAAATAAGACCTCTCTCTCCACTGAGAAGGGAGGAAGGACTATAACACTTACATGCTGGTGGAATTACCCTAGGTGATCCCTATTCATCTCTTGAGAGGCATACACACCCTTTTGGAGGATTGGCTTGGACTGTTGGAGGAAGGTTACAACGTTAAGGCTTGGGTTGTAATCATCATACTTCTATGTATTTCCCACTTATTTACTATAATATAATCTCTTTCCATAAATTTCTTTGTGTTTATGAGGTTTAGAGCTTACTTCCTTAACTATTTTCTTAGGTCAGTTAGTGTTTAGATATGCTTTTACTGTTTGTTTGTCTCTATGTGCTTTGACAAGTTTTCCAACTTGAGATCTGACAACCACGAAGCTTGGATCAACAAAGAGGAGAAGGATTCATGAATTTGAAGGTAAGACATCTATATACTCTAATATCTAATTGAGCTAGGAAAGTATATCTATATTATGTATTATTTTGTTCTAGATCCACTTGGACTAGGGAGATCACGCTCGTGTCCGCTTGAGTAGATTATCCATAAACACACCTGAAACTAGCCTACGACCGTCTTGTTTCTATAGTGGCACAAAGAACAACACTTGAGAAGATAATATCACACACCTAGGTAGTCGGGTAGTACGACTAAGGGAATGGTTGAGCCTCCTTAGTTAGTTCCCTAAGAGATTGGGCTGAGTATTACTACTGGACCATGCATGTATATAAGAGATGCATAGTGCATGCCAGTCCTTTGACTTTACAACCCTTTAAAACTTGGAAAAACTTCTTCCTGCAACATGGTTGTGAGATTTCTTCATTGTCTCAACAACAAGCAAATTCACTAAGGGAGGCTGCGTGAAATTCCTACATTTTTTAAACTAACAATAATTTGGCAATTCTTTCAGTGTAGTAACATTCAATCCCCATCATATATAAAAAGTAGGGAGGGTCTAGAAGTCCCTTTTTTGTGACCTACCTCATTGGAATCTTTGCATCACGCTGATTGTTTTGATAAATTATATTTCTCATAACATTTTTTAGGAGTCCTTGAAACCCTTATTTGTGACCTACCTCCACATAATTATTGATTCATACTGATAATTTTAATATATATCTTCTACAAACCTATTATTGTAGACCTTACCCCTCTCCTTTTGCATTTCCTACTTTTATACTCCCACAGTACACACCTACCATCATGCCAACATGGAGAATACCAACCAGAATCCCCCCAACTCAATCTGAAACCTTCCATTCAACCTCTTGACCTTCAAAAAATCAACTTTGATGTGGGTCAACTCACCTAGAATGTGTGCCAAATCACCCAATGGATGTCTGAACAATAAAATAAGAAATCCAGCAACTATTATTGCCCAACATTGTGGATATGTTTCCCCTTGGGACACCCCCATTCATGAAGTTGTGGCCATTGAAGACCAGGGCTCTAACTCTCTATTGCCAGAACACCAATCTCCCTGTTTTGAATAAAAACACTCAATGGCATTGTTTTTAGAAGATTGACATGTGAAAATTTGATAGCTCTGACCCATCAAGTTGGGTGACTCAAATGGAACATTATTTTTCACTCCATGACATTAAATTTGATCTCCAAAAGTTTAAAATTGGGGTCTTATATTTAGATTATCATTGATTGATGGTAGTGGTGGAAATGGTACTAGAAGTCTTGTTGTTTTTATGTCCCTAACAACCTAAATGACCTAAAAGAGGATTTTTTTCAGTTCTATCATTTACTTTAGTATTGAAATTGAGAATTGGTAGCTTTTGCCTAAAGTTCCACATTCCTAGGAAAGCTAGAACAAAAAAGTCATGATCTTGTAAATGAAGGATTATGATTTCATGCATTTGAAATGTCATCAAAACCAAGCAACCAAATGATTTGGAATTTAATAACAAGCATATCATTGCAAATGAGAAACAAGAGGTGTTAGGGAAAATTTTATCCATTGAAGATTGTGTTTAGGTTGAAAACATTCAACCATAAGAACATCGACCTATTAAAATAAATATATGGTATGAGTTTTCTTGGTGAGATTATGTCATCCTCAGTAGGGTTTCATAAAATCAAAAGGAACTAGAAATCAATTCACAATCAATTAATGGTGTTCTAAGAGAAGAATCATATTTAGCTAGCATCGTTCCAAGCAAACAATTAATTTCCATGGCCATAAGGATATCAAAGGAAGTTCCTCCATTTTTGGTTGAAGCCTTGGATACTCCAAATTGGTAATATTGCAAGATTAGATTCAAACATCTATACATGTATCCTGTTGATCCAAACAAAAGTTTTGTTTTGACAAATTCATGCAAACCTACCTATTTGTTTAGGCAAATGTTGGGTTGTAATGTTTTCCATTACACCTTAGGATTTAGATCAAGCATACTTAGACGGAGAAAGAAATATTCCTTTTTTGGTTAGCAAGAATTGGAGGCCAAGAAAATAATGAATATGTCCTAAGTTGGTCATTTCAAATTTCTGCTTAAGACTGGATTTCACATGGGTTAAAATTTTATGGTCACTACCAGTAAGAATAAGGTCGTCAACACAAAGAACAAAAATGATGAGACGATCTCCTACTTTCTTGGAATAGACATTGGGGTCAAAATGACATCTAGAAAAATCATTGTCAACGAGAAAACTATCCATTTTGGAATACCAAGCTTGAGGAGCTTGCTTAAGGCCATATAAGGATTTATTAAGGTGGCAGACAAGACTAGAGTCAATTTGAACATAGCCAGGAGGTTGTTCCATGCAAATTTATGCCCGCAAATCCCCATGCAAGAAGGAAGACTTGACATCCATTTGATGGACCTTCCATTTACGTAAGGTTGCAAGGGAAAGAACAAGGTGGGTGGAGTTCATGATTTGGGCGACAAGGGAAAAGGTTTCATTGTAGTCAATTCCTTCAACTTGGGAAAATCCTTTGGAAACTAACCTTGACTTCAATCTTTCAACACTGCCATCTGATGCATACTTAGTTCTATAGAGCCATTTACATTTGACAAATTTTCTTCCTTTTGGAAGAGGTACAAGATCCCAAGTATCATTCACTGTTAAGGAACAATATTCTTCATTCATAGATGCATCCCAATCTGGATTCCCTAAAGCTTTTGCAAATGTCTTTGGATCATGATTCTCTAAAAATTGAGCCAAAAGAGAAGTGGTTCACTGGAACGGAGAACATGTTTGACGCTATGTTACGACCACAACATCCTCCCTACTTTTCTATTTTGAGAAATGGAAAAGTAGGGGGGGTAAACTAAGTTTTGGCATCATGAGTGCAACTGGAATTGGTCTATGAATTATGATTAAGCCAAATAAAGTTTGATTGTTGGAATGTTTGTTAATGATCTTTATCAGTGTCACCTTCATCCTTGAATGGGTAATCTGAATCATCGAGTCTAGGTTTTTTACCCTTTATTGACATTTTTATCTGATTCAACCAGTGGGAGTCTCAATTTCATGGTGCTTTCATGCTTCTTATGCATATTCCTAGCCATCACCTCTTGATCTTTGCTTGTGACCTCGCATTCCCAATTGCACAGAAATAGTCAAGCCAGGATATTCCATTTGGGATTAATCACATCTCTGGAAATGTTGTTTTATCGATCGTTGAGGCCTTGCATGAGGAAATCAATGCGTGTCGCAGCTTCATTCAAGTTGCGACCAATGGGTCTCGTGAACCATAGTCTTTATCCTTGTAACTCTGTCATAGGTGGATTATCCTTAAATCAAAACTCTTAGTTAGCTCGGATCATATTCATGCAATGTTTATTATTCACTTGTTGAATTAGAACATTTTTCGAGAGCAACTAGAGTTTACTACGATTTCAGTTCCAAGCAAACTTTCACTTTAACGTCCAAACAATATGATTTTATATTTGTTAATAAAAGTTTTGATTAGAATTTATTTATGATTTTATATTTGGTGCAGCATAGGATATGTCTGCTCATTATTTCTTATTGGATTATTAGTGAATAATAAGTGTTTGGCTCGAGGGTGACAACGATTTGAAAGAGCTAAGAAGTTGGTATATGGCTGGGAGGTCCAACCTACTCACTTGACTAGTTTGGAAAAATGTTACACAGATGAACAAATAAAATTAAAGATTAGAAGGTTATCATGTTATAACACATAAGTAAATATATGATAAGATTTGATGGTTATCATGTTATAATAGATAAGTAAAGATATTATAGTTATCATGTTATTAAATATAAGTAGCAATTGAAATATTATTAATGCTTTTAGTATTGATTTCATGGAAAGTTCTATTGAAAGTAATAGGATTATAGTTTTTTCCAGTTATATATTTCTTTTGAAATGAAATAATAAATCTATTTTATCAAATTTTTTAATTTTGATTTTATAATAGTATATGAATGAAAGATCATTTAAAAAGATTATTATCATACTATAAAAACAGTGAGTAACTCATTAATTTAGTTGATTTTTTTCATTGTAGTATTACTTTTGTTATAGTTTTCTTTACTAGTAATACTTGGATGATCCTATGAGTAATCAAATATTTATCTCCAAAACTAAATCATGCTATTATGAAACTAATTCACAGTATGCTAAAATTCTATTATATATATATATATGTATAACTGAAACAATTTGTAAACCATTATAGTTGTATAAATAATGCAAACAAGAAATTGACATAAAATACTGGAAATGATAAAGGGATAAGTATGTGTTATGTTTATTTATGACAATAAATAAATAATATTAGATAAAACATAGTAATTAATCGATAGTGTATAAATATAGTACCCTTCATTCATATATTTATGATTTTTTTTACTATTAAATATAGCAGACTTAGCATATCTTAGTTCAATGAATTGTACAAGAAAAGAGAAAAATCGTATGAATCAAGAATAAATATTTACTTTAAAATAAGCAAGCAAAAAATTAGGTAAACTATTTCATATCGATATAAGGCATTTTTTATCTCGAAAAAAATAAATTAATTTAATCTAAGATATTGATTCCTAAACGCAAGTCTGGTAGGATTTTCATGATCTTACATTTAAGATATAATAACAAGTTAATAATATTCAGTCATAAAAAAACTACTTAAGAAGAATGTTGACAAATATAACTATACAAAGTAACCTTCTATCGAGTAAGCTTTAAAATCTACAAGAAGGGTTAATGTGGAAATAAGGGAGTGAATAACTTGGATGACTTGATGAACAAGTGTAAATCTTAACAAATGTAATTTCCCAAATATTTGTAAATTCTTTAATAGAATAATATTGAACTTGGAAAATATACAAGTATATCAGTTTCGAAGAGCATACTAGATCCTTAGTTGGAAGGTAAGCCATAATGTCCATAGAAAGGACGAAACGCTCATAACTGTTTATATATATTTGAAAAATAAGAACAAAGATCCTTAGTTGAAAGGTAAGCCATAATGTCCATAGAAAGAACTAAACATTCATAACTATATACATATATTTGAAAAATAAGAACAAATATATCCACAGACCTCACTGCCCTGAGTATCGAACACAAATAATGAAGCGAAATAGTCATTGTATGTTTTCTTTGAAATATAACAAATATTCTATAAGAAATTTGCAACAATTATTAAGTTGATATGATAATTGGAACATAATTTCCAGGAGTGGATGCAACATAAGTTCAATGGGTAACTGGCCCGTAAAAACCAAGTCTTAAAAATCTTTTTTACCTTTGCAAAGGTTGAGGGCTGGACCCAATTTAAATTGATGAAATTGTTTTTCTTTTAACTTAAACAATACACTACCTCCACTTAACATTTGACTAGTTCAATTTATAGAAAATCATTTCACATGGGAATGTTTTCTATATACGGTCAATCCATCATAGGCATGGATATGTGCGTCTTTTGTTCTGTTATACAATCATAAAAAAATATCCAATGAAACTTGACCATATTAGTTGCTTTGTAATTAATCATAACTTGTCCTTTCTCTTCGGCGAAAAATGACAAGTTTCACCCTCTCCACACAGCTGAAATATGGTAAGTTTCAATCGAACCATTTCGACGGAAATGGTTGAGTTCCACCAAACAATTTCAGGGTTATTTGCCGAGTTTTCGCTCGAACAGTTTCGGGGTGAGTTGTTGAGTTTTCGTCGAACGGTTTCCAGGTAATTTGCTGAGTTTGGCCAATGTTTCGAGGAGATTGGCTGAGTTTGGATGACAATTTTGGCGTAGTTTGAAGAGTTTCCACCGACCTGTGTTGGCGAGAATTGACGAGTTTTCTCCCATGAAAAGTGAGGCCATCCTTATCTCGATTGTTGATTCCCTCCATCCAACGGGCATGGAGCAAAGTCAACTTTTCAATTTGCTCCATGCCCATTGGATGGAGGGAATCAACAATCGAGATAAGCTCAGGCGATGAGAAGTTGCAAATTAAGCATTAATCGTGGGTTTAAAATCAAAAGGGGATGTCTTTTTTTTGTCCGTGAGTTATTATAGATATATATATCCAATTTTGCTTTTATTTTCTTATTTTTTTATCTTTTATTTATATCATTTTCATTTTTTAATTATTATTTCCATTTTTTCTTATTTTAAATTGTAGGCACTTTAGGGTTTTATAATTCGAGAGGGATTTCTTCAATGCAAAGATCATTTAATTGCTAGAAATGTTGTTACACCTAAACCTCGTCATCGTGAGTCCTATGTCAACTTAGTGCCTTGATCCCTGAAGTTTCCCTGACCAAAAGTCATCTAGAGCAAGTTGTTGATCCTTTATCCACATTTTCTAGTTGGGCCTGCGCAGCTTGTCTTCCAGCAAGAAGCACCTGACTAGGTTCGGTAAAGAGTGTCATCTGGCATCCTGCACGGATGGCTTAGGTTTCCTTCATTCAACCTGCGCTTGCCTCTTCCTGGCGCAAATTGTCCTCATGCAGTATGCGCCGAGGTTGGTTTAAATGGATAAATGAGACCTTTGAGTGACTTATCGAAGCATGATGAGGTGAAGGGTCATCCCTAACTTCTAGGTGAGTTGGCCTTCGATTACCTAACCTCAAGGAATGATCCCTTATCCTTATCCCCATAATATTCAACCTATTCTATCCACTTGGTCTTATAAATATGAAGCTCCTCTCCATTCCAAGGGGAGGAAAGTCTATAGTACTCTCATGCCAGTGAAATTATCTTAGGTGACTCTCAATCATCCTCGAAAGGCTTACTTCATCTTTGGAGGCTTGGTTTGGTTTTCCTTCGTTGGAAAGAAGGTTGCGACGTTAAGGCATAGGTTGTAATGTTCTCTTCTATTGTACTCTCCTTTATACAGCTAATACAATCTCTTCCCATATACATTATCGTGTTGCTGATGTGTAGAGATTACTTCCTTAGTGCTTCCTTAATTGTTAGCTTAGATGAATCATATGTGATATATGCTTTTATTTTTTGATTTTTTCCATTTGTTCAACAGTACTTTGTAGCAATAGATCTGAAGGTGTTGGAGCAATGGATCAAGCAAAGAGAAAGAGGATTTGTGAATCCCAGGTAAGAGACTCGTTTATCTATTTGCATTTTTATTCATCTAGGGAAGCTGATTCTATTCTGTGTTTATTTTTTCTAGATCCACTTGGACTAGGGAGATCTAGCCTTTAAGTCCACTTAGGTAGACTGTCCGAAAACAAATCTGGAGACCACACTGGGGAGTCTTTAGCTTTGATTTTAGTTTGAATGTGTTTTTCATTGATTTCTTAGTAATCCATTTCTTTGTCTCCTGAGCCCCTCCCATCATCATATTTTCTTGTTGAAGTGTCTGTTAACTTTCCCTGATTCTATTTGGATTAGTATCAGGCCATTTGTTGTTTCATTTTTTGGACATCTCTGCTTTTTTCCATTGGTCATTCGCCCGACGCACCTAGGTAGTACATCCAGTGCGCTGTATCCTCTTAGGTGCTTACTGCTTTTGAGCAAATTGCACCACCATCGCATTTGACTTGTATACAGCCTGCACCATTGACGCTATAGCATTGTACACCGTGTGTGCCAGGCGCTCTGAGCATAACTACAGAGTGCGCCGACCTTTTAATCTTGGTGCTTGGTACCTTTCCTCTCCAAATTTTGATTTTGACCTGACCAACAGGCCTCTCTGTGTTGTACCTTCCAGTCAAAAGCTTGTTTACTCAGCATTGATTGTGTTTGGGTTTGTTTGTGTTGACTTTTGGGTTCCATTTGGTCAAGTGAGAGTTTCGGTGGTGGCAGGAAATTTCAATCCCCCATGGTTTTCCACTCGATCTTTCATTCACTTATCACCTTATCAGATCTATTCAGCATGCTAGATCTGATTCTGAACCCTTCCTACACTTAGCCATTTAATTTTGGTGGCATTTGTTCGATTTGAAGTGATTTGAGTATCTTTGAATACATTTGGGTCCTTGTCATTTTTCTTTGAGAGTTTCTGATTCATTAGAGTGCTGTGATCATTCTCTTGTTTTCTGTTGTTGCATCTGAAAAGCATCATTATTATCAGATTTAGTCTTGGTATATGTATTGAAAAAAATCGAAAGTGCTTCATTTTATTTATTTTCAGATCATTTGGAAATTGTTGTGGAATTGTTTCGTGCTTTGGAATTCATTGTTTATATCTTTGAGAAGTTTGAAAAGGAAATCGATTGATTATATTTTTCTTAGTTATGAGTCTTTCATCTCTTTGAAAAGATCAAGTGAATTCAAGCTCTTGCAAAGTATTTCAAATTTGAAACGTTCTATGCACTTTTGGTCTTTTTGTTCTTTTTAGTTCATCATTGTGGAAATTGAAGAGTTAGTGCATTCTAAGCATAAATCCTCCTTTTCATTATTACTTAGATTCATTCTATCTTGAAAAGATAAAAATCAAAAGTTTTGATTTGGTATGTTATTTTTTGTGTTTTTTTGGAAAAAAACGAAAAGAGTGCTTTCAAACATCTTTGGTAGATTTTTGAACTTTTGGGGTTTCTTATCTTTTGAGACCATTGGAAAAAATGATTTCTCCTTACCTTAGATAGACTTCATCGAAAGAAAAAGGGAAATGTGCACCTTCATGTAGATAGGGTTGTATTATTTGTAAATTCCTTTCTACACCTCATGCATTCACCTAACCACATAAGATAAAATTAATCACTAGCGCTAGGTTAAAATATACTAGTAACTTGTGTGATAATTTAGTGATGTGTTTCAGCGTTGGAAAACGTGGCAGCTATCGTTATATGCCTGCACTGCATCCTGGGGGCCTGCAGTTCTTCCACTTACCAACCGGTATATCGAAGGCTCTTTCACATACCCTTGGGTATATCGAAAGGCACTTCACGTACTTGGTAGTATATCGGAAGGCTCTTGTCATACGGTTGTGCATTAGACAACACCACTACGGATATGTGCTCCCACGTACCTTTAGTATATTGAGAGACTCCCCTAGGATTCCTGAAACCAACCGAGCTAACCATTTGGATCTCTTGGTAGAGAAATACACCGAGAACAACACTAGGGGAGCTACTACACACATGCTTCTAAGTAGTCGGGTTATACGGTCAGAGGTACGGTCCTAATCCTCTCTGGTTAGTGCTTTGAAAAATTGGCCCGATTATAACTGTTGGACCTTGGGGTATATCGCGAGTTGCGAAGCCTTGACGATCCTGTGAGGTTCCATACTTTTGAATCCACACCTGTCACATAAGTTTCCTTATGGCCTTAGTTTGTGTAGATTTTGGATTACTTTTCTTTTTGTATAGAAGACACTTAGGAGAAATTATGCTTCAGTCATTCTGGCTGAACAACCTTTGAGAAGGTCTCATAGACTTTAAACCTGCCACCTGAATATCCCCTTAATCAAGAAGTGCTTTCGAGGGAAAACATGGATACACCAGCTGCTATCATGTCACTTGAAGAATAAAACTCCACCATGGAGTCGGGAGTGACTTTTTCACTTCCTTTGAGTCCACTAATCACTAATCCTCCAAGGTCTGTGACCATGGAACTGTCTACTTCATAAGACATTTCTTTCCACCATTCATTGGAAGGAGAACCTAGGGCTGTAGTTTGGTTCAATCAACCCCAGGATGACCCTGTATCCACAACTTTTGTTCCATCTACATCC
This sequence comes from Larix kaempferi, assembly GCA_027924585.1. Lineage (NCBI taxonomy): Eukaryota > Viridiplantae > Streptophyta > Pinopsida > Pinales > Pinaceae > Larix > Larix kaempferi. Next base: position 1,811,086 of record BSBM01000851.1, on the reverse strand, counting down.
TTTTGGGAAACTACTCTAGGGAAACAATGGGCCCACTTTGCTTTACTTTCGGGGGAAGAAATTTCTCCCATATACTGGATTCCCAGTAGCGAGCTTTTGTCTCCAGTCCATGAGCAGATCGCCCTATTACACCAACATGGCGATTCACTTCGGCGCCAGAGTCTCTCATGGAGAAGAGACACCTCGAAAGTGCCCATGCCTCAACATACCCTAATTCATTCTCTATATTTCAGCTCACCGGAAACACCTATACATAACGTGACCACTTATGAACCTGGTCAACCCTCATTTCCTGCGAGTACACCTCTTAATAAGGAGACCGGTTCCATACCCCAGACGACTCAAAACATTGAAGGACAATGGTCCAAGACCCCACATACTACTACTGGAATGCTACCCCCTCCTCCCCCACCCCAAAACCCGAGGGGAGGATACTCTTTACCTCTTAATTTCATCATAAGTAGTGTTCCTCTACTAGTAAGTGACCACCAACCTATAATTGCGAGTCAACCATCAACAAGTGGTAAACAAATCGTTACAAGGGGGAAACCCAAGTTCGCTAGCCATAATATGAGTGGAGGGCTTCCAACTGGTCATTCTGTTGGCAGATCCTTACCAGTCGCAGGACCTACCATGGGATTACATGGTGGGGGATCATCCAGCCTACCTCAATCATTATGGATTCATATGTATCTAGGTAATTTTAATCATGCGACGAGACAATACCATCCGGGAAACATGATTCCCAGGGTACCTTATCCCAGAAAATCGAACACTCCATGTGGACATCACAATTTTATGCCAATTGGACCCCCACCAAATTTTCCTCAATTCCCACCACCCCCACCACCGTTTGTTCCACCTCCACGTCCTTCCGTAGGCGGCAGGCCCCCACCTCATTCTATAGGGGGTGGACCTCCACATTCTGGCGGAGGCCCACCTCATTGTGGCGGCGACGACCACTCTACTCTAACGGAGGAGGCAAAGGACCACCTCATTCCAGCGATGACAACCCACCCTACTCCGGCAGAGGCCAACCTCATCTCCGTGGCGGTGGCCCACCCTACTCCAGTGGAGTAGGAAAAGGACCACCTCATTCTGGCAGCGGCGAAGGGGCAGCCTACTCCAGCGGAGGAAGCAAAGGAAAACCTCATTCTGGTGGCGGCATCCCACCCTACTTTGGAGGAGGAGGAAGAGGACCACCTCATTCCAGCAACGGTGGAGGACCCCGACCTCTCGGCGCAGGCCCACCTTATTCCAGTGGTAGAGGATTCCCCCCTTCTGGCGGCAGACCACCTTATTATGGCGACGAACCACCATAAGGTCCACCACCCAACCCAGGCGGCACACCCCCTTATGGCCAATTCCCTATGGGAGTACCTTACAATCAGTCGATTCAAGGTCCTACTAGTCCGCAAATGCCATACCAATACTACTAGTATCCATAGCCCAATCAACAGATGCCATTTCTGGCTACTTTAGACCTGCCAGACCTGTCTCGTTTGACCAATGATCCCATCCTTCATGATTATAATTGGCCACCCATTCCGCTAAACTTACCTTTCGATATTCCAAATTTTGATGACAAACCCAGTGATGAACCGAATAACCATGTGATGACATACCATTTATGGTGCTCATCCAATTCCTTGAGGGATGATTCGATCCGTCTGAGGTTATTTCAAAGGACCGTCATTGGTACAGCTGCCAAGTGGTACATTGAACTACCACCGCACTCATTCCTTGATTTTCGTTCTTTATCTATGTCATTCCTCACTCATTTCCAGTTACCCATCCGCTCTGAAATTGGTATGGACTTACTGACTTCTCTCCTCCAGACCACCGCAACTCATATATCTGATCATAAACATGAGTGGCGAAGGAGACGACGTCTCATTAAGGATTCCTTTCCAGACCAATTATTAGCTAACTAGTTTACAAAGTCTCTTTTACCCACCGTAGCTAGAGATGTCGCTATGGGTGGGGCCATCACCGAAGAATAGGCTATCGCTCGTGCCCACTACTTAGACCTTGTCTATGCGTAATACGACACTTTGTATGATATTGTTCCTGACGCCCCCTGTCCTACCTACGATCTTATGAAACCACCCTAGGGACTTCATGTGGACAACATTATTGATTCTATCCACTCCGAGCCTTCTACTCAAACCGGTGGATCCTCGAACCACCATGGTTCTTCCCCACCCTCACCACAGGTTGGTAGTCACCAAGTCACCCAATCTTGCTCCGACCAAGGAGGTGAATTATGTTCAGTCAGCTTCACCTAAGAAATCTGGTGGCAAGAAGAAAACCAAAGGTAAACCCAAGAAGTCTTCCAACCAACAGGAACATAAGAACCCTCTCAATAAACATCATGGGCTCTTTCTATTTCATGATTCATACAAGAGCACAGTTCCCTTAGTTGGAATTCACCCATGTAGGGATTCGGTGATCAATTGGGTGAGTTCGCTATAACAAAATTATGCAGGAATAATTCAAATAACTGATCTTTTTCCAACTCAGTGAAAGCTAGGGATGTGTCCACAAACTACTTAGGAGTGTTTAACTCCAAGGGTAAACCCTGCTTCAGCCTCTGCAATTGGAACCAACCCCATTTTTCTTTTAGGTAGATTGTGTAGACCCTGGATGGCATCCTGAACCCAAGTATTTCTTCATAAATCTTGGCAGTGATGGCTAAAGTGTCTTCCAACTGTAGGATGTTCTGGTCTTTCTGGATCAAATCCTCCTGGGCTTGACCCAATTTTTCTTTCAGTGCCAAATTCTACTGCTCCATCAGCTTTAGTTCACTGGCATGCTGCATTTTTAATATTTGGGTTTTTTTGTGCATGAATGGTGGCGATGCCAGTGAAATGGGATGGCTTCTGTGGAGCTGTGATTCAATTTTTAAAGAGGCTAGCTCCTCTCTGACCTTTTCCAGCTCGTTCAATGCTTCTGTCAATTGCTCATTCTTTTCAGTGTTCATTTTCTCATCCCCAAAGTCCTACTGGAAGGTGTCTTCTTCAATAGGTGTAAAAGGATATTCCTGTCTTGCCCCGTTATCTTCAGAGTTCGACAGATCTTGTATTATGGGGATCATTTATTTTTCTTTCTTTTTCATCATCTTGGCTCTAGCCTGCCGTGCCAACCTCCCACTCTTCCACTTCGACCTTTTCTTGCCAGTAGGTGTCCCTGAGGTTTTCTGGAGAGAGGTATCTCTGGAGTGCTTTATTTTGATAAGAGTCTCAGCCATCACCTCGTTATCACTGTCACTGTCTAGGTCAAATTTTCATTTGGCTCCTGGCACAGTGGTGGAATTTTCCTTCTTTGATCCCGAGGCAGGGGTTATGCCTATATTTGGCATGCCTTTCATTCTTTGAACATCATTAGCCGACACCAGGATGAATTCCTCCCATGAGAGTTCTAGGATTTGAACCTTTAACTCTTTGCAAATGATTAACTTGATTAGTTCGTGGTCAGCCAATGCGTCCTCCTTTCCTTGCACTACCTTCTTGCTCATCTCCCAGAGGGACTGCAGAAGGTAGAAGGGGATACTAATGTTGTTGTTCAGACTAATATGGCCCCTGTTTCTTAGGAGATCCAAAATTCTAAAGTGAAAAGTGGGAATGTAGCTGAGCCTTCCCATGCATGTGATATATTTCACGATGATGGAAGCCACCTCGTCCCATGGTCTAGGAATAGTGTCTATTTTAACACCATTCTTATCTTCTTCGTATCCCTCACCTTGTCCAAAGAAGGTTGATTTTTCCCTCAGGTTGGCTTCTCTGTCATCCCTTCCCCAATGCAGCCCCATGGGAAAGCTTGTATATTTTGCAATTGACTCCTCATCTAATATGATGTGCAACCCCCTTACCCGAGTAACGTATTGCCCCTCCTTTAAATTTTTCAAGTTCCGGGCGAACTCTAAGGCTTTTGCCATGTCATATCCCCTTAGGCAAGTAATAAATGGCATCCATTCTTCTGTGTGGAGGATGGTCAATACCTGAGGTTTTTCATAAATGGTCGTATGGTCATCTGGCTCACTTTTCTTAAATCCTTTTGTCATCTCTGTAATTGTTGAATAGCATCAAACCATAAAGCTTGGGGGTGAATGACTTACTTGCCTTCTTGGGATTGATCATTGGTCTATTGGATGAGTGTCGAATTCTTTCTTGTGTGTCCTCCCTTTTTGATAAAACTCGTATCGCCCGTTAGATCTTCTTACTTATCCCTTTATGTCTTATTTCTTAATTTATGCATTCATTCTCATCATTGCACAAACTCTTGTTGGTGCCTTGATTATCAAAGAATATGGCGGTGAGATATGGAGGTCGTCATTTCCTTGACATGGATGAGTTAATTCATCATGACTCAGTAAGGTTACTTGTGGTCAGTCATCATTTATTCAAAAGGGATACTCTGAATCGTGCCGCCAGACTTACTTGAGTGTTATCCTTAGTCGAAAAAAATAGTCGTTTTTGCAAGGAGAATGATTTGAATAAAAATACAAACAAAGAATTTTGTGATTCCCTTTTATGCTTAGTGTACCGTAGCAGATGATGTAGGATTCTTTGTATAGGAACAGGGTTCTGTAGTAGGTTGTGTCTTTGTCTATAGTTATTTTGGGCATATCAGTAGTTATGCTTCTTATTCTTGTCTGCTGCGAGCTCGCTTGATTTTTGTCATTTGCTTGCCTGATTTTCTGTGTTGGCTCGCTTGATTTGACCTTTGATTTTGTTAAATCTTGCTCTTTGTTGCTTTTTCTAGATGAGTTTCTTTTTTTCGTTTGCTTGGCTGATTTCTGTGCTGGATCGCTTGAGATTTCTTCTTTTTTTATTTTGCTTCTTTGCTAGCTCTCTTGATTTGGCCTGCTTTGCTTCAATTTTATTTTCAGTTGCGTAGCTGCTGGCTTGTTTTATTATGTTTTTTTTTCTTTTAATTTTTTTTCATTTTTTCATTTTTTTTCATATTTTTTCTCTATTTTTCTTATATATTTTTTTAACAATAATCAACGATTATCTATGTCCTCTATCAGCATTATATTTTTCTGATAGAGTGTTTGTGTGAACTCCTCCCTGGACTGTGGTTTCTTATATAATTTGAGTCTATGACCATTCACCAACATGGGGAATTCAGTTTGATCTATGGTTGTGATTTTGACTGCTCCATTGTCATAAATTGTGTCAATGATGTAAGGTCCGAGCCATATGGTGGTGAGTTTTCCTTGAAAAATTTGAAACCTGGAATCATATAGTAGTTCCCAATCACCTTCTTTGAATTTCTTCTATTTGATGTTATTGTCATGCCATTTTTTTCTCTGCTGCTGGATAATTTCAGTGTGGGTGAGGGCTTGTTGGCGGTGCTCATCCAATTGGTTTAGCTAGAGCATATGTTCTTCTTGTATTTCTGAAAGTTGCATGTTTAAGTTGGCTGCAATTCTCAATGTCTTTATTTCAAATTCAATGGGGAGCATTATTTTCTTTCCATATACCAACTCATATGGGGTAAATCCTGTTGTTGTTTTCCATGTTGTGTTATAAGCCTAGGCTGCTTCACTTAATCTATCTGCCCAATCCCTTTTATGTAGTTGGATTGCTTTTGTCAGAATTCTTTCAAGTTCTCTGTTTGTAACCTCATCTTGACCATTAGCTTGTGGGTGGTAGGATGAGGACCTTCGATGTTTAACATTGTTTCCTCGAAGCAGGTCCTCGATGAGGTTGGAAGTAAACTACTTTCCTTGGTCAGAGACTAACTATATTGGAACTCCAAATCTATGGAAGATTTTTTCTGTAAAGAATTTTGCTACATTTGTTTCATTTGCTGCTGCAAGTGCTGCCACTTCTGCCCATTTTGTAAGGTAGTAAGTGCATACTAAAATGTAGCTTTTCTAATTTGATGGGGGATTGAATGGGCCAACAAAGTCAAATCCCCACTTTTCAAATGGTTCCAAAGATATTTGGGGATGTAGAGGCATCTTTTCTCTTTGTGTAGGCTTCCCCATGCGTTGACAATCATCACAATGGGATACATAATCATAGGAGTCCTTGTGCAGTGTTGGCCAGTAATATCCAGTTTGCAGTACTTTGTAGGCTTTTCCTTTTACAACATAATGGACTCCACAAGGCTCATTGTGAGTAGCATGGAGTATATCATGGACTTCATCTTCTCTGATGCATATCCTTAATATTTGGTGAGGACCTTTTTTTAAAAGCATTCCTTGTATCCATGTATAAGTTGCACTATGCCGTATGATTCTGCACTTTTCTTGATAGCTATAATGTTGTGGAAATTTTCCAGATACCAAGTAGTTTTCTATATCAGCAAACCATGGACTTTGAGTGGAGATTTCAAAGAGGTTTTCATCGGGGAAGTTATCATTGACCAACTCATTGTTCTGTCCATGGGTTAGTCTAGACAGAAAATCGACTACCACATTATGCTTTCCTGGCTTGTCCATGATTGTTATATCAAAATCTTGCAAGAGGAGTAACCATCTAATAATTCTAGCACTAGTATTGGGTTTATTCATGAGGTACCTGATTGCAGAATAATCAGTATAGACAAAAACTGGGTACCTCTTGATGTAGTGCCTGAATTTATTTATAGCATGTATGATAGCTAAAAATTCCTTTTCTGTGACTGTATAATTGAGTTATGGTCCTGCTAATTTCTTACTAATGTAATAAATTGAATAAGGTATTTTTTCTTCTTCTTGCACGAGTACTGATCCGATGGCTTTGTCTAAAGGATCAGAATGGATGTGGAATGGTAGTGTCCAGTTGGGTCCTTGAAGGACTGGGGATGTGATTGTACTCTCTTTGAGTTGATCAAATGCTGACATACAATGTTTTGTCCAGATGAATTTTGTATCTTTTGTTAGAAGGGAAAACATAGGTGCAAAAATTTTGTTATAACTTTCTATAAATATTTTGTAGTAGCCTATTTTCCCAAGAAAACTGCGCACATACCTTTGTTTGGCACGTGGGGGGAATGTTTTAATAACAATGGATTTCACTTGATCAACTTCGAAGCCCCTTTGGGAGATATGGTGTCCTAGAACTATGCCTTCTTGCATCAACATCCTGCATTAATCATTATTGAGGCATAAGCTCATTTCAATGTATTTCTCCAATACCAATTCAAGATGCTGCAATGCTTGTGAAAAATTCTTCCCATACGGTGTGAAGTCATCCATGTAGACTTCCATCTGGTCATTAATAAAATCAGAAAATATACTCAAAATGGCCCTTTGAAATATTGTTGGGGCATTACAGAGTCCGAAAGGTAGTACTTTGTATGCATATGTGCCCCATGGGCAGGTAAATGTGGTTTTATCCTGGCCAGCAGGGTGTATTTGGATCTGGCTGTATCCACTAAATCCATCCAAAAATGAGAAGAATTTGTTTCCATCCAGGGTGTCCAACACCTGGTCAATGAATAGTAGAGGGAAGTGGTCTCTTTTAGTTTCTTTATAAAGCTCCCTGTAATCCACACAGATCCTCCACTTTCCTCCTTTCGTAGGGACTATTACCAATGGTGAGACCCACTCACTATTTGAGATTGAGTAGATGAACCCTGCATCTAATAATTTTGTAGTTCCATTTTAACTATGTATTTCAATGTTGGATTCATTCTTCTTTGGGTTTGTCTGATGGGTACATCATCTTCTTTGATATATTTGTAATTATTGAAATTGTCTGGGTGTATGCCCTTCATATCAGTATAAGTCCATGCAAAATCCTTGTTGTTTTCTGAAAGTACTTTCATGAGTTGTTGCTCCTGTTCTGGCTCCAAATTTGAGTTAATATTGACTATTTTTCCAGGAAGGATCTCGACTATTTTGACTTGTGGTGACTGTTGTTCAAGTGAGAGCACTTCTGGCCACATTTTGCCAGTGTTCTGGGGAGAATCCTGAACTTCCTGTTGTTGATCTATTTCAAAAATTTATGCAAGAATATCATGATTAGGAGATATATTCTGAATAAATCTATCTAAATTACCATCTTCATTGTTAGCCTTTTAAAGTTAGGGATGATTCTATAGTGAGAGTAGGTCGTATGTTTTGATCATTTAAAACGTCATAGTCATCTGTCCAATTTTGATATTCCATGTCTATGGTGGATATATCATGATCTTTTTTCTAGCCTTCCCACTCGTGATTGTCATGTTGCCTGATCGACAATCTACATAGGCGTCTACTGTTGCTAGACATGGCCTCCCTAGGATGATTGGATACCCACTAAGTTTACTTTTGACCTCTATAACTATGAAGTTAGCTGGATGCTCCCAGGACTCAATATTTATGATGATATCCTCAAGCATTCCTTCAGGTTTGACAGTGGAGGTATTAGAAAGATGTAGCACTGTACTGGTTGGTCTGATTAGTGATTGAAGACCTAGGGCTATCATTGTATCCTTTGTCATTATGTTGATTGTAGCCCCTAGGTCGATTAGGTTGCTTGAAATAGGTTTGTAATTTATGGTCACATTGACAATAGGGCTTCCTGGGTAGAGGTATTTAGGGTTAACAATGATACCTAACATCAACTCTGCTAGTTGACCTACCACCTTTATAGTTGGTGGATCTCGTTTGCTTCGCTCAGGCCTCTTTAAGCAATTTTCCTTTATAAATTTGTTACATATTGGCACGTCTCTAATTGCTTGCAGGATGGGGATTTGTGTGCTTCAATTCTTTAATTCATTGAGTATAGCATTCTCCTCTTCTTTGGTGTTTTGTATCAGTTTCTCAGGGAATGGAGGGTTTCTGTTTGGCATTTGAGGTCGAGTTTCTTCTTCCTGAGAGTGTGTCACAGTTGGCTGTTTTGGTGCAAGATATGTGGTTTGTTCCTGCTGTATATGTTCTTGATTATCCTATGGATGGGTGTTCTCCAACGTTTTTCCATATTTGAGATTGATTTCATTTATTTCAAGTGCATCCATAACATAAGTAGGAAATTGTACCACTTCATTATTATAGGGTTGTTGCTGCCCTACTCTATTGTTATTTGGGTTTGGAACCGGTTGGGCAGGGATTGGAGGTGGTATGGGGGGTGGTTGGTTTTGTGGAGGCGGCATGATGAGTGGCTTTTGTGGTCGGGTCCTCCAATTTGCTGAATATGGATATGGATTTCCATAATTCATCTGTGGTTGAGAAAAAGGTGGGGGTATGGAGAATAGGGCTGTGTGTAATATGGTTTTTGATATAGTGTTTGGTTTTGCTGCCATTGGATTGGAGCTTCTTGAGGTGGCCATGTAGTTGGTGCTGAAGGGTTCCAATTTTGTTCATTACTCCCGTGATTAAAATATGTTTGATTGTTGGGCTGGAAGGGCCTACCAAAATTGCTCCTTCTCTGATTAACAAAGCAAATTTGTTCCATAGTACCTTCTGATGTAGGATCTTGTATGCAAGCTTTGCATGATGGAAACAAAGAGAATTTATCATTAGTATGATCATCGGTGTAGAGGCCACATACCTCTATTGCATTTAATGGGCATTGTCCCTTTTCATGTTTCTTTCTGCAACGTGGGAAAAATACTACCAGTGCTTGGTTGATCTCATCCTGTTTCTTTTTTATTTGGAGTACATCTAACTGCATTTCTAGGGACTAAAGGATATCAGTTTTCATATCATCGAGAAGATTTACTAAGTCGTACTTTATGAGGCTTGGCCCTGAAGAGGACGATCCTCCTGTTAATGGATATGTATCCCGTATCCATTTTTACCTTTTCTGGATCTAGAATAGTTCTTGAAGATTTGAAGAATTTGATCATAGGTTTTCTGGAATTTATCCCCATCTCCTAATATGTTCAAGACTTCTAGATATTCCTCTTTGATTCCTCTAAGAAGGACAAGTTTCATTGATTCTTGATCTAGGGTACAGTGACTAGCCCGTTTGGTAACTGATTTGAAAGCGTTGTGCATAGTATTGTAGGGATTCTCTTTCTCCTTGTTGCATCCTGAAGATTTCATCTCTTGTGTCTTTTTCTTTACAGTAATCCCTACATTTTTCTAGGAAGGATTGTTTCATCTGGTCCCATGTAAAAATAATGTTTCCCTCCAGACTCATAAACCATCTGAGTGATAAATCTTTTAATGTAGAAGGAAAGAGTTTGAGTTTTTGTGCATCAATGGTATACCCAAAGGACCTACAAACTACTTCAAATTCAAATAAAAATGTGTCAGGGTCCTCTGAGGTTAGGCCATGGAAGTTTGGCTGATTATTGGGATTAATATTTTTCATTATGGCATCCCCAAGAGGTACACTAATAGGGAAAGTAAACAGTTCTTTGTGTTCATCTTCCTCCTCTGCCATGGTATTGTTTGAGCTAGAGCTAGCAAAGAAGTTATCTCGGTTTGGATCGTAGCTGGAATCAGCTTCTTTGTCAGAGTTGAGGAATTCAAGTTGAGAATGTTTGGAACGCTGTTACTCATAGGGTGGTTAGGCAGAAAGCGTCCAAATTTATCCCTCTTTTGTCGAGGAATTCATGGTAATTTTTTTTATGATTTTTTTAATAATATGTGTATCCTATAGTTTAAGCACCTCCCCGGCAACGATGCCAAAAAGTGGTGGACTCCAGGAATGGATACCTATCTGGGGTATCTATACTAGAAGTATACTTTAATTATCGACCAGGGAGCGTACAAACTTGAGCGGTACTCAACACTGTATATGCACTATGAGAGGATCTTTGTCGTTCTAAGTGTTCTAAGGAATGTTCTAGAGAAGTAGGAAATATTGTTCTTGGAAAAACTAGAAAGCATAAAAATGAAAGCATGTAAATCTATTCTATTGAATCAAATGCTGAAAGCTGATACGTCTATCTTGCTATGCTGAAAACAATTAAATCATATTTTTTCAAATTGAAATGCTGGAAACAATTAAATCCTATTTTATCAAATTGAAATGCTCAAAACAATTAAATCCTATTTTATCAAATTGAATACTAAAAACTGTTAAATCAATTCTATTAAATTGAATGTTGAAACTTATTAAATATATTCTATGAAATCGAGAAAAAGGAAGCATGCATAACTCTGATTTAAAAGGCTTGAATCTAATCTAAAAAGTTAGAGGTCCATTCGATCAGTAATTATGAATTATTATCTTAGAAGTGCAAAAACATAGATCTGATCTCTTTCTGGAAATGTTGTAAAAACGTGGAAATTCGAATATGAAATTCGCCTATGCGGATGGCATGTACAGGACTACAGACATTGTGTTACCAAACTACAGAAGCAGCGTTATAGGACTACGGAAAATAAATGCCTTTGTTGAAATCGAAGTCTGATCGTTTAAATGAATGTTGAAGTTTGACTCACGCAAAATAATAACATAAATAACTAATAGAATGCATGAAAAATACCTGAAACCAAAGCATGAAACTCCTTATCTACATAGAGGGGGCCCTCCCCAACACGTATTTCAGGAGGGAAAGAAACTTATGAACTCACGAGATTAATAGAACGAAGGTCTTTCATTATCACTCCATAAATCCAGGTTACAAAAAATGTAAAACAAAAATGTCTTAACTGCAAAAATGTTGAAGATTGTTTTTCAGAAATGTCTCCAGACCCCCTGCTACCCAGGAGGTCCCTATTTATCATTACTTATAACCTAGATCTACATATAAAATAATGATCATGTTCAATAGGATTCTTTCCTATAAATTAGGAGGAAATGGGATCGTTGTGTCTCCTACAATCTTCAGTTTGGAGCTTGGTCACTTGGGATTCTTCCATGTCACCTATGCCCTATCACACATGTCTTTATTCATATGATAGTAATCAGAAATGCTAAAACATAAGAAAAGATAATCTCTAAATTTATTTATTTAATCATCAACCAAAGTGCATTCTCCTGTACAAAAGAGGTGCTTCTTATCCTTTCTTTTCTTATGTGTGGCATAAAAGGAGTCCATGGAGTACCTATATTTTGAGCTCATCATTTATTGTGTGGTGGTGACCATTTCTCCAAAGAGTGCCCACACAGAGACGAAGTGCAAAAGTTTCTTAAGGGAAACTCCACACCCGCAGTTCTCAATGATCCCTTCCCCACCCAAAACCAACAAATGATTACCCAACCCTCTCCTTCTCAAGGAGAAACATCCTGCACCGCACATGTTCTCATGATGCATAGTGAAACGATTAACCTAAATACACAATCACGATCATATGACTCAGTCCCTCCAAAGGAACCCGCCTGAAGTAATACTGAAAAAGGTTCCGCCTCTACCTCAGATATTTCCGTGCTGCAAGGTTCTCTCACCATTGAGAAACCTTCATTAGATTTAGTATTGTGTCTGCCTAAGAGAAAGATTCGAAAAGTAGTTTTCAATCCTAATGCTTGGGAAGCTCAGAACTATAACATTGTAGAGGACTTGGGGTAAGTCCCTTGTACCCTGTAGACGCTAGAAGTCTTACAGAACTGTCCTAATCAACGTAAGACTCTTCTCGCTTCCATTGGAATGGTAGACCTGGATTCCTCAAATACGATCATGTTTAAACTTAAGTATTTTAAACTGAGGCTTTCCCACCAGTTGGATTTCCAAATTTCCACAAAGGTTGTTGGGAAGACAATCCATTGTACTATGTTAGACGAAGGTGCCTCCACCTCGTTCATGTCGTTATCTTGTTGGAAATCCATCGGCTCTCCTGAGTTAAACCCTTCCCCTACTACCCTGAAAGCATTTGATGGTTGTGGATTCCAACCTCACGGGCTCTTACAAGCCTTAGCAGTATAGTTGGGTGGCGAGACTATGACCATTAACGTGGAAGTGGTCGCTACCCCTTTGTATAATAATCTCTTGCTTGGTCATAACTAGTTTTATGCCATGACTGTCATCCATCTTCCATATTGTGCAATTCCCCCCCCATCAAGACCGAATTGCCATTATCGACCAATTGGACTTCTATACACCGAACACCGCTACTCATCCTGGCGAAAATGTACCTCTGTTAGGACAAAATTCACAACTATATGAGAGCATGGGGGTCGACCTCATAAAAGACTCATATCTTATGGGCATCTTTCCCACCCCAGATCCCCCTAACCATGTTGCCATAGTGAACATGATCTCCTCCATGATTCCATATTTTTCGAACTCTACAGATCAATGGCTCGTCTCCAATGAGACCACCATGCACTTGATTGGATATACCATGCCTCTCTCACCAACTGAAGCTAGTTATGAGGCTATCGAGTCAGCCCCTGAGGACCACTTGGTTGTGGCCTCTATGTCTTGTTCTCTATAGCAGACATCATCTTCACCAGATACTCTGCTCCGGACTTTCCATTCTGATGAGTACATTATGGAGATTATGAGCACACAAGAACCTCCATGGGAAAACCTCCACCATCAATCGTCTTTCCTACCCTCATTGGATTCTATGGAGAACGCTATCACAACCATATTTACACCAAATGTCTCTCCTTTCCCACAGTCACCGATCCTCACTTGCGATATGGTCACTAAAGGAAACTTGGAAAACATCACGCCCACCATTCCAATTGACATCTCGGTTACGCCCGGCATCATGGAACATATTTGCATTGGCCAGAACTGCTCTCCTGATGATCTCACCACATTCATGACCTTATTCAAACAATTTCGCAACGTCTTCGCATGGATCTATGAGGAAATGCCTGGGATCGATCCTGTCATTGTTGTGCATGAGATCCAAACCTATATCGACGCTAAACCTATCTGCCAAAAGTTACGATTATTGCATCCTCGAAAAACTGTAGCAATTAAAGCTGAGATTGAAAATCTCTTGAAGTCCATCTCTATCTATCCTATTCCTTTAACAGAATGGGTCTCCAATGTCGTCGTTGTGCCCAAAAAGAAGGGTACCATTAGGGTCTGTGTCAATTATAGGGACCTGAACAAGTCTTGTCCTAAGGAAAACTACCCTACTCCCTTCATCGATCATATCATCGACAATTGCATGGGGAGCGTCATTTTCTTGTTTATGGATGGATTTTTCGGTTCTAATCAAATTGAGATCCACCTGGAAGACCAACACAAGATCTCTTTCATCTACCCCTGGGGTACATTTGCTTATCGTAAACTCCCTTTTGGCATAAAAAATGCTACTACTAAATTCCAGCGGGCCATGTCGTATGCTTTTCATGATGTGAAGGACTTTGTGGAGCCCTTTATCGATGATCTCCCTACTCATTAACAACATCGCGAGTTCCACTTCCTTAGATGCAGGCAGTATAAAATTGATCTGAATCCTCACAAATTCATTTTCTGCATTGAATCAGGATGCATCCTAGGTTTCATCTTCTCAAAAAATAGGATTCGCATTGATCCCTTGAAGGTGGAAGCTATTGTCGCTCTGAAACCCATTATTCACATGTCGAGAAACTCGCTCTCGCGGTAGTCATTGCTGTCCAAAATTTTTGTCACTACATCCTAGTGCGCACCACTACTATTATTGCCAATTCAAACCCCATGTACCATGTTCTTACAATTCAGGTGCTCGAGAGAAATTATTCACGTTGGATTGTGATACTTCAGGAATTTGATCTCCTCTTCGAGAAGGCCAAGTCAAAGAAATATTTAGTTTTTGCGGAGTTCATTCGTGATATTCCTTGTGTTGATTTGGGAACTGAGCCCATCGAATCCCTTCTAGATGATTTGTTGTTTCTCATCAGCACGTCTGACCCATGGTATGGATATATCACATTATATCTTCAAACCCAACAGTTCAACACTCAAATATCTTGTGATGACCCTCGTTGTATATGCCACCACGCCAAGTACTACTGGATCATCAATGATACCTTGTATCGTTGTGGCATTGAATCCATCCTTCGATTTTGTTTAACACACGAGGAGGATGAATACGTGTTGAATGACTGTCACCCTGGGGCTTGTGGCGGTCATCTTTCTGGGATGGCTACAGCCCAGAAAATCTTGCGTGTTGGATACTATTCGCCTTCAATCTTCAAAGATTGTATTGAGGTCATTAATAGGTGTCCCCCATGCCATCACTTTCAATTCAAAAAGCGCTCACACCCAATCCCTTACATCCATTTATTGTCGTCGGCTAGTTCGCTAAATGGGGCATAGTTTTCATGCATTATAAGCCTACCTCGGTTGGGGGGCATGGTTACATCATTGTAGCCATTGACTATTTTACTAAATGGCCCAAGGCGATGCCTACATACAATGAGGACAACAAAACTGCTACACTCTTCATGTTTAACCATGTCATTGCGCGATTTAGAGTCCCGCAAGCCATCGTTACTGATCACAGATCTCATTTTCAAAACCATATGGTAGATGAATTGAGTGCCAGATTGGGTTTTCTCCATGATAACGCAACCCCATACTACCCACAGTCCAATGGACAAGTAGAGGCCATCAATAAGGTCTTGAAAACCATGATTCAGTGCATGGTGGGTACACACAAATCAAACAAGCACAACATGTTCTTTTCTTCCCTATGGGCATATAGGACCTCCGTTAAGACAGCCACTGGGGTCACACCTTTCCAACTAGTTTATGGATTGGAGGAAGTTATATCGATAGAGTGCGAGATTCCATCACTGAAATTTGCAGTGGAACTTCTCCCGAACACCACTGCCGAGGAAGAACATTTCCTTCACTTGGAAAAACTCGACGAAACTCGCCAAGATGCTGCTCTTTCCAATGAAACACATTAAATCCCCGTACGATAAGTCAGTCAAACCTCATGTATTTAACAAGGGGGATTTGGTCCTCACATATGACCAAAAAAATGATAAGATGGGGGCAGGAAAGTTTGAGTCCATGTGGCATGGGCCATATATCGTAAAGCGTGTCTTGGAGAAGGGAGCTTACGAGCTTGAGGATTATGATGGAATATCTCTAGGGGAGCCTCGCAATGGGAGCTACCTAAAGAGGTACTACTCCTAAGTCTTTCACACGTTAGTATCTTGTATATACTATACATGGTGTGTGTTTTGTGTGGTGTGGCGCTTTTCTTTAAGTGTGTTAGGATCTTGGTTTTTTTTGCTCATGTCATGTCTTGCCTACGTGTGTAGATGGAAACCTTCTTTGGATTCATGGATGGCACCAGCCGGCATACACGCAACCTCGCTTAGGCAGCATGGGTACTATATCCCCCTACGATGAGCTCATCAGTTTGGGATGGAGTTGTCTAGGGAACGCAACCAAAAACGCTGCTAAGTATCACACGGTAATTGGAGTCTTAACGGATGCTCTTTCTCTCGGTATGGACCACATTGTCGTCCACCTTGAATCACAATTAGTGGTATCCCATCTTAATAGAATCTACACCATCCGTGATCCCACGATAATCCATCTTTTCAGACGAGTACATCTCTTGGAGAGGTCCTTTGAATCTGTTCAGTACCTGCACATCACAAGAGACATAAACATCGTTGTTGATTCCATGGCCAATTTCATCTTAGATTGGTATTATACGCATACGTGAAACAATCATAAATGTAAAAAAGTGGGACGACATGTACACAATGCATACATAAACACATAGATAAGATCCCACATTCATCATGATAAGAACACAATGTATAAATCCGCCAATAGCTTTTTTATATATATCATATCAAAATAGAGTACTGATACAAAATTATGAAGCATGTAAGCTTTCAGTAAAAGTCCTCCGATACAAAATATAAAGCTCATGGATTTCAGTATATATATAAGACGAGTCTATTATCCATGACGCTTGTGGTAATAGATGATCTCCCTCGCTACATTCCTAAGCAGGGAGCCAAAGCGCTCGGACAGGCCAATGGTCTGACGCTTGTACCAGTGAGGTAAATCATGAACCCTGGGCTCTAGAATGTCTAGAGTCAAACGATGGAGGTTCTCCACCAGCTCATCAAGTTCCTCAACAACATCGCGTGCTGTGGCACCCATAACTGGCACTGCTTCTCTCCGCGCAATCAAAGAGACACCAACTAGTCGTGACGAGCCATATCTACATCAAACATATGTCAACCATCAGTACTACTCCAAAAACATCTAAAAATATATAAAATAAAAACATAGTAGAGTTGTCATTCTTACCAATGTCACCCCAATGCATCACCTCAGGAAGCACTAGGTCTGGA
Organism: Larix kaempferi; assembly: GCA_027924585.1. Classification (NCBI taxonomy): domain Eukaryota; kingdom Viridiplantae; phylum Streptophyta; class Pinopsida; order Pinales; family Pinaceae; genus Larix; species Larix kaempferi. The sequence continues at coordinate 1,793,999 of BSBM01000851.1, read as the reverse complement.
TCTCCCCTGAAGTTGGTCCCATTGTATGGATAATCCTCAACCATGAGGAGATGACCCCTCAGCCACTCGAAGAAATCTATACTGTAACTGATGATGGGACCACTGCCACCATAGTGGTCCATCACCTCTAAACAACGGATCATATGAGGATCCTGTGGATCCCGATCCTTGAGCTCAACCTGCGGGTGCAGATGTGGCACCTGCTCTAGGAAGAACGAAACTACAACCAAACCATAACCAAACTATTTCAGCGCCCCATGCCGACACTTGGTGAGATGTTATCGCAAACTTGGGAGGAGTCCCTCACACCATTTGAAGACCATTGGAGCCATGCACTCCTCAGCATACAACATCTGGTACTTGCTCGCTAGATGAGAGGACCTACTGCCTGCCACCCTCACGATGGAAAACAAAACTGTGCGAAGAGGTCGATCTCTAACCTCTTTGATGGGAATATTCCACCTACCATCTGGGTGCCATCAGTGCACCATTGGTCTATCATATCCTCCAAGGTACGATCACCTCCTTGTGATCCTGATAATGATACGGGATTCTCCCGTCGAGATAGCCCCGTTAAGAAATAGATCCTCGATATCTATGGTCAAAGTGTGAACACCTATCTAAAAATGTTGTTCCATCGGATCCCAAGATTGGATCAAATGCTCCAGTAGCAGAACTTGGGCTCTCATGCCTGGAACATGAAATTACTTCAGCAATCCACAATTCCTCAACACAGCCATGCATTGAGGATCATTTGCCACTTGGGAATCATCGAGCTCATGCTCTCGTTCACGCCATTCGACCATTGTTTTCACTTGAACCCTGTACAAAAGTCCATAAAAACATCATTAGGATCTTTCCAAACCAACAAAAATATTAATTTTTGGTTGGATTTTGGGCTTGCCATGTGGACTTGCGCCGACACAGCCCGTCTTTTCGGACAGGGCGTCGTCGACGCAAGACAGCTTTTCTGGATTTGCGCCGACGCACCCTCGACGTAGTTCCCGAATCAAGCAAGTTCAAAACTCAAAAAATGGAAGGAAATGAAAAATGTAAACCACTAATAAGAAAGAGGGCAGAGTTTAGGTTTACCTGACACTGATGATATGGAAAGTAGCTGATCACGGCTCCTGCAATCAACAGTTGAAAATCACTACCCAAAGTTAACTTTCACTCTCCAACTTGGTAAAAGACAATGGTAATTCTTCTTCACTATTGTGTCCTATTTATATTGAAAACAGAATATTCCCTTTTTAATTTATTGTTTATTGGGCTATTTTTCCTATAGTTGGAAGTGTTTTGCACGTCTGAACACCTAATCGACTGGTTTGACCTAGTTTTCAGAGATTTGTAGGCGCGATAAGATGCCATAAATGATTGATCATGTTCGTAGCCTTTTCACACTCGCTATTAGGTGTGAACAACTCTTCGAGCGTTTTTTGTGTCGTTATCTTGCTCGTTAAAACCAATTAATGATGACACCGAGCTAACTCTCTGTTCCTTCTCATGCTCGTAAAACAATGAGAATAATTTACCAAGTTATAGTTTATCACTTTTTCGGGCTCGTTAAACTTCCATGAAAAAGGAACCCCTTGGAGTCTTTCTTTAAGCTCTTTTTAGGCTCTCAAAATACGAAAAGATCGATAAGCGAACTTGATACGTTCACGTTTGTAAAAGTATTTGAGCGATCGTCTTTCTGGTGATAGTTTACCCCTTTTTTGGACCAGGGGGCACAATTTACAAAAAAGGAGCACTCCAGCCAATCATTACTGGAAGATTTCTCTCTCGCATTGTTTTACCCTCTTTCGGGCGAAGAGACTAACTTTATGAAAAAGAACCTTTGGAGTCTTCTTTAGTTCTTTTCAGACTCTCTAAACATGAAATGACGCCGAGTTTACCTTCTATGGACTCATTAAAATTTAACATCGAAGGGCCTGTCATGGGATGAACCCCTCCTATCCTAGTTTCGTAAAACATTTGGGATTGGACTTGTACATGGGATGAGCTATACCGAGCATCTGTTACCCTCCTCAAGCTCGTTAAAAAACAAAAGAAGTACTCATCAAACATGATGGGGAATAGGGATGATATTTTTTTCATTGTTATTATGGAATTACTTATTCACATTTGAAAATGGCACTCATTTGCATTTGCATTCAATACTTGGGTAATCCATCTGGCTTCAAGTCCTGCTGATTCCATGAGTCATGTCACTCCTTTGGGTCATCCAAAGAATGCTTCCATCATTAGTTGCATTGGGAGTTGGTCTCATTCTCGTCATGTCAATACTTCCAATTCATGCCATGCCCATGTTCAAGAGACATTCGTTATTCATTATCTGCATTTAGTGTACCTTCCATCGTGTCCGTCTACCCTGAGTCAGTCTTGCACACCACTCTATTGTCCGATTCACTCCAAACATCTGTGGTCGTGTTTCATGTCGATGATGGGGGATTCATCATGGCCCTCCTTTGACGGATTCATCCTTGTCGAATTCAACACATCATCTGGGGATTGAATCTAGAAACCAATCAAAGTACCTTGGACTTGCATTCCTCAATGGTAGGTTACCTCACTTTCAAACATGAGTTTACATCATTGACTCTTGATTGAAAGATTCCATTGAGTGTTCGAACTTAGCTCATTGATTCATGCTCAATGGTATGTACTGTGATACCTCGGGGATCATTCACATAAAAGGTGATTTCCCTCATGCTTGTTAATGGTATACATCAATGACCGGTAATCAAGTGGTTTCTACCATGTTCGACTCCAAGACATTGTAATCACATTGATAAATTCATATCATTGCGGGTTCGTCTTGAAGACCCTGGGTTGTTCTCATATTTCACCCAGGTTGCGATGTATATTTTTTGAATTATATTACATGGATCCACTTTGTATTGGTTGTGGTTGTGTTATCCTCTCATCATGGATCTATGATTGTGTCTAGTATCCATGATTGTGTTCGTTCGGTCTTTTACTATCATGGATCTGCAATGTATTGGTTGGCATCCATGTTGTGCATCATATGAGACTTGTATCTCAGAGTCAGTTATACTGCAGCAGCACCTTCCAACCAACAAGTCCTTGCCATCTATCTTTGAAAGCATATCACATGTTTTAGTTTACCAACTTCATGGTTTGGGGGGCATTCTGTTACACCTAAATCTTGTCATCATGAGTCCTATGTCAAGTTAGTTCCTTGATCCCTGAAGTTTCCTTAACCAAAAGTCATCTAGACCAATTGTTGATACTTTATCCACATTTTCTAGTTGGGCCGGCCCAACTTGTCTTCCAACAAGAAGCGCCTAATTAGGGTCGATGCAGAGTGTCATCTCGAATCCTGCACCAGTGGCTCAGGTTCCCTTCATTCAACCTGTGCTTGCCCCTTCCAGGCGCAAATTTTCCTCATGCAGTATGCGACGGGGTTGATTTAAATGGATAAATGAGACCTTCGAGCGACTTCTTGAAGCATGATGAGGTGGAAGGTCATCCCTAACTTCTAGGTGAGCTGGCCTTCGGTTCCCAACCTCAAGGGATGATCCCTTATCCTTCTTCCCATACTATTCAACCTACTCTATCCACTTGGTCCTATAAATATGAAGCTCCTCTCCATTGCAAGGGGAGGAAAGTCTACAGTACTCTCATGCTGGTGAAATTATCTTAGGTGACTCTCACTCATCCTTAAGATGCTTACTTCATCTTTGGAGGCTTGGCTTGGTTTTTATTTGTTGGAAAGAAGGTTGCAACGTTAAGGCATAGGTTGTAATGTTCTCTTCTATTGTACTCTCCTTTACACAGTTAATACAATATCTTCCCATATACATTATCGTGTTGCTGATGTGTAGAGATTACTTCCTTAACGGTTAGCTTAGATCAATCATATGTGATATATGGTTTTACTGTTTGATTGTTTCCACTTGTTCAACAGGACTTTGTAGCAGCAAATCTGAAGGTGCTGGAGCATTGGATCAAGCAAAGAGAAAGAGGATTTTCGAATCCCAGGTAAGAGACTCGTTTATCTATTTGAATTTCTATTGATATAGGGAAGCTGATTCTATTCTGGGTTTATTTTTTCTATATCCACTTGGGCTAGGGAGAACTAGCCTTTAAGTCTGCTTAGGTAGATTGTATGAAAACAAAGGCTTGAATGATTAGTCGAGGTTTCAAATAAAAAGGCGAGGTGAGTATCTTGGTGAAGGGATTGATCTTCTAACACTTCTAGGACTTGGAATCAAATCCTATGAGTTCCATTGGATTCATGATAGCAAGCTCATCAAAGATTTCCAGGTTCGCCATCCAAATTTTAATTTTCACAGAACCCCAAAATTATGCACATAAGGCATTTTTAATAAAACTGGAGGCCTCCTTCTCATAAATGACTTTCCCGAAACTAATTTTGTCAGCTTCCCCCTGCCTATGTTATATAGGCTTCCATTCCTTCATTAGGAATCGACACCAGGTAGATCACAAACTAAAATATTTCAATCTTCGCACGAGGCCAATTGGTAACTTAATGCACCTCCCACCTGGCAGTGGTCAGAAGATCAAGTTTCTCTCTGAAATGGCTCAAAGTCAACTAGTGGGCGATAAGCATTGTATAAAGGAAGTGGGCTAAGAGCTAGTCTTTGTTTAAGAGAAAAACACCTACCAATGAGGCATGAGGATAAAACTTATGATTCATGGGGCTCTCTAGCCACGACTTGAATGAAGCTGTAATGTGCATTGATTCCCTCATGCAAGGCCTTAGTGATCAATGAAACAACCTTTCCACATATGTGATTAACCCTAGAAGGAAATCGACACATTATGACATAGAGCAGTTTGTCCTAGCTTAATATTTTTCGTGCAATTTGGCGAGCATATTTGCAAACAGATATTTTGTTAGGAACCCATATCAACCCTTCTCTTTACTTTGTTAGTATATTGTTGTTGGACACATATGCTTTGTAATTCGTCCCGTAGTATTATATGTTGATCCATAGTTTGTATTAGCCCATAGTATTGGACGCATATGCTTTGTAAGTCGTCCCGTATTATTATATGTCCCATGGTATTTACCCATAGTATTGGCGCTTGGACTTAGTATATAAGTTTTTGTTGAGGCCAATGAAGGCACCATGAAGTTATTTGTATTGATCTTGCTCAAAGGAGGTTGCCCTCACAAAGTGGCCCGCAATCAATAAAAAACATTCTGTGATCTGATATATCATGCATTTCATCCATTAGTTGTTGCAGGTTCTTCACATATTTGGTGACAATAGGTAGGGATCGCATAGAGGAGGTTAGGGAAAATAGTACAGGATCATGAAATTAACATTTCAACTAGTTGCATCAAGCAAGCTACTAGTAAAGGTTAAAGCAACTAGACTCAACAGTTTGGATTACTCACTCAAGGAAGATGGTCACATTGATAAAGATCATTGTGAAAGCATCAACAAACATTCTAGTAGTTAGACTTCATTTGTCTTAGTCATTATTCCAAAATCAATCCAAGTTGTGATCATGATGCTGAAAATTTAGTTTTGGGGGTCCTGCTTTTCCATGTATCAAAATTGAAAAGTAGGGAGGATGTTGTGGCCACAACAATTGGCGAACCACTGGAAGAACCAGTTATCTCTGCCTTAGATCACTCAAAGACTTATATTCATTTGAGTGTTAAAGATAAGATCTTCAGAAGGTTATAGAAGCTCCTATATTCACAAGTCCCACTTCGACAAATATTCATATTTTCAATAAGATATGAAACAATGAAAGAAGACACGAGGTAATCTTACAACTATTCTCTAGGATCAAGAGTATGGGTTTTATTTACCAAGCTTAAGTCCAAACTGTGATTTGCACTAGGAATAAAAACACAAAGTAGAAATCATAAGTTAGATGAGTGCTTAAATCTTGGTCCTCATCTCTTATACCACAAGCATGGTTCTATTTCCCGCAAGCGTCAATAGCCTTGACAAAGTTGTCGCTTAAAGCCTTTTTATAGATAAACTCTCTTGTCCCATTTTACTTTTTTTTGTTTGCATATGTAGATGCATAGTTATTTTGATCTCTTAGATATTCTCTACTTTTTGCAGTAAGAAAATGGGGGAGCAGGTTCAGTAATCCCTTTAAGGGCGTGGGATGGTATTTTTAGAGTCATTTTGACTTGTTGCACACTACCATTCCTCTTATTCTACCCATGGGTATACCACTATAAAACATCATAAGATTAGCCAATAAGTGTGTGTAGTGGATGGATCTCACCAAATAATAACCGAAAAAAACCTAATGTCTTGCTAAATGTGTCCTTGTGTAAGCTCTTACAAGTCTTTCAGTGTTCCACCATGATAAGGATTCTACTATACACTTCCGACAACTTGTAAGAATACTCAAATGAATTTTTTAGGTATCATTAAAATATGATATATTCCTTCTGAATGTTACCATTGCACAGACCATAACCCTTGACACACCAACAAATTATATCATGGGTTTTGAATTACCCTTGAGGTTAACTAATGCCAAAGGTTTGATTTACAAGTATGAGATGTCAAGATTGATAAAAAAAAATGCAACAAAAGAAGGGTGCGAGTTCAATTAAGTTAATCCATCAAGAATAACCACATGGAAAGGGAGACCATTAGAAACCAAAAGAAGTTACTGGTTGTAAATTAGTAGAATTATAAGTAGACCAATCTTCAGCTTAAATATCTGCTGAAGCCCCGGGTAGGTAAGTTGTTGGAATGTTGTCCAAGGCTAGCAACAAAGGGTGAAAACCCAATCTGAAAGGATTCAAAAGGCTCTGTGCAAGAGTAGTTCTATCCCCAGACTGTTTGGTATAGTTAAATCCCACGGATATAAAGGCCTCCGCTGGCACTTATGGGGTTTGATCCTGAAAGGATCTGTCTTCCAGTGAGGGAAGATCAAAATGTTCTAACTCTAGAAGTGAATCTACCTTAAAAGAAATCTAAACTAAGTTAGATCTAATCTAAAGAAAGTGTTTTATTTATGTGCAGGATAACTTGATCTGAATTTTAATAAGTCTTTTCACCAATTTAACAGAAATGTGAAATTGGATCTTTACTTATTAGCTTAAAATACAACCATAAAATCAAAATCAAATGATGGTAGTTTAAGGATTAGGCACATGCACGATTATCCTATAGCTGATATGCTAATTGAAAAATTAACATTAATTTAACAGTGTTTGTTAATCATTTGCAGAAATAGATAAATGTTTTTAATAAATAAATTCACTTAAAACATAAAGACACATAGACCATCAATTAAGACAAATCTGAGTTGTAGATCAATGTATTAATTATTGTTGGCAAAAATTAAACAGTGTTCATTAATAAGTTGAAGTGAAAATCAACATTCATCAAACAAATTTGATAAATTGACAAAAGAGATATCAAGAGGAAACTAACTGTATTTCTTTAAGGCTGCAAAACATTACAATCTCTTACAAATCAGAGTCTCTCTAATCGTCTTTTGATGATTTTCTCCCCCCCCAACCCCTATGAGATCTCTACCCTTTAAAGAATAATTACAAAATAGTTACAAAGGATAAAGTTCCCATAAAACAGGGATTACAAAATATCACTTCCACTAATAAAATCATCTTCAAGAGTGATTAACACTGAGCCTTTCACAAAATTCCCAAAAGATTTCATCACATACTTTCGGGGAAGTATCCCGTAATAAACTGTGGAAGATAGCGACAATCTACTAGCTATATGTGACAAATGATAAGGGAATTGAAATATCTTTCTTAGAAGATTCATGATGATCGAAAATGTGTTCAAAAAACGAAAAATCAGCCACTTGACTTTCCTTTTGAGGGATTGGTGGAGTTAAAGGTAATGCATTGATTATCAAATCTTGGATAATCGTATCATCTCGATCAACATATTTTTCAGCGATCTTCCTTCTCTTCATCTAAGGGAGTGGTATATACATGAATTGAATCTCAAAGTCTTCTTTTTCACTATCAGTGTTGTCATCCAAAACGTATGCTTTAAAAGGTGGTGACACTGGTTCACGATATTCAAGAGGCTGAATTTCTTTCTTGCCACAAAACTTGACCGAAGACTTGTGATCTTTCTACATCTTGCTCAGAGTGTGTAACTATTAGAAGGAAATCTTTGGAAATTAATCAACAAGACTTTGTATGCAATACTAACGACCAATGAATTTCTCATATTAATCTTTGTATTTAAAAAATAACAATAAAGATTCCACAACGACTAACTGAAATGAATTTCCATGATTAAAATATTACGGTCTGAGAATTGCAATTATCACGTCTGCAATGAAATAACACATAGCATGTGTCGACAAAATTTGGATTAAGACAAGATAAGATTTACATTATATCACGTATGATTTGATGTCAAATCTAAACATTCGATCATTATGAATTAGTGAGATCAATGATTATGATTTCATGTTTGGGCGATGGTGAAAATTGCAGTTAAGAAACTGGTCACAATTTGAAAATTGGTGAACAAAAATGGAAAATCTAAATATTTATTCAAATCACGCAGTGTAGTCTCATCCGTAGGATCAAGAAAAATCAATGGTTAAGATTAAACATGCAGGATGCGGAAGAAAAGTTGCGGAAGTTTATTCTTGCAAATATGTATATCCTTTCCGCAATCTGCAATGTGGGTTGCGGGTTGCGGAAACACAACTCTAAATATAAAAAATCCAAAATTTTCCGCAATCCGTAATCCACAATTGCAGGTTGCCCGTTTCCGAAATGCAAACGACGCAAATTAAAATAATGACCTTCTTGCAATTCGCAATTGCAGGTTGCGGGTTGCGGAAAATCAAGACGCAAGCTTATTTTGGAACTTTTTCCGCAATCCGCAATTGTAGGTTGCAGGTTGCGGGTGAGACAATCCACAATTATTGGAAAATATTTCTACATCCGCAATCCACATTGCGGACCGCGGGTTGCAGAAAGAAAAAGTTTCAAATCCAAAAAACCAAGCTTCTGCAATCCGCATTGCAGATTGCGGGTTGCAGAAAAGCAAACATTTTGGGAAAATTACTTATTTCCGTAACTCACAAAAATGAACGAATTTTCAAAGGAGAAAATTATTAACTGAATCAAATCATGACAAAGACATAAAAGCATGATAAGCGGCATGAAAAACCCCAAAATGACTAAGGAATTTAAACATTACCTTTGCAAATAAAATTGGGGCTCCCACATTTTCATTAAAACATGGGATTTGTTGTACCTACAACAATCTCAACACAACCAATTCTTTTCATATTTTCTTTCTAAACAAGAGTAAGAAGAAAAATACTATGACCAGGTTCAAAGTTCAAATCATTCGAATCAACCTTAAATATAGTAGAAATATGAAGAATGGTATCAACATGGTGTAAAGGAAAAATATCAAGAAACAAGCCAAGTTAGATCACACGCATCGTTCCCTCCAGCATTGCATTTCCCAAGTTGAACCATGAGTTTAGTGTTGTTCCCAAATTCACTTTCTACCTAGAATTTCGTTATTTCCGCAAATTCATCTCACCTACAGTTGATTCTCCAAGTATTTCAAACATGCCCAACTCACCTTCCGTAAGAATACTATGATTATACTAGGTCGAGGGTTGTCTCAACTGAAAAGCAATGAAGCTCATCTAAAGGTGTCAAATTTGGACTGGCTATTAGAGTGAATGAATGACATGATAGGACAAGATACTCTTATGGGATTAAAAGGGGGGTCTCAACATTGCATATTTCAAAGCATCTTCTAAGATTGTGCATGGGAAATCAAGGGTGATTGAAGGGTATTTTCTGTTTGATTTTTTTTGTTTCATACAAGACCATATTCATTAAATTTTCTGAAACCAGAATCATTTAGCTTCAAAACATTCAAAATCAATGTGACTGAAGTGAAATTATCAGGGATTAGTTGCTAAGCAATTGAATACTTCCCTATGAATTTGAGTGAATATCTCCTTAGTTTTCAGTCAGCTAGTGCATATCCTCATAGCGGGTACCTGTCAACATAGAGGGAATGAATAAGAACAATTTTGTTGTGGGAGGAGATAAAAAATTGCAATCAAACTATTTCTGTTCGTACTTTTCACTGATGAGCATTAATAACCAAGCTTCACTTCAAAATTACCATGTCAATGCATGAGACATTCCAAACCATATTTATAATTTCAATCTCAAAATGCATTACAAATGGTTGACACTAAAATTTGAGAAAGCTTATTCATTGATTTTGCTAGGACATCATAAGATATTGACAATACCGGATGGGGGAAAGTGACAACCAATTAACAAATATTAGGATTCAAAGTATTGAATTCCTTTACCATGAATATGATCTTATGAGTTATTGTTTTGCCGATGAAAACTATATTCCTTCCTCGCAGCTCAACTTTCGTTCATGACCTTTGTATGATCAAAATTTCCAGCTAGTGCTCTATGGGGTATTGGAACTAAGAAAAAATTTCTCCCATTTGTACTAAGGAATTGTGTCACCATGTTGTGATGAATAGAAACTTCCAAAATCATCCCTACTCCATCAACTCTTTCAAAATTCCTCATGACATTGTTTTAATTCTTTGTATCATTCCTTGGTGATCATCCATTGATACTTAAACCTTTAATAGTGTAATCACTTTCTTCTTCCACCATCACCTATATCGTTAATGGTATAGACACTAATCTATCTACAATGATCATCCTTTCCTTTCAATTTCTATTGTTAAATTTTATCTTGCATCATGCCATTATAGTGTCAGTATGAATCTCACTCTCTTTCCGCAAGTATTTCATGCTTAGTCAATATCAGAGAATGTCTTTCCATAGTTATACAGATCTAGACTTTATTCAACTTGGATAGATTCCAAAATTGGTCTTCTTCGGAAAACACATATGTTTTCATACTCATTTTCATAAAAACATTAGATGCATCCAATTGAGACATCTCTTGCACATGCCTTATGAATGTTCAGTTCAATCCAAAATATCCATCAAAGAAAGGTATCATCTTTTATTTCCAAATTTCCGAAAGGACATAACAACAGTAAAAAGGGGGGAAGCTGAGCTATAAAAAAAAACCAAAAGGACTGTCTAGTAGCTAACCTATCCAAAAGAAAAACTTCATGAGTCAAACTCTTATTTTGAAAGCCTAGAAATAGAAAGCCTATACTACTTCTAAACTAAATACACTAGTTCAACCAAGTTAAGTGAAATCATAGAGCCAGTGTAACCATCGAAGGAACTTCAGTACCACAGGGATATCTAGTACATGCATAAGTTGGTAGGACTTATTCACTATATAATACAAGATCATTAAACTTTGTTAATCTCAAATCCATTCACAGTAGGAAGAATCGAGTATAAGCTGCATCACGTAAACTTCTCATAAAATGATGATTGCAACCATATCTCAACCGAATCATAAAAACCATAAGATAAGTTATCTGATTCATGCAAAAGAAATGAAGATGAAAAACGTACCTCTGTAGGACCATGTGGTGAAAATCCAAAATCAGTTGTCATAGAGATTGTCTCCCTATCATATTCAAAGTATAGATCAATGATGTGAGGACATGGTATAACCATCATTGGACGATGAAGTGCCTCATCATGCTCATCAATGCATTCTTCTTGAACCTTAAAATCCTCAATATCAAGCATGCCATCTTCATTAGGATACAATGGACTATCATAAATCACCTCTTTCGATTCCACATAAAAAATCAACCCACTTCTAGTCTGAATTTCATTAAAAATGTCTGTGAACAGACTCTCTCTATCATTACAGTCCTCAAAGTGAACAATGAAAACTTTTAGATCTTTTTCTATGCCATTATTTCCTATCATATAAGGTGCTAGAACTCAGTAATTTCTTTAGGATGTATCAGATAAATCTCCAAGGTAACCATTTCAAACCACTTGAGGAAGGGAAATAACCTTTTCCCAACCAATGAGGACTCTCTTAATACAAATGAAACTCACAAGATCAGGTCTGGAATAAAGATAGAAGTTTTGATAAATTTGTTGGTTGAGTGTGCGACTAGAACCATTGGGCATACAGTCAAAAGATAAATAATCAACTATTTCATCAAATTGAAGGATGGAATGAACCTTCACAAGGGAAAGGTAGCGTATGCAAATCTGATTTGACAAGTCTTGTTGTAGTATGGGGAGTAGAAATAAGATATACAGACCATCAACTTAAGGAATTTATCAAGGATGAATATCAAGACGATTTTAGAGGAAACAGGTGGAATATTTAACTGTTATGAATAGAGCACTAAACTTAGTGAATTCCATTCATCATTCTCCAATTAAATATTTGAAAGAAAAACACATTTAATGGAAATATTACATAGGAAAATACATGAACATAAGAAAAACAATACCAGGTTGCAAAGTCACATGAATCCTTGGAAGTAAGACACTGCAATTTCAACCTGAAATTTTCTGTGTATTAAAATTCACAAGTACAATACAATGGTATATTCTCAAGAAACTAGAACCAAGATCAACATTATCTTTATTTTTCTATATATATTAAAAAATATTACAAAATCCTCCAAAGAATTCAAAATTCTTTGAGAAATAGAAAACAATTCCAAAAGAGTTAACTCGCTACAAACTAGGGTTTAGGTTTTAAAACAACCCATGTAATTTCCTACAGCTTTGATCTTCACAATTCAATGAAATGAACATGATCTTCATTTCCTCCAGCTTGAATGATTATGTGGTGACCTCGGCAACACCTGGAAAGTTTGTAAAAATCAACTTTCACACAATTTGCAATGAAGAAACTGAGTTGCTACAAATTCTCTCTTTCAGAAAAATTTTCAATGAAACATACTGCATAATTCGTAGCGAATTGGCACAATGGGAAATTTCAATTTCAGGAAAATATGTAGCAAAGTGTCTGGGCAATCTGCAGGGAGATGACACGCTATGAAATGTATATTCCAGGAAAAGTTGTAGCAAACAACATGCTATGAAATGCTATTTTTTAATCTTTTTTCATTTTCTTTGATGAACTAACACCAAAATTGAAGAACCGAGCACTTGCATACTCCTTTATCTTATATGATAAAATATGAAACTGATCCTTGTCATCAAAATTGCTAGAAACCCTAATTACAGTTCTTTGAAAAAGTTTCAAAACATAAGACAATCGGTTTGATTTTTTATCTCAAAAACTTTCAGAACTAATACTAGTTCATTGATCCCTAGTGCATTATCATGCACTAACATTGGCACAAGTGAGGATGATGTCCTCCTTGTGAGGCAGTAAGAACCCACAGTTCTAGTTCCCAATGATTTTATTTGGATGTGCCCAATTCAAAGAGTGCAACCTGCACCAATCTTCAAACTGAAAACAAAATTGTACCATACTAAAAATTTTGCAACTAAAAATTTCTCTGTTGAAACTGACTAAAATAATTTCTGAAAATCAAATACTAAAAGGAAGAAAATAAAACTTAAACAAGTTCTTGGCCAACAATCTTATTGCACACCCCTATCTACACTACCCTACTCTAAATTACTGAATACAAATTGTTGGATCAAGTGATACAAAAATTCCAATGCAACCAATCTAGTAGCTACTCAAATACCGTGTCCTTTCGAATGTGCTTCATTAAAATCAAAACTAGAACATTAAATGGAAGAGGTAGATCATGATGCATTTTGTCTCCAAAGGGAAAAAATAACTGAAAAATCCCTCCAAATAGTCAGCTACGGGATCATAAAAATGATAGAAACCATAATTTGTTTATTGATCTTCACAGCATTCTATAATTTGATTGTCTTGGTTGGATATGTCATATGTGCTCTCTAAGTCAAACATTTGTTTTAACTGTGGATTGTCAAACTCGTTTCTAGACCCAAAACATCCCTCAATCATGACATCAAAAGGCATCACTTACTTAATATGGAAATTTTGTTAATATTCTTGAAAAGATTCTACAGGAACAACCACATCATGTTCCACAAGAATGTTCAAAGGTGCTTCATATGATTTAGCAGGAAAAATATTTTGACTTTCAAAAGAACCCGGAACAACAAATTTCTTCTTCAATATTTTCATGTGACTATTGAATGTGGTTGTCATAAATTTTCTGATTGATTTTCTACAAGTCCTGATGATCATTTTGTAGTCTATTATATTTATTAACCTCCTGCGACTTTATTTGAAGAATGACATATACCATCCTGTTGCTTTCTTGAAATTATATGACATATGATGTTTTAATGTCTAGAGTTTCTATATTTGCAGCTTCAAAAAATTCAGTTTGAAACACTTGCTCTTGAAATAAGGATTATGAAAATGAATAGTCTTAAGAAAAACTCGAATGACAATTCTCATCCTTATCTTGATTTCTTAAAACTTGAACATTTTCTTCAAACTCAGGGGATGGAACATGAGTTTCAACATCAAGATGTCGATTTTCTTCATTGATATTTATGGAAGGCAATATGTTATGTTGAAAATTTTGCTTGAAAATTTCTTGAATATCATAGAAACTATCCTCTATTATTTCCTTCCGATGCCGAAAAGGATTTTCATGAAAAACCTTTATAATTTCTTCATCCATGAATATTTCATCACCATTTTTTGATTGTGAGGTATAATCATCATAAACTGGTTCACTGTCTTTCCTTTCATCATCCAAAAGAGAAAACACTTGATTTTCAACATTAGTTTCCTAAAAAAATTCTGAAGCCACATGTGCTCATCATTCAGCTCCAAAAATCCTATGTGATTTTCCATACCCTAAAATTTATGTGCTTATGTAGTGATTTGAAAACCTTTCCTCAACAACTCAAAAGAAGTAAAGCACAAAGGTAAGGTATTACCTTCAACAGGTTCATTGTTTCCCTCGTTTGAAGTGTTATGACCATGAGCTGTAGGTTGAATAGTTGGCTAGAAACTAACATGTTCTGATGCAGGGCCTCTAGTTAGTTGTTGAACAAATCCATCCATATAGTCATCCTCATATTCATCATACACAGGTAAACTAAGGGCTTCTTGAAATACATCAACAACAAAATTTGTAATAACAACGTGTTGATCATAATCTTCAGTAAAAACATCATTATGAGAAGGATTGGATTTCAAACCCACTTCTCCTTGCTCATGCTATCTTTCCAGATCCAATTCCCCATCCACTATGTATGCCCTACATTTATCATCATCATCTTGATATGATAGTTTCCTACATGCTCTTGGATTATCTTCAACCTCTAGGGCATGAAAGAAAATTTGATGTAAGGTAACATACTTCCTTTCCAAAAGAAGCAAGAATAAGTATGGAGGGAAAGTTGTTGCATAGTATAGCTTGGCAGCATCTTCAGGTGGTTGGATTTCTTTGGGCATTCTATAATAAAAACTAGCAAACCTCCTGTTGAAGCTTGACATTGTCTCTTCCTCTTTCCTCTCCATGGAATAGAAATATGAAAGAAGTTGGTCCAAAGGTCTCCTCTCACCCCAAAACTTAAAAAATATAGCACTAAATCCCTCCCATGAACCGATGGATTCACGCTGTAGATGCATAAACCACTCTTTGGAATCTCCCTGCAATGAATGGAAAAAGATTCTCATGATGTCATCATCATGCTCTATTTAAAAGAAATCCACAAAATGATGGAAATCTTAGATGTGCAGTTGTAAGATTCTCTCCATCCAACATAGGGAGGTATTTGTAGTGCTTCGGAGGAAAATCATGCAGGATAAGAGGCAATTGAAATGGTTTGTATCTCTCTTGAATCTTGGAAGGTGTAGGATTAGGTACAAAAGGTGGTATATCAACTTTGATTTCATAAAACTTACAAGATTGTTCAAGGTTATCATGTGACTCAGATAAAGGTTATTGGTCACAATCAGCTATGCGAGGAGAAGGTATATTTACAATTTGTAGTGAAGGATATACAAGAGTGGACTTTTGATTTGCATTTGAATGCAATAAGTAAAGAAATATTCTTTTGAAAAGATCAAGAAAGGACAAGAAAATATTGATAAAACAAAATATTACATCCTGGAGAAAACACAAGCTTGAGTACCTAGTCTTCCCATACTGTCCTTCCATATTTCTGTCAAACAAGCTCGTTCTCCAGTGAAGTCTGTAAATATGATTGAAACATGAGTGAAGTCTCCAAGTGAAAGGTACACAACCTTCTTATGTCTAACGCTTGTTAAACTTCAGCAATCAGCTCTGATCTTTGTCTTTATTTCCCAAGGAATATTTCACCTTCATTCCCTGGAAACGACACCAAGATGTTAGCACTCAGTGATTTCTCTAGCCTGTATCAGAGAAATACCCAGGGTAACCATTTCAAACCAATTGAGGAAGGGAACTAATCTTTTCCAAACCAAAGAGGGCTCTCTTAATACAAATGTAACTAAGAAGGCCAGGTCTGGAATAAATATAGAAGTTTTGATAAATTTGTTGGTTGAGTGTGGAAGTAGAACCATTGGGCATATGGTCAAAAGATTAATAATCAACTATTTCATCAAACTGAAGGATGGAATGAACCTTCACAGGGGCAAGGTATCATATGAAAATATGATTTGACAAGTCTTGTTGTAGTATGGGGAGCAGAAATAAGATATACAGACCATCCGCTTAAGGAATCTATCAAGGATGAATCTCAAGATTATTTTAAAGGAAACATGTGGAATATTTAACTGTTATGAATAGAGCACTAAACTGAGCGAATTCCATTCACCATTATCCAATTAAATAATTGAAATAAAAACACATTTAATGGAAATATTACATCGGAAAAGACATGAACATAAGGAAAATAATATCGGGTAGCAAAGACACATGAATCCTTGGAAGTAAGACACTGCAATTTCAGCCTAAAAGTTTTTTTGTATTAAAATTCACAAGTACAATAAAATGGTATATTCTCAAACCACTTGAACCAACCTCGGCACTATATTTATTCTTATATATATATATATATATATATATATATATATATATATATATATATATATATATCAAAAAGTATTACAAAATCCTCCAAATAATTTGAAATTCTTTAGAAATAGAAAACAGTTACAAAACAGTTAACTTGCCACAAACTAGGGTTTAGTTTTTAAAATGGCCTGGATGTAATTTCGTACAGCTTTGTGTTGGAACATAATTCCCATCTAGAACTTGGTTAATAATACTTGCATAAGGTTCCAAGTGTTTAATGTAAGTTGTTCGATGGTTTGGATTCAATAGTGCCTAGTCTAGGGGGTTTTTCCACATATTAGACTAGTGGTTTGCCATAATAGCCAAGTTTGTCCACAAGTGTTCCCATTTCCTTATTTTGTGGAATCAAAGGTGCTCTACTTAATGCATTTAATGAGGGAAGGCGCACCACTTCCCTATTTTATGGGATAAGGTTGGACCAAGGGTGCTTATGCACTAGAAATTGTCAAATTGCTCATTAATGGCCACTACCAAAGCCCTAAACCACCTAATTCGCCCTCATAAGGATTTAATACACATTTTTTGACTTTCCTAACTTCCTCATGGTTCTCATAGGTTCATTGGACCTCATTATGGCCCTATACAGGAGTTACACTTGGCACAATGTCATAGATTGGGAGAATTAATCCACTAAGCCTAGCATTAATGTGAGCTACTCAATTGACTCCTAAGGCTCACAAATTTCTCTCTTAATATGCATTATATATCAGTACACATATTATTGAATAATAATGTAGTGGATTTTACATCATTTGTGTTCTATCTCATGTATTTATGTTTCAATATTTCTTCATATTTTCTGCTAAACTTTGTGTAAACTCTTTGTGAGGAATAGTTTGTTTCTAGATATTGGGTTGTAAAATTGTTGCATGGAATCAAGGCCATATAAATTTCACATGGTATCATACTCTAGGTGAGCTGAGCATAGATGCTTCCAGTAGTGCACCAGAAGCAGTGGAGCAACCACATAAATCCTTGGGAGAATTGCCTTGAAGCCATTGGAGAAATATTTTGGAGTCTATCCAGGTGTGATGTGCTCTCAAATGTGCCTATTGTCTAATTAAGGAGCTCATATTGATCCAAATAGTATTTGAGTATAGGTTTTTATAAATGTTTTTGCAGGTACAATAACTTCTACATGGATTCAAAAGTTCCTCTTCTTACTCCATTCAATTATGCTGAGTGGAAGCCGAAAGTGTGTGCATATCTTAGGAGACAATGTCTCTATGATGTTTCCATTGGTGTTGATAGAAAACTAGAGTCTTATAAATATAAAAATGATTGGCTAAATGATTGTGATAGAGCATTCATAGCTATGTTTCTAGCCATGTCTCCAAGTATGCACTACTGGATTGGTTCTGCAGACTATCCATTTGAGCTATGGTACAACTTGGAAAAGGCTCTTCATAAGCAGAAGAATGGTGCATGGAGTGAGCCTATGGACACCTCAACATGTGCTCTCCCTCCTAATGTTTTGGCCTCCACTCTCTTTGATGAATTTTTTCATGAAGATCAAATGGCAGAATCTTCAACACAAGTTCATGTTGATACAGATCTCTTTGATTCGAATGCTTCCTCTACATGTCATGAATTATAATGTGAAGAGAAATCATCTATTGCACAATATGTTGCTTCTAATCATGAATATACAACAAATGGAGCTGCCATTGTTGAAGAAGAACTATCTCTGCACTCATTGTTCTCCAATAATTCTTCAAATGCTGATTTTGAGGATGATAAGCTAGTTGTTGAAGATCCTTTGCATACTTCACTAGTTGATGGTGCAAAATTTGATGATCTTATTGATGATTTGAACGCTAAATCAAGATGTGATATATCTACAAATGCACTCACCAATTCTGATCCAAATATTTCTACCTATTCCTCTATGGTGACTAGCATATTTCCTCACAATTATACTAAATAAGGAGACATTGCCATTTTCTTGGCACACATTGAACTCTTGTTCCTTTAATTTGGACCTAATCATACTTGTTTTGGATCTGATTTCAATTCAGATTTCAAGTCCAAAGATCATTTGGAAATATTGTTCACAATTCTTGGAGCTGCCATACCATTTTTTGGTTCAAAGTTTCAAGAAATTTCAGTTTTGCTTGATGTTGATTTCACCTCTCTTGGTTCAATTTTTTTGGCTCAATCATCTCAAGACTCATTTGGACCTAATTTCAGTCTGAAGGTCAAGTATAATGGTCATACACTTCTCTCACATCACTTTATTGGAGCTGTTCTACATGGCTACATTGTCCATCATGCAGTTGTTCATCTTCCTAATCTAGTTGAGCAACATCCACTTCTTCCCAAGAAGAAGGTTTCCTCCAGACATATGATCAAGTTCACACCAACTTGAGTTTTGGAGTAGTTCGGTTTATTTTGGTGTATTTCATGTCCATTTTAGAGGGAGTATTTTCCCCAAGTGGTTTTTCCTCTTTCCTCAATTCATATGGATGAATAATGTAAAGGGTGACCATAAGCCTTTGTTGCTTGGGTCCTCATAATAATTTTATTTGCTCACAACCATTTTGGCTTAAGGGGGGGTGTTGGAACATAATTCCCATCTAAACCTTGGTTAATAATCCTTGAATAAGGTTCCAAGTGTTTAATGTAATTTGTTCCATGGTTTGGCTTCAATAGTTCCTAGTCTAGGAGGTTTGTCCACATATTAG
This sequence comes from Larix kaempferi, assembly GCA_027924585.1. Classification (NCBI taxonomy): domain Eukaryota; kingdom Viridiplantae; phylum Streptophyta; class Pinopsida; order Pinales; family Pinaceae; genus Larix; species Larix kaempferi. The sequence continues at coordinate 1,774,335 of BSBM01000851.1, read as the reverse complement.
ACTAGTGGTTTGCCATAATAGCCAATTTTGTCCACAAGTGTGCCCATTTCCTTATTATTGGGAGTCAAAGGAGCCCTACTTAATTCATTTAATGAGGGAGGAGCACCACTTCCCCATTGTATGGGATAAGGTTGGACCAAGGGTGCTTATGCACTAGAAATTGTCAAATTGCTCATTAATGGCCACTACCAAATCCCTAACCCACCTAATTCACCCTCATAGTGATTCCGTCCACATTTATTGTCTTTCCTAACTTCCTCATTGTCCTCATAGGTTCATTGGACCTCATTATGGCCCAATACAGGAGTTACACTTGGCACAATGTCATAGATTGGGGGAATTACTCCACTACGCCTAACATTAATGTGAGATACTCAACTGCCTCTTAAGGCTCACGGATTTCTCTCTTGAGATGCATTATATATTGTACACATATTATTGAATAATAATGTAGTGGAGTTTACATCATTTTTGTTCTATCTCATGTATTTCTGTTTCAATATTTCTTCATATTTTATGCTAAACTCCATGTAAACTCTTTGTGAGGACTAGTTTGTTTCTAGATCTTGGATTCTAAAATTATTGCATGGCATCAAAGCCATATAAATTTCACACTTTTATCTTCATGATTCTATGAAATGAGCATGATATTCATTTCCTCCAACGTTATTGATGATGTGGCGACCTCAGCAACACCTGGCAAGTTTGTAAAAATTGATTTTTGCACAATTCGCAGTGAAGAAACTGAGTTGCTATGAATTCTCTATTCCAGAAAAATTTTCAGCGAAACCTACTACATAATTCATAGCAAATTGGCACGCTGCGAAATATCAATTTCAGGAAAATCTGTAGTGAAGTTTTTACACAATCCACAGGGAGATAGCACACTGCGAAATGTATATTCCAGGAAAATTTGTAGCAAACAACACGCTACCAAATGTTATTTTTTATCTTTTCTCATTGTCTTTGATGAACTAACACCAAAATTGAAGAATCTACCACTTGCATCCTCATTTATCCTATATGATAAAATCTGGAATTAATCCTTGTCATCTGAATTGTTGGAAACCCTAATTACAGTTCTTTGAAAACCTTTCAAAACATAAGATAAGCGGTTTGATTTTTGATCTCAAAATTTTTTAGAACTAATACTAGTTCATTGATCCCTAGTGCATTAGCATGCACTAACATAAGGTTCAAACTCAACGTCATTCAAGATAGGAAAAGTTTGGGCTTCTATTTTAATGTTAACTTCTTCAAACAAGTCTGAGTACAAAGAATAAAAATTATCCAAGTATAAATCAATGATTCTTTCATCTTGGCCATTTAATAAGCTTTCTTTGAAAACAACATTCTCAAGGAAACATTAGTTAATTGTTGTTATGCTAATAAATCATGAATTAAAGAAACAATATTGTGTTCAAGATGTGTTTTAATAGCAAAATGATCATCATCAACAATTGTATCCTCGACAATTAGATCATCCACTTTCTCAGCAAACATTGATTTATATTCTTTTACAATTTCAAATAGAGGGGATGTTTGAAAATATGGAAAATCCAACATTCTAGCTATAGGTTCATCTTTATCATTTTCTTCTACTTGTTCACGGGGTATGTGAGGACATGGTGCTTCTAAAACATAATCCACTAAATCCAAGAAACCCAATGTACCTACAGATCCCAAAGGTCCTTCACAAAAAAATTTCACTTGACTTAGTTGCTAACAGAGTAGAAATTTCTTCATGTGGAACTACAATAGAAAATGGACACTCATTATGTATATCTGACTTTTTAAGAAGACTATTTGGGAAATCCGTTTCTTCTATATCATTCTACCCATCAAAATTTGATAGTCTTTGGTCCAAGGGTCCTAGGTTAACATCATTCAAACAAACATGATTTCTTTCATCATCAATTAAAATTTCATCATCTTCAATCAAAGAGAGGAGTTGCAAATACCAGTCAATTAATTCTTGGCTATCGGGTTTATCTTCTTCATGGAAACTATGATAAATTTGAGCCATTCTTGAGATGAAATTGTCATTTGACTCACATTTATTTCTCTGGATCCCATCATTATATTCACACAACTTCTCATTGTCATAGTACTCATGGGAAGTGATAAAAACTTCCATGAATTGTTTCCAACTATTAATGGACTTGGGTGGTATCACTTTAAAACAAGCCTTAATTTTTCCTTTGAAAGTGAGGGTAAACAACCTTCATATCTTAGCATCTTGAACAATATTGAGATTTCGACGTGTAACATCAAAACGAATTATATGCCTAAATGGACATGTTTTCCCTTCACCGTCAAATTTGTATTCTGATAAGAAATCGACTATCTTCTTGGAAGTGCTTCTAGATGGTGTCAGTGAGATGAAGGCATGTTCCAATATAGGGATATAGGGAGAATCCATTAAGAATTGATTCGATCTAACCAGAATGACTTCACACAAAATGCCTTGTCATATTCCCTCCTTCTTGCGCCAAATCTATTGACGGGTCCAAATGCCCCAGGGTCAACAGTAGGGGTTCTCCCCGATAAGAGATCCCAATCATACCTCAAACCGTTTGGAGTAGGGAACCCATCTGGATTTTGTCCCAACAACGATTCCTTATTGGGTTTCACTAGTTACGACCTAGTCCACTGTTTAGGGTTGTACAGTTAAAAGATGAAATGCATGCTAATATAACCTAAATGCAATTCCTAACTAACCTAACCTATATCAGGAGAGAAAGTAATAGGGGTGAGCAGTGAAAAATGGTTGGATGACCGCATTTAGAATTCAGTTATATATCTGTAGAAAAAAAATATTATTCTATTAGAATAAATATGGAATATCCACATGGGACTTACAAAAGTGCTCTTTGAGCTTTACATCTCTGCCTTGCATAGGCCATTTAGTAGAGATTCTTCCATTAAGGCACCTAAATTACAAAATAACTGCATTATATGACCTCCAATTAGCTACAAAAATTTACATCACAAAACTTTACATCAGAAGACTATGATTGGGAATAAAGGCCAGTGCAAGTTTGGAGAGCTCGTCAGCTTCTGAATTCAACTCTCTATAGACGTGAACAAAGGATATGAAATTCCTACATAAGAACCCGAATGGAATATATATATATATATAAGTCTAGGAGATTAACATTATAAGGTAAAGTGCATATAAATCTCTCCTTATAAGCAATATATTGTACATCAGTTGTCATCGTGCTTCACATACCATCAAATAAAGGTTTTTAAAACAATAAAATGATAAGTTAAAATTATCCATTGCATCATCCATATTTTTGTTTGCAATTCCTTTTTGCATTCACTTTTGGATGATGGTTAACATAAAACCAAGTCTAGAAATACAATAGCATGCCACAAAATCAGATACAATTCCATGGTTGTCCACACCAGCTTGAGATCACACTAGAATATTAACCAATCTCCATTGTTTTCAATTACAATGCATGGATAGAAAATGATTTAATTGTGTGATGGGATCATAACAAGCTCTTGAAAATAAATGACAAGCTAAATATCAACTAGCACAACCACTTAACTTGTGGGCGGTGAACACCAATAGGTCACAAGTTAAGTGCCATGAACAAGTAATCTATTATTTGTTCTCCATGCTTAGTTGTAATCACTTGTTTTCTATTCTTTAGCTACAATTTATCCATGAATCAAATACCAGTTATATTTCTATTTTTATATAATTGTTTATTTCGAATTTTGAGCGACTACCATAAAATCAATCTCGACAATACACTTGTTCCATCCTCCATTAATCTAGGAAAAACATAGATAGTAGTCTAGCCCAAATTCTAAGATATAAACACCTATTAGTGTAACAACTACATGCAAGTGGCTTGTAGAACCAATGACAACAACAAGGGAGGACTAGAAATACTCGGTCATCGAATTGAGACGTAAGATATAGATTATTAGGTAACAACATGGAGAACATGCGTAGAGGACAGTGTAATATTAGCATCCATGAAATCTGAATATAATCTGAGGGTATAATCTAACAATCTAAACTTGCAATGCAATCACCTAGAATGGCAGTTAGCGACTTCCCTTACGTACAATATGAATGTAGAAAAACTAGTAGATGGAGGAAGCCATGCAATTATAAATACAAATATATATTTACTTCCCTCCCATATGCTCACACAAATTAGTTTCATTCCTTTAATTGTTTTTTAGGGCGTTAATTTGTTGTATAACATAAGGTCATGTTAGTAGAAGATTAACATCAAATTGACCACTAGTATTATATATCTGATTTTGATTTTTTTATTTATTTTTTCATGGATACAAAAGTTGACAATAATAAGTGGTCGAAGCTCTTATGGATCTTTCCATCTACAAGTGTATCTTGCGGCTACTCCCTCTTCACAAATGGACGTTACAAGGAGTTTCAATGGCAAAGAGAAAGTAATCCCTTCCACCAAATTGTGTGGTTACTACAAACTCAGGTCAAGATTACGGTTTTCATAGTGAGAATGAATGATTACCATCAGTACACCCTTTGGTTATCATTGTTTTGTATTGTAATATAAATTAAATTCATATTTCTAACATAATTCAGTTTTAATGGCACAGGGGGTGGGAAGTGTATAATGAATGCTAATATGCCACTTCTAAGAACGCATCTTAACAAGCTGATAAATATATAGTGTACACTACTATTGATGCAGGAGCATTGGTTTCCAAGGTCAAGTGCAAGTGTTAGTCAAACCTTTAGGTCTTGACATCAACCCAAGTACGGGCCTTTGTAATAACTCATGTGAAAAGTGTCTTATATTTTCCTAGCAAAGTCAGATAGAAGATATACCTAGTGTTAGGTGTTAGTTAGTAAGCATTTGTGAAGGCATCAAGTTGTGTAACAAATCTCTAAGATGGAGGGATGAATCGAAGAGTTTGTGAGTGAGTCATAGAATAGAGTTAAATGTAGTCTCCTAAAATAGAAGTAGTGGCATTAGTTTAGCAACAAGATTGCTGACTGTAGGTTTCAGTTAGATAGGATAGAAGAGGAATCGAATTATAATTGTCGAGGGGGGAGACAAGAAAAAGAGAGAGTAACTCTCGAGAAAGGGGAGAGTAGTTTTAAGGTTTTTGAGATGCATATACAGTGGGAGGAGGAGACGAATGTAGATGATTGGAAGCAGAGAAATAAAGTAATAGAGAGAATTTGTGGACGTCAGAATCAAATGTTTCTGTGTGAATGAAGGGTTGACTGTTATTGTCTTCTTCTGCATTTGATGAATCCATTACATGCTCATTATTAGGAAGAGCGAGGTTATCTTTGAATTTCTTTATTCGAAATTATTGTGCGAAAGTTCTGTTGTTAAAGATTTACATATACTCTGTGTTTCTCCTGACTGAAGAATGCTTCATGAATAATCAGCTGGTGAAATCGTTTTGACTTCTAATGTTCCTAGAGTCAGGCTCCAATACATATACATAACTTGGGTAAAATCTAGTGTGTGGCAAGTATAGATATGCTCCGTGTTTTATGGAATAAATGATAATCTAGAGTGGGCATACCCATACCCTGTGTTTTCCATAACATACCTGTGTGCCAAGCCTAATTCAAGACGTGAAACCTGTCATGGCATGGGTATTTTTCAATGGTAAATGAGCATAGAACTGGCATACGTCCTGCATCCAACCACATATATATTTGCACGCAGAGCCGAACTCCATATCGTTGAACCTGATATCGCATGGATATTTTGTTAGTGGAAAAGGTAGCGTAGAACCAGTGGAAAAGCCCTAGAATTAAAAAGTTGAGATCTGGGATAAAGATCCACGATAGAGAGGGTGTGGAATTAGAAACAACCAACAAGTTAACGCAGGAGAGGAACCCCGCAGAGGGAAGATTTGAGGTCGGGTGTCCTTGCTTCTGTGGAAGTGGATTTTCCTTTGGGTATCCAAATAATAACCAAGTTGGAATCCCGTGTTGCTAATTTGGGGGTTTTATTTGATGGTCCTGCGGATTTGGCAGAAGTGTAGCTCTAATAGTCTTGGGTAGAAGTTTATATGAAGTTTCCAATAGCTATAGAAGCCCTAGAGATCGCAGGAAAACCTGTAAGGCAAAAATAAGTGAAGTTCCTACGCAGAGGAACCTAAATATGTTGTAGACAGGAAATGAATGGTTCCTGTGCGTCCCAAGGTCAATCGACGGTTGCTGTGTTCTTAGGAGGAGAATCGATGGCATGGTTTTATGGTTAGGGAGAGAATTAGTGCTTAAGCTTTAGTGGGAAGATCCAAGGTTGGATAAGGTCCTAAAGATAGAGACAGGACTAGAAGTGTGTTCTAAAAGATGTTTAGTGAGCTTTTAAGGTCAGCTAAGTGTGTATATAAGTGAAGCATACTAGTGCATCCCTAGGTAAGGTAGGCCTTAGTGTTGGGGCTTGCATCAGCTACAAAAAGCATAGTTATGATTATACTCTATACTCTCTTTGTTAGGAACCTATGTCAACCCTTCTCTTTACTATGTTAGTATATTGTTGTTGGATGCATATGCTTTGTAAGTCGTCCCGTAGTATTTGTTGATCTGTAGTTTATATTAGCCCATAGTATTGACCCATAGTATTGGACGCATATGCTTTGTAAGTCATCCCGTAGTGTTATATGTCCCATGGTTTTGACTCATAGTATTGGGCATAGACTTAGTATATAAGTGTGTGTTGAGGTCATTGAAGGACGGTGAAGTTAATTGTATTGAGCTTGCTCAAAGGACGTTGCCCCCTCGAAGTGGCCCGTGATCAATATAAAAGTGATTTTGAGTTCTATTATTTCTAATATCTTGTGTATTTGCATTAATTAATTATTGCAGGTTCATCACATCTGGTATCAGAGCACTTTCTTGGGCTCATTGGGTGGAATTTCTGCCAAATTGTTTTTTCGCATCTGTTGCAGCTTCGGATTTGGGAATAATCCCTATCCGCTTAATTGTGGGAAGTACTTGGGCATAAGCCCTAAAACTCATTGTGAGGAGTACCACAGGAACCCCAAAGTAGATGGCCCATTGAGAGGACCTGCCAGTGAAAAGGGCAACGACCCCTACCTAATTGATTAGTTCCCACCCGTGAGGTAAACCAAGAGCTGTCGTTTGTGGCAAAGCGGTTATAAGTTTTACCTGAGCCGTGGAGTGATGGGTACTTCCCCAATACGCAAGTCGTCAGATAGCATTGGTGGCCAAGTGAAACATCTGAACTGTTAGGAAGCCGTACATACCTGGGGTCCATATCTATTTTCAGTTGAACTGTTGTCGATCACTTCCGCTCCAGATCCAACCGTTTCAGATCTATTCTGAAAGTCGTTCCAGATCCAGTTGTCGTTTCAGATCCAACAGTTTTCGATCCCTTCAGCGCCGTTGTAGATCCATCTGTTGCGGATCCCTTCCGCGTTGCTGTTGCCGATCCATTTCTGAAAGAAAAAAAAAAATTCAGTTTTTTCTCCATATCTCCCTTGTTTTCACTCTGTTTCCCTTGAAATTTTTGGGGAACCCCTGTCATCCCATTTTGCATCTTTCATTCCTGAGGACCCTATCCCCAATTCCCCTTCCCAAAGCCCGAAATCCCACATTTGTCTATTTTTAGGGTTTGCCATAACTTCCTCAGATTTCACCCAATCACCTTCAAATTTTACCATAGAGTTCCTTTCTGCATTCTGCTTCTTTGTCCCTCTTTGCCAAATTTTCTCATTCTATCACCCCGCTTCTGAAATCCCTCTTTTTTCCTTCTTGTCCTTTCGACAGTGTCCAAAATCTAGTCAAACCCCAATTACCCATCAGATTGTTTCCCCAATCCAAATTTCCCTTTACTAAATCAGCTTCTGTTTGTGTTTTTCTACCCATTCCACCAAAAAAAAAAAAAAAAATTGTTATGGTTGTCACCCGTGCAGGAGCACACACCATGGAGGAAGCACTTGCAGCCATCCAAACCAAACTCCAAGATCTGGATGAAAAATTTCTCAGCCTCCATCTTCAGCATTCAACCATGAACAATACCAGACAGCCATAATCGTTTGCAGCCACCGGGTTCTCTTCTTCCAACAATTTTCGTGGGCCGAAGCTTGATTTTCCTCGCTTCAATGGTACTGATTCGATTGGATGGATATATCGAGCAGAACAATATTTCAGTCTGCATAATACTTCTGATGCCCAGAAAGTTCCACTTGCATCCTTTCATTTGGAACAGGAATCCCTTCAATGGTACCGCTGGTACATCAAAGCTCATCCCGAGCCAAACTAGACAGATTTTTGCCAACTCATTTTGCCACGATTTGGTCCTAGTGCTTTTGATGATTTCACAGGAGCACTCACTAAACTTCACCAAATTGGCACAGTGAGAGAGTATCAGATAGAATTTGAGAAATTGGCCAATCACACAGAAGGATTGTCTGATGAATTCTACAGGAGTTGTTTTATCAGTGGTCTCAAGGATGAAATCCGCTCAGAAATCAAAATGTTTTGTCCCAACACAAGGATGGAAGTCCTATGGTTGGCTAAGTTGGCTGAGGACAAGATCGCAGCTCAACAACGCTCCAAACCCACCTTTGTTCCTTCAGAAATATGGGTTCCCAACGACCTCCCATCACGCCTTCTCCTCAACCAACTCCTATCAAGCATTTGTATGAAATAGAAATGTAGGCACGCCGAGAAAAAGGGCTTTGTTATAATTGTAATGAGAAATTCACTCAGGGACATAGATGTGTTCAACAAAATCTCTATCTCTTTGATGTGGATTCTCCGCCTTCCTTAGAACTTGGTGAAGAAGCTACAGATACAATAGATGATCAGGTCGACATTCAACACCCGCCTATTGACACCCCATCTCAGGACGACCCACCCGAGATCTCTCTCCATGCTGTAACCGGCGTCACCACCCCCAAAAACAATGCGGTCAGGGGATACTTCAAGAAGCTCCCTCTTGCCATACTCATTGATTCTGGTAGCACTCATAACTTCATTGACCCTTGGATTGCCAAACAGGCTGATTGTTTTGTCCATCCTTGCTCCAACTTTGAATTCATGGTTGCCAATGGGGCCACTTTACCTTGCAAGGGGAAGTGTCACAATGTGCATATCTCTATGGAATATTATAACCTACGCTCTGACATGTTTGCCTTGTCCTTAGGTGGATGTGATGTGGTTTTGGGGCGTTCAATGGTTACGCACACTTGGCCCCATCTTATGGGATTTTGCTGAACTTTGGATGCAGTTTAAAGTCAATGGGGCACAACCCAAATTTATGGGATTACAACCAGGGTCTCTTTGCATCATCAGTTCACATCGTTCGAAAAAAATCCTTAAGAAGAATTCACATGGTGCCATCGCTCAGCTCAATTCCATTCAGATGCACCCATCAACAGTCTCCACTACTTCCTTGGATAGATATGCAGGTATCTTTGCTGAACCAATGCGCTTGCTGCCTTCAAGAGACCTTTCCGGTAAGAATTTAGCCACATCTACCTCTCAGCAGGAAATGATGGCTATTTTGCATGCAGTACAAAAGTGCCAGCCATACCTATTAGGGAATTATTTCTGCATCAAGACTGATCTCCAGAGTCTGAAAAATTTTCTGGACCAATGGGTCTCCTCGCCAACACACCTGAAATGGGTTATCCCTATGTGATCACTTACAAGAAGGGTAAGGACAATATGGTGGAAGATGCTCCTTCTCGCACAATTGATGACCCAGTTCTCTTACAACTCTTTCTTTGCTTGTTCCAAATTGGTTGCAATATGTTCAATAGGGCTATCTCTTCTATGAACTCCATGCTTCTTCATCAACAGGGCACTCTGGGTTCTGCAAAATGTATGACCGGGAACAATGTAACTTCTTTTTGCAGGGTCTAAAAATGACAATTCAATAGATGGTGGCTGACGATGATACTTTCCAAGTCAACAAGGGTGAAACGACACTCCTTTTGGGATTGCTCAAACTCTTGCCCATCCCTACATAGCTTTGGCCAACTATTTCTATGGATTTCCTAGCAGCGCTCTGGTGGTACAATACCACATCTCAAAGGACACCATATGAAGCAGTCTATGGAAAACCACTGCCAGTTCTTCTTCCATACACCCTTAGAAGCTCCCCAGTTCAGGAAATTGACTGTGTCTTCGAAATCGCGATCAGATTCTTCTCATTATGCAGGACAATCTTCACATGGCCAAAATTCGCCTGAAACAACAAGTCGATCAGCACCGTTCTGAGTGCATTTTCCACGCAGCTGACAGGGTTCTTCTTCGTCTACAGTCTTCCAAGCAATCCTCCTTGACACTCCAAAGGCGTCAGTGGCCCGAAATGCAATTCGAGGATGCTACCCGGGAAACCACTCCTTCAGATTCTGCAGCACTTTCTCCAACCAAAGCTTTGAGGACAAAGCTTTTTCTAAGGGAGAGGGGATGTTAGGAACCTATGTCAACCCTTCTCTTTACTATGTTAGTATATTGTTATTGGACGCATATGCTTTGTAAGTCATCCCGTAGTATTTGTTGATCTGTAGTTTATATTAGCCCATAGTATTGACCCATATTATTGGACGCATATGCTTTGTAAGTCGTCCCGTAGTATTATATGTCCCATGGTTTTGACTCATAGTATTGGGCATAGACTTAGTATATAAGTGTGTGTTGAGGTCATTGAAGGACAGTGAAGTTAATTGTATTGAGCTTGCTCAAAGGAGGTTGCCCCCTCGAAGTGGCCCGTGATCAATATAAAAGTGATTTTGAGTTCTATTATTTCTGATATCTTGTGTATTTGCATTAATTAATTATTGCAGGTTCATCACACTCTTGAGTTGATCTTATGAGAAAAGTGTTAGAAAAACAGGATCGCAGAGCAATAACAATAAACAGAAATGCAAATATAATCACACATACACATTACAAGAGAGACACAGATATATCGTGGTTCACCCAACTTGGGGTACGTCCACACTGAATTTGCCAGTCCTTATTATTATTACCGTCTAGCAAGGTGAAGGGATACAACTTGCAGTACAACCGCTGCACTTCCTCTTCTCTGTTTCATAGTCTCTCTCTTGATCTCAGAGATATTTACAATGCTTAAAACCTAATACATCATCATCCCTAGCTGTATTACAATGTCTTTATTTTATAAGGGAAATACAATGGGAAAATACCACGGGATACCCAAAACCATGGGCCCGCAAAACAGCTGGCGAAAATAGCCCCAAAAATTTTCTTCGGGGGCGTTGCCCCCGGACCCCCCAGCTAGGGGGGATGGTCCCCCTTGGAACCCCGTGGGGGGGCGATGCCCCCCCACACCCCCTCGCTGGGGTGACTGTACAGTCCACCTACATATCATATAAAACTGGGGTACAAACACGGCTGATACAATATCATCTATGAGACTAGAAGATCTGGCTCCACAACCAACAAAAAGGAAACTAAAAATATCACTTTAAAGATGGTTTATAAGGATAGGAAACTAAAAATATCATTTTAAATATGGTTTAGAAGGATAGGATAGTCTTTTCTTTTTATAAGACAAAACATTGGTCCAAGGATAATTTTAGGGGCAAAATTTAGCCCATGGGCTATTTTTCCATGTTTTTTTCCAAAAAAAGATTCGCCAATTTGCATTTTTTGAAGCCCCATTTCGCCCAATTCTGATGGGGTAAACTTTTTTCACTCTAAAATTCGCCAAATTACTATATAAACTATATAAAATCCTTAGAAATTAAAATAATTTTAGAAAAATATTGCCAAATATTTTATAGTTGAAATTTTAAGAATTGGCAAGATTCGCCAAGGTTTATACACTTTTAAATAAGTATGGGTCCTTAAAATTATCCCTGCATTGGTCATAAATAAACAACTACAAACTATAGAAGAAAGATTTCATTATATAGTAGTAGCTTAGTTTACATAATGAAAATTCCTCCATCATACTGATAAAAGCAGAATCAATGTAAATGGGACAACATGTGGTTATACCTAACAATCAACACTTAATCAACTAATTATTTGTCCATTCGCAAGCAACAATGGTGAAACGCTTCCCACATCTGGTTTCTTTTTTTGAAAATGGAGTAATCAAGAAATGTAAAAGCAATTTTTTTTTTTTTTTTTGACTAAGAGGAGAAAAACCTTCAATTAACAACAGAAAAAGTAAATGTACATAGTGTTACGAAATTGGTCCATCCATGACATAAACCATATCAACCTGAGGTATTGTAGACAATCCATACTTACCCTTCCCAATATAGTCATAATAAAACAACCAACCTCCTGAAAAATATCTAGCCTTGTTATCCCAGGGTCTCTCGTCCCTAGCTAAAATTCGATACAGAATCCCAAGACAACAAAGTATCCCAAAATTCCTGCAACTTGAAGCCAATGTGCAGCATGCATAATCCATTACTAAACAAAAAGAACAAAAATCAAGGAGGCAAGAGCTAGGCCGGACCGGCCATTGGGTGTGTCATCCCCTCTAGGACCGTTGATGTTTGAGCCTGAGGAGATTGAGCATAATCCTTTGGAGAGGATGCCCCATGATCCTTTTTCATCCTGAATGATGCCTTCACCAATTCTTGTGCCCCTTCCATATCCACGACATTCCGCAACAGGTCTTCCCTCAAATTGCCAAGCATTTGCACCACCAGGTCCCCAAAACTCTATGTTTCCACCATCATCTTTTCCAAAAGCTTTCTCATCACCCAGTAAGGGATGAAAACCTCTTCCTGGACCTGGTCATCCATCCTCCCCTGCATTTCCTCATCCTCCATATTTTAGATAGCTTCATCAATATGCGTGGGGACCCCCTCCATGAAATCCCTCTCTAGCTTGTCATCTTCCACCCCCATTCTCCCCTTCCTCTACTCACTCTGTGGAAACACAATCTCGATCAAGGAGCCATCCTCTAGAGGTCTGCAACCAGAACCCCCAAAATACACACCTTTGGAGAATTGAACCACCTCTTTGTCTCACCTCACAATGCTATCTTGCTTGGCACCTCCCTGTTATATACTGCCTCCTGGGTCATTTTCCCATTACTCTCATTAAATGACCCTATCCATTGCTTCATATTTCCATCCATGGCTACATGCACAAGCTCCTTAATCTGCTATCCTTCATACCTCTTATCACCATCAATTTCTCTATTTTACTTGTACCACATGGAACAAATCCATCCCATTGAACTATGACTTGCTGACATTCCTTCGCTGCAGTGCTTCCCATAGTCCTACTCACGTAAATGCTTCCATTTGATCGCTCATCTTACCATAACTCCTTCCCTTCCCCACATGCTTCCATTTCAACTTATCCTTGCCTTTTAATTACAACATGACGTTCGACACATCCTCCTCCTGAGCATTCTCCACGTTTCCATTTGCATGTGGCCCTCGTGCCACTTGCCCATTTGCATTTGAAGCTAAAATAAATTAATTATAATTTCAACACCATAAGATAAATAAATTAAAAAGATTTAATTCATAATTAATCCGCTGCATTTAATCATATATATAACATATATGCATAACAACAATGTACACACTTGGATAGAGAAAACCTCACATACATGGCTTATCCTTAACCCCACTCTCTTCGTTGTATTAACTTCCTCCCATACCCCTCCAACCCAACAAATCATCTTTATATAGTGTATAAGGTCCAATACCGAAGAGTAATGACTTTTCACATTTACACCATAACTCATTATTTGGTTACAAATTTAAGAAAACTAGTTTTCTTTAAATCTTTTACATTATTTTTATTTTTATGCTTTTATTTTCAAAACTCTTTTATTTTTCATTTATTTATTTATCACATGGAAAATTGATCCATGACATTGAAACTTTAATTAATAGTGTGTACAAAACATATAACAACAACTAAATAATATATATTTTATCATAGAGAATCCTCAAAAGATATAAAGTAAATAAACTACGCTGTAACAAAATAGTATGATGTGAATCTACTACCAATCGAGACTACAATACCATTGTAGTGACACTAAATTGAACAACAAAAACGGACCTTATGACTCAAACATGATATGAATGTCATTTTTATTTCGAGCTATGATATAGTATCTATAAGTCAACTTAAAATTAAGCTATTATAACTCATATATAAAAGAAAATAAAAATGAAATATGGAACTAGATCCAAAAAAGCTCTACAAATTAAAGAAGCCCAAACTAACAAGGTAATGTCTAAAAAAAATTCTTCAATAGTTTTAAGAGCATTAATAGATAAGTGGAAAATACTAATATTAGTGAAACACCCAATATTTTATCCAAAACTAACCGCCTTTAAAGAACCCAAATAAATATTCATAGGAAATAGTTTGCAACTGAAAATCATATAACCTAGAAATAAGTATATTAAACAAAAATTCTTTGAAAAGGGTATGGATACCAACTCAAGCCAAATCCAAAGCAATGTGGTTATAACTCTTTACCCAAATAGTCTCTTCCAAAATACTTGTAATACCACACTTCAAAAAAATCCCTGCTTTAATGCCTAAGAACAATTTTATAGCTATTGATCCCTCATATTTTAGAAAATAGTTACAATCCTCGGTGGGTGACACATATAAGTGGAAGTTACTAAATACTAAATATAGGTGGAGGTGGAGTTAGAATGGATCTCATGAATGAGAGGGACATACATGTGAGCATGTACAATGGTAGCCACTAATGTGAGCATGCACTAGTAACTTCGTATGCTAAGAACATAAGAAAAAAAAAGACACTCCCAATTGATATTATTATTGATAGAATGGTTTGTTTCTAAACACCAAAAAATTGAGCGGCAATTTATAAAAGATTAGGATATAATGGTATATCCATACCAACTTCTTCTATAGGAACTTTGACTTTAGGCATTTTATTAGATTAAGAGTTGTGACTAGATTTAGGTTCTACAACAAACTTGAAAACACCTATTTCACATAAGAAATTGGATACTATGTTTAAACTACACCCAAAATGGATGCTCAAAAGGTGAAGAAGGAAAATTATATTGTGTTCCGACCTCTGAATTTCATGAAAGAAATCAACACTTTTGAAGATAAAAACCTTCATTAACTTCAACTAGAAAAAAAATAGATAAAAGACCCTAAAGATATTATAGCTAAATAGACATATTGAATCCTTTTCTATTGGTTCAGTTTATAAAAGAGAAATCTTGTACCACCTTGAAATTTAATTTCTTTTTAGGAATCCCACCGTTATGAACGAAAAATTGCTCTGCACTCTATGATTGCACTATTACTTAGCTAATAGTATACTTAGCATAGTAACAACAATAGAGTTTCACAATGGTAAGAAGAGACTTGGTAATAACAATAATATCAACAATAAGAACAATGAGTCAATGAAAATATAATTTGAAATTTTAATTAGTATTGTTTCCAAGACTGAGAACAACAACTAAATAATAGATATTTTAGCACAAAAATCATTAAAGGATAGAAGGTCAATTAGCTAATATTTAATTGAACTTCCATGATGTCAATCTATTATCAATTGGGACTCTAATACCACTGTTATTATCATTAAATGAACAACAAAAACTAATCTTAATAATGACTTAAATATGGTATCAATGTCATTGTTATTTGGAGCTCTTATAATTGGTATGAGCCAACCCAAAATTAAGCTATAATAACTCAAATCTGAAAGAAAAGAAATGAAATATGGAATAAAAATGAAAAATCTAAAAAACTAAAGAAACCCAAAATATGAATCTAAGTGGGCAATAGTTGTAGAAAAATCTTCAACACTTTTAAGAGCATTAAAAATAAACAAACGAATAATAGTAACATTATGGGTCCCTCCTTGTTACCTCACCTCATAGACTCTTTATACTTTACCTTTCTTTTGGAGCCAATAAATATTATATGCACATGAAGCTAGGACATTAGGTGATGAACAACTAAATATGCTAATGGTACATTGGTTCAAGTTGCATTCCACCTAAAGGGTAATGGATGAAATTTTCCATTTCCCCTCCTTACTATATAATTCCTACCTTAACTAGGGGCTCTCAGGATACCATCACTAGTGAACCCTTTGACTATGGGAGTGCGAAGGGAAATCCCTCATGTTGGGAGGTTTTCCTTTGCAATCCCTTGTCCCAACTACCATGAACTGGGCTACTTATGAGCAACAAGCAAGAAGGGATAAGGACTAATGGTATGTTTAGGTCAAGGATCCATTCTACCTTTGGGGTAATGGGTGGAATCATCCCCATTCCTCTCCTTACTATCATTAAAGATTCATGAATAGAGAACGATTCAGTAGCATTAGTGGTATTGGTACCTCAAACCCACATGAATATGGATGGTACAATCCAAATCAAATATTGTAGACTATGTGAAACAATCAGAGAGTTGGGGCGGATAAATATCTCCTTGCATAGAAATGTTGTATGAGAGACCATTATTATTACATCGAAAATTGACGAAGGAACAAGATTGATTGAAATAGTCCAAAAGGCCAACAACTTACCTTGCGGGGTTCACTATGTGAACCTACGACATAACCTGTGTGTTCATAGGATATTAAAGAATACCCCTAATTTCCCTACATATTAAGGATTTATTCTATAAAAAAATTGACCCCCCCACCCAATACACCTTTAAAATTTAAAAGCCCTTCACTAGATATCATAGGTATCCACTTTTTCTATGACATTTTTAATACCCCTTTTTTATTTTTACCCTCATTGTGGTGACATGACACAACTCTTATAGCCCCTAGAAACCTTGCAAGGTCAAATATGAAATCTTAGTGAGAAAAAATATTTCAAGATGGGGAAGAACCCCTAAACACAAGCCAACTTC
The DNA here is from genome assembly GCA_027924585.1 of Larix kaempferi. NCBI lineage: Eukaryota > Viridiplantae > Streptophyta > Pinopsida > Pinales > Pinaceae > Larix > Larix kaempferi. The sequence goes on along the minus strand of BSBM01000851.1, from coordinate 1,757,492 downwards.
ATTCACAATCATTCCAATCAACTTCACATCAAATTCAATCACAAATCATAGCTATTCAAACACCACTCTAACTCAAAACACAGTTGGATTCACACCACCTTTACACAGATCATACTGATTAAAACAATAGTGTGACTTCATACGCAATCAAACTTACACAAACTTAGACATAGAGTACCTTTAAAAACCACCCAATACCCTATTCAACCCCCTAGATACATAGTCATAAGCTCCCCTTAAATTTACATGTTTTTAATATATTTAAAATAACACTTCGCCCTTATATACTAGGCAATATATTGCTTCCATATTTTAGTGTACTAAATCCCGCAATATGAACTCACCTGATATAATATTTCCTACTTAGTGAACCCCATGCAAATTACAAGATAAAATCCCAAAGCAAGGCTTCATTCAACCTTCGTGGTAATGGGTGAAATTGTGCCTATTCCCCTCTTTACTACCAAGTTAAAGGTTCATGAATAAAGAATGAGTCAGTAGCATTAGTGGAGGTAGACATGTTTATTGGTTCATTATGAGATATCGACACCCCAAATCTACATGAATGTGGATGACCTAGAAGCCAAATTCAAATATTGGCGACTATGTGAAACGAGGGGAAGAGCCAAGATGGATAAAGATATCCTTGCACAAAAATGTTGTACGAGAGACCATTATTATTACACAAAAATTGATAGAGGGACAAGATTGCTAGAAACAATCCAAAAGGCCCTTAAATTACAAGCTAAAAGGCCAAAGCAGTGAAAACATTTGTAAATATTAGACTTAAAAAAAAGTCATTTAAACAAAAAAATCACTCAAACTTTTGTCAGATTTTGATCCGCTTGCATACAGAGGTCAACAATAACCCATGATATTTCAAATTTAATCAAAATTTGACATTCAAACTTGATAAAAATGCAAAATATTCAACTTCTAACACATAATTTCGAGCGACAATTATGGTTGAGCCTTTTGAAATCACATAAAAAACAAAAATTAAGCATCTAATGAAGTAAATTTCCCCTGATTTTGAGGAAACAACTGGACTAAGTAGTTTTGGGCTCCCTTTTAAGCATTTCAAGAACACGAATTGTATTTTTGTAAGTTGTACAGAGTAGACTATGGTCGGTCAAGGTCGGAAATCAAATAATGTTATGGAAACCTTCGTTGAGCCTTGTGAAATCCATGAGACCATTTTTGAACATTAATACACTATATAGATAAAATCTGGTTCTCAAATTTCAAATTTAATGCCAATTAAATTTGCCTATGTGCTTGGTTGACACAAGCCCTGCCACCACTCTGTGTACTCCAAATCCAATAAAAAAACAGCATAGATTCATCTTAAAAGCGGATCTACCAAGCGTCGAGAGGGATTAAATCTCTCAAGGTGCAAACCTTTTTTTGGAGTGCAAATATTTTAGTTTATATCTAATTTGTGTAGTTTTATATATATGCCATTATAAATATTTTAAATCTAATTTGAGCCGACAAGTTATTTTTTATAATATTTTATTATTTTTTAAAAGGACACATGTCAACTCCACGATAACCACGGAAGAAGTTACGCATCTCCCTACTGGATTGTAAAATGCGCCTCTTCAACGCAATAAAACAAAATTTTATATACATATATATAAAAACACACACGACAATAAAAATGCAAAACATTCCAAAAACTACATGTTTAACATTCACATAATAAAATAATTAAACTATATATAGTCAAACACTAACAAAAGACTATATGTCAAAACTACATGTTTCACATGCACATAATAAAGTAATTAAACAATATATGATCAAACACTAACAAAATATAAGACTATATGTCACAACTACATGTTTCACATGCAGGTAATAAAATAATTAAACAATTAAACAATATATGTTCAAACATTAACAAAATATAAGACTATATGTCAGAACTACATGTTTCACATGCACATAATAAAATAATTAAACAATATATGGTCAAACACTAACAAAATATAAGACCATATGTTGGAATTACATGTTTCACATGCAGATAATAAAATAATTAAACAATTAAACAATATATGTTCAAACACTAACAAAATATAAGACTATATGTCAGAACTACATGGTTCACATGCACATAATAAAATAATTAAACAATATATGGTCAAACACTAAACAAAATATAAGACTATATGTGAGTGATAGACATAATAAAAGCAAAGTGCTTTTTTATTAAAAAGGATCTCATTTCCCTAGTCTTATGGAGAGTGAAGATTTCCCTCCTTGGTCAATTGCCCTTTGGAAATTGGTAAGAACAAAAAGCAGCACTCTAACAATAATGACATTTTTAGAAAAGATATTTCAATTCATCCATCTTATGCACCCACGGTTATAACAATAGAAACTAGGTTTTCCTCTTTTGTAATCAAATTAAAATTTTAATAGTGTTTTTAATTTCACTTTGAAATATTAAATGAGCATAAATAATAATAACTATATTTATATTTCAAAAGTTGATTCCATTCCACGTGAATGTGTTGATCAAAGGTAGAGAGCGACGGCTCCACACGGGAAAGGCTTGCCAGTTGCGGGCGCAGCAAATAGGCCTCCCCGGAGGGGTGATTAGAAGGGCCCCTTAGCAGCACCCTCAAGGGACCTGCAGCACGCCCATGGCGTGGACTGGTTAGCAGCGATGTAAAGGAAAGTACGTCGGCCTGTTTACCAACGTAAAATCTTGATATAAGAATTATATCCAACTTTTCCTTCATTTTTTTTAGGGTCAACATATCACCATCACTCAGCGAATAAATGGCATGCTTTGGTCTATTTTTTTCCCTCCCATGGCGGCAGCCCCACGATAACCTAAAGGCTAAAGTTGTAAAGGATAAATTCGTGGCCAAGAAAGCCGCATTGGGTGTGCGTAAGAAACTCCTTTTAATAAAAATTCTAACCCTCGTTCACATTGGCACTACATCAAATATGATATATACTCCAACCTTTCCAGTACTATACATATGAAAAAGGTGTCTTTTCAATAATTTTAGAATTCAACTGTCGTTAGGGTCGTGACCCTAGAAAAATGAACGAAAAGTTGGAGTATACACCATATTTGCGAGAGTGCCAATGGGAAAGAGGGTTAGCATTTTTATCAAAAGGAGTTGCTTAAGCACCCAATGGGGGGAGAAGAATGGACAAAAGGATGTCATTTATTTGCTTTTTGATGTTAGCTACATATGTACATATTTAGACATATACAATTTTAACATGTATATAATTTGAGTGGAACTATGGCTCATTAGAGGAATGTCTCTATCAGTGGTATAAGTCTCAGATAAATTATATGTTTTTTTCGCTATCCTTCTTGTGGGGCATCTGGAGATATAGGAATTCAATCTTATTTGATGATGCGACTTACTCCTTGGAGGGGCTTGTTAGGTTTGTCATGAACTATGTCTTAGATTGTATTAAGAAAACTATTACGAAATCTGCGATTTTCAAGCCTCTTCCTTTGATTACATCCCAGATTCCTTTGGGATTCTTCGATGGGGCAGAATAAGATGACAAGTGTGGTGTTGGTTGCATTATTTATATCTCAAGGAATTACTACTTTGAGTTGTACCTAGGCGGTGGTACGAGTAGTAACACTCGCACGAAATTACTCGCACTATGGGTTTACTAAAGGTGGCAAAGATGAAGGGTATAAACAGAGTTCAGATCCTTGGCGACTCTTCTACTATTATTGAATGGATTACGTGTAGGCACAAATTGCGAGTTACGTCTCTAGAACATTGGAAAAGGCAGGTCCACGAGTTACTTTTTTTTTTTTGTTACCATTAGCTTCTCACACATTGCAAGATCCTACAATCACAATGCTGACAGACTATCAAAACTGGAACTGTCTTTGGATGATGGGTGGGCTCATTTGCGTGGTTTTCAAAACCACATACAAATAGAAGATATATACTTCCATTTCTACTAAGCTATATTATATTTTTCTATATATCATGAATTGTAAAATGTATAGATATTGTTTTTTCTGCCAGCTTAGAGGAAATTTTGTCTAGTTTAGATATATGGTAGATCTATAAGCGATTATGTGACAATGTTATATATTACAACATCTCATGTTTTATTTGAATTAGCAGCTATATGCAGTTTTAATTGTGTTTGAGGGTAGAAGTTATATTGGATTTACCTTTTTGCCACTATCCATGAGATAGACGCTCATTATAGTTTCTTTGATTCACTCTATGAATAGAAAGAAACTTTTTTTCTTCTAGAAAAATAAAATATAATTGCGAAAGAAATTTGGTATTCATTACACGTGAATTGAATTTGATTTAAATTATTTTATCATCGCAAACAAAGTTAATTTTAATATAATGAATAAATATTTAATTTAGAAATTATATATTAATTACACTTACAAGTTAATTGAACCTGATTTATATTATTTTATTATTGTAAACAATGTTAATATTAATGTCATGGACATTATGATTACTTTATATTTTTTCTTAAAACCAAATATGTTTTAAATTATTTTATCATCGTAAACAAAGTTAATATTAATACAATGAGTAAATATTTAATTTAGAAATTTTACATTAATTACAAGTTAATTGAATGATTGAATATGCTTTATATTATTTTTATTATTGTAAACAAATTTAATATTATTAATATCATGGACATTATGATTATTTAATATATTTTTTCTTTAAATCGATGCAAGGAAATATTTTGTATTAAAAAGCTAAGGAATGAATCTAGATATTTACATGAAATCCTATTGTTTCATTGTTCTTCAAAACTACTCTTGTTCCATTGTCGCTACATTACAAAAAATTTCCTCACCTAGAATAACTATATATGTGTCAACATCCTTCACAAAGAACTTATGACTAAATAGTCTTATGAATTAACCTAACAAAAATGTAGAAAAGTACATAAAAACAGAGTTTTAGTGAAATTCATGACTGATGTGTGACTCATCCTCCTGCTTCTCCTCATTAGCTGGACACTAAGAGCTTGAAAGTTCCAATTGGCCATTGCAAGTTGCTTTATTGAATTGTCCTAGATTTTCTTGGTATGAGCAGAGGATTTGTTCTAAGACTGACTACCATATGTTAAACCCAACAAGAGAATGAAATGCACTTTTGTGTCATTTATCAGCTTGTCAATTCGACCACCCCAAATAGTAACTATGTTCTCCAATTCCTCATACTTAAAATCTTGATGTGCTATATGAGAAGAGATTTGATCTAATTTTCATTTCATACATCCCATTTGTATATCGAGTCTTCTCATCATAATTTTAAGTTCTCTAATATCACTATGCACTCTCCCTACACCTAAATCCCCAGTTAGAAGAGTGCACCATACTTAACCCTGAAGAGGACTTCAAGATTCGTAGATCTCATGACCAATACCAAATTAAATCCCCAGAAACAAAATTGTAAAGAAAACAAAAGAAAGCAAGACAAAATACTATATTTACCCTATTCTTTATTGAAATTGTGATATAGTTGAGTAAAATTGAGAGGGGAAGCGAGACCCAAAAGAAGAAAAATAGATTCCCTTCCTTTTAAAGACAACCACTGTTGAAATATTGTAACTTCTAAGAATATTATATTTGTACTTTATTATTCCAGAGATGTTTCATTCCTCCGTGAAGACCTTATTGTATATCCGGAGATGTTTATTCCTCCGTCGGAATGTGGTAACTTGGGTTATTAGATTTCCCTAGTGGGGTCGGCCCAGAGTCAGTTGTAATGGGGTGTTTAACCCAGTGGTTAAGTTGGGGCTGACCTAGTTAGTGTAAAAGTCAAGTCGGAGTTGTGTATAAATATAGGAGGTGTGTTCTTCATTTAACACATTCACTCACTTGTGATTAATGCATAAGTGAGAGAGAGATCTGCTATGGAGGAGAAGGAGCTCATGCTTGAGGATTACCTCTTTGTATTTGCTGGTCATCTATATTGAGGAAGTTTTGTTGGGTTTTCTACCCCATGAGGGTTTCCCAGGATAAATCTGTGTCTCTTGTGTTTATGTTGTGCTTGTTGTTCTTTCAGTGGTCCTGTATATGCTATTGTTGTGAAATGGAATGTAATGCTGATAATTTCTGTCTTAGCATATTGAATATTAACATCGTATTAGAGCTAACTTGAAGGAAGGCAATGTATGGCACTTACGACACTTGCGACAATTTGAAGGTTAGTGTTTTATATAACAAAAACCAGTCATCGTGGAACTTTCGCTATAAATACATTTTGGAGAAGGTTTAGGATTTGAAACATTTACAAGTCGTATATAACATCCCCTTGTACCTTGTTCCCAAAGGACAACCTCTAATTCGTTGTACTTTGTGATTTATGATTAGTACAAGTTAGGGTTTCTGCCTCTTCCAGATCTCAATCATAAACAGGTGACCTAGGAAAAAAGGTCACAACTTGGGCTAGGAAGCTCCAAATGAAATTTCATAAAAAGTGACAGGTAGGGAACAGACTGTACTTTCATAGGTACAATTTTCAAAGGCCAAAGTTGAACCAGTGACACGTGGCATGCCGTACAAGTTCGCTCTCCTGTTTTATCCCATAAACAAGTCACGTTGTGACACTTGGAATAACTCTCTCTTAGAGAATCCAATTGAGGTCAGACCTATGAGGTTGGAAAGATGACAGGTCAAGATACCACAGGAAGAATTTTCAAACCCTGTGGATTCGTAATTTCAGAAATGCACCAGAAACAATTAGGTGCATATTTCTGTCAAAACAGAATTGTTTTCGGAGCACCTTCATTCTTGGCTTATCACTGCTACGGGAATTTAGGGTTTCAGAGAAAGTTGGAATTTTTGGAATTGGAGTCCATTGCTGAATTCTCCTAATCAAAATCAAAATTTAGAGACCAAGATCAAATTTTTTGGTTGGGCAGAAGGCCGGGCTTGATCAAACCCTAGTTCGGGATTTTGATCCGAAAGGTGGAAAATTAGGGCTTCTGCAAAAGTTGGAATTTTTGAAATCTGTGACCATGCATGAAAGCTCCTCAGAAAAATCGAAGTTTAGATATTTGGATCGAACCTTTTGATTGGGCAGAAGGGTGGGCTTCAACAAACCCTAGTTCAGGATCCCATCCAGAAGATCCAAATGTTTCAAAGGAAATTTTGAGGGGTCAAATTTTGGAGATTTCAAAATTGAAGTATGCTAGCTTGATCAGCTCCGCAAGGTGCATCTTTCCATCCTTTCGGAAGTTCGAAATTCAAAGTTTGAATTTTTAGGGTTTCTCTGACAAACCCTATTCCAGCTCCAGATCCGGTTTCAGCAAATCAAAGTGGATTAGGTTAAAAGCAATCCTGACAGGTATGACTTGAGGAGATACAGGTATGTGTTGAAATATGTTCATGATTAATTTTATGATATGTTTGTCTTCATATTATTGAGGCTAGTACAATCTTACTTAATTTTAGACTTGTCTTATCAGCCTAGTAAAAGTATGAATGCATGATAGGAAGCATTCATTGATTAGGGTTATGACACCTATGCTTGTACTAATGCACTATGGTATTTTATGAGGATGATGTTGTCCGCTAACATGAAAGGTACAAATCAAGTTCTAGTTCAAGAACATACGACCATGGTGACATGAAGACAAAAGACTCATCCATAGTCATGGATAGCATAGAAACTCTACTTACGAGGTATGTATGACTTTGTTCTACTATGCTTAACCTGTGAGATATGCAGGTTCTAGCACAAATTCTCTAAATCATTGAAGAGAACAAAGAAGATATTGTTTGGGTATGTGAAGACATAACCAAGCTTGATAATCCAAGTATGTTTTCCTACATCAAGTTAGAATCATACTTTGTTAGGATCTTAGGTAAGTATACATATGTATGAAATGATCATGACCATACATACTTAAGATTATTTAGAATCATAATGTTTTGATAGTATTGAGATTATACTAATGAATGTATGATTATGTATGATATCATGAGGATGACGCTAGTGCACACTTGAGCATGCATAGTGGTCCATGATGGATAAGAAGTTCAAAAACATATAGAGATCAAGCAGGAGGCAACCATGAAAGATAAGTATTTGAGTTGTTTGAATCTCTGAAATAGTAAATGATATTGCTTGTAATAGTTGTATGCATATTTATATTCCTAGAATATATCATGCATAGTGTGAGCATTCATATAGCATTGAACAGTATACTACTAATATGCATATGATGGGTAAGTTGGACAAACATTCCATTGTTGTTTATCTAGAATGAAACCTCTTTGCTGACATGCTAAGAGCTGTGCACGCTCTTGACAATATGTTCTAGTAGAGATGGAAGGAATCTAGATAGCCACTATATGCATACAAAATATGGAAAAGTGTTGTGCCAAAATATTGGTCAAGATAGTTGCATGACTATGTGGATCATGTTTGTATGCATAATAGGTTATCATGTCAACATGATTTGATGATTATGAAGCATAACTAATCATGTAATTAAATTTGATTTGTAGGAAAGATCATGTGCTATGATCTGCAAAAGAAGGATGATGAACACCGAACAAGTGATGGATGTTCAACAAGGACTTACAAATCAAACATACTATAGAAGCTCGTGGCTAGAAGATTCTCTTAGAAAGAGAAAGAGTATCATGACAAGATGTTTTCTCCAAGTGGCTAGATAAGACCATTCTCTTAATGGTGTAATTGAAGAAGAAGTGTGAATCGAGAAAACTCCCAGGATTCAATTGAAGAAAGCTCTATACGGGTACCCAGGATCAATAGTCATTTGATGAGCTTAATGATCACCATGGGTGATGCGGATTTCAACCTTTTCTACAAGGTTGACGATGGTTTCCATATACAAATGGCATTCTTCTCTTAGATGGATGCAAGAAGGAACTCACCATAGAGTTGGAATGATCTTGAGGCTCATATCAGCAGACCCATCTGACGAGAGATGGCACAGATAGATATGCAGAAGAACACTCAATGAAGAGTGTGAATGATGTTCAGTCATAGAGGGAGAGCTGATAGCTTCTTGACAAGCTTGGGCTTTACCAAAAGTAAAGTTGATCCTAACCTTTACCTTAAGGTTATGGATGATGAACATATCATACTATTATTGTATTTGGATGATCTCTTTTTGATAGGGAATGAGAAACAGATCATGGAAAGAAAGAAGAAGCTAGCTACAGAATTTGAGATGAAAGATCTCAAATTGATGCATTACTTCCTAGGTATGGAAGTATGGAAACGCCCAGAAGGAATCTTTCTCAACCAGGGAAAGTATTTGATATGTTGGAATGCAAAGCCAAGGCCACTCCATGGATTCCAACATTGAAGTTGTTAGCTGATGACTCATCAGAGTTTGTGGATATGACTCTGTACAGACAAATTATTGGGTCATTGATGTATCTGATGAATACCAGGCCAAATATATGCTTTTCTATGAACACCGTGAGTCAGTATCTAGTGGAACCTAGGCGTGTTCACCTGATAGTTGGAAAGCATGTGATGAGGTACCTAAAGGGTATGATAGAATTTGATCTATGTTATCTTGGAGATGATGACTTCAGATTGTATGGCTACACAGATGCTGATTGGGCAGGAAGTGTATCAAACAAGAATAACACATCGAGAGGATGTTATTGTCTGGGATCTGCCATGATCTCGTGGTTTAGTAGGAAGCAGTCTAGTGTGTCTCTCAGCACAGCCGAAGCGGAATATATATATAGCTGCTTGCGATATGGCTTCGAAAGTTGTTATCAGGACTGTTTGACATAGAGATGGATCCCACTGTGATCTTGTGTGACAACCAGAGTTGTATCAAGATGACTAAGAATCCAGTGTTCCATGATAATTCAATGCACATAGGGATATGGTGCAGAAAGGAGCTATCAAGCTTGAGTATGTGAGCACTGACGAACAAGTTGCTAATGTATTGACCAAACCTCTGTCTCGAGTGAAGTTTGAGTATTTTCGAGACACGCTTGGTGTAGTTCAGAAGGACCCTCCTCTAAAGGGGGAGTTATATGGTCGATGATGATATTTGGATACTGGTATCGATGTGGATACTTATATCGATGATGAGATTAACTATATCGACGGTAAGGTCGATGATGTGGATACCTGTTTCGATGATGAGATTACCTATATCGACGGTAAGGTCGATGATATGGATACTTGTATCGATGATGAAGATACTGTATCGATGACGAAGATACTTGTATTGATGATGTGGATACTTGTATCAAGGATGAGGATACATGTATTGATGAGGTTACCTAATCCGACGGTGAGGTCGATGTTGAGGTTACATGTCCCGACAATGAGGTCAATGATATCAACGATAAGGTTGAGAAATGGTCCCTAGTGGACGAGGTGGATTGTATCATCCTTGGACAAAAGTCCTAAAAGAGATCCATAGACATATGTCTCCAAGAAAGTGGTCCCTAGTGGACGAGTTGGGGATTGCATCATCTCGAAACCCTTGTTTCAAAATGTTCATGATAGGATTGCATCGTCCTTGAACGTTTAGTTCAAAATGTATGTGATAGGACTGCATCGTCCCTAAACGTTTAGTTCAAAATGTACGTGATAGGACTACATCGTCCCTAAATGTTTAGTTCAAAATGTACATGATAGGACTACATCATCCCTGAATGTTTGGTTCAAAATGTACGTGATAAATCCTAGATCTGATCTAGGTCACATCCAGTATGAAAAAGGACTGGCTCTGTGGTGGTAAATCTTAGATCTGATCTAGGTCACATCCAGTATGAAAAAGGACTAGCACTATGGTTGGGATTGCATCATCCCTAGACATTGATTTGTCTTAAACAGATAATGGACTGCATTGTCCCTAGACATGGATTTGTCTTAAATGGATCATGGACTGCATCGTCCCTAGACATGGATTTGTCTTAAACGAGTCATAGACTGCATCGTCCCTAGACATGGATTTGTCTTAAATGGATCACGAACTGCATCGTCCCTAGACATGGATTTGTCTTAAATAGATCAAGGGCTGCATCGTACCTAGACATAGATTTGTCTTAAATGGATCGAGGACTGCATCGTCCTTAGACATGGAATTATCTTAAAAGGATCAGGATTGATCATCCTGTAAGCAGATTTGGATTGCATCATCCATAGACATGAGAGGTGTCTTAAAGTGAGAGGGATTGATCATCCCGTAATTGGATCATGTGTGTTGCAGATGATCCAAATGCAGTAGATCGAGATGATCCAGATGTTGTAGATCGAGATGATCCGGATGCTGTGGATCGAGATGATACAGATGCTATAGATCGAGATGATCCAGATGATGTTGATTGGTAGATCTAGATGACGATGATGTTGATCGTGATGATATAGATGTTGATGATGTTGATTGGGTGATCCAGATGATGACGATGTTGTAGTTGATCAAGTGTTGCAGAAGGTGAAGACTCAATACTGACGATGTTGATACTTCAGTATTGAAGACCTGAAGATATTCCAATAACTGGTTGAGTTACTGATGATGTTGAGAAAGCTTCCAATGATCTATAAATGTATCATGTATGATGTAGTTGATGACTCCTTGCTCCTGCAGATGTTGTTATAATATCCTTCTCATTAAGGGGGAGTGTTGAAATATTGTAACTTCTAAGAATATTATATTTGTACTTTATTATTCCGGAGATGTTTCATTCCTCCGTGAAGACCTTATTGTATATCCAGAGATGTTTATTCCTCCGTCGGAATGTGGTAACTTGGGTTATTAGACTTCCCTAGTGGGGTCAGCCCAGAGTCAGTTGTAATGGGGTGTTTAACCTAGTGGTTAAGTTGGGGCCAACCTAGTTAGTGTAAAATCCAAGTCAGAGTTGTGTATAAATAGAGGAGGTGTGTTCCTCATTTAACACACATTCACTCACTTGCGATTATCACATAAGTGAGAGAGAGATCTGCTATGGAGGAGAAGGAGATCATGGTTGAGGATTACATCTTTGTATTTGCTGGTCATCTATATTGAGGAAGCTTTGCTAGGTTTTCTACCCCATGAGGGTTTCCCAGGATAAATCTGCATCTCTTGTGTTTATGCTGTGCTTCTTGTTCTTTCAGTGATCCTGTATATGCCATTGTTGTGAAATGGAATGTAATGCTGATATTTTCTGTCTTAGCATATTGAATCTTAACAACCACACACCTTGGACAAAACTTCTCAAATTCAAATTCTCTTATGGACTATATCATTAATAATTATTTCCTTACATATTATTTTTCTTGCTTGCTTGATAATAAGAAGAGAATCTTCGAGGATTAAGACTTTAGGTATTGTGATGAAGGTGACGATCTCCATCCCCATGATATATAATACCATTATTCTTGGTTGTTTGATGCCAAGCCCATTCCCTGAGAAAAGGTTACTTCCATATTTATTTCTGCTCCCCATGGAATTTATTGGACCTAATGTTGTCATTGATGTCATATAGGATTGCAATGCATGAGAAGCTTAAAGTCAATTTGAATAGATGCATAGAACAAGATTGTCATTGATGTCAACAATAGTGTGACATCAAGAACAATGAGATAATTGTTGAAATGTGCAGTTAGAAAAACAAGCAAAGTATGCATATGTGTACACAAGAGCACAGTCAAGGATGTAGATGTGCACACAAGCATGCATATGTCAAGTGCATACAAAAATCCAACAATCAAGTTGACAAAGCAACTGAAGCCTCTTAAATGTCAAAGTGTGCAGTTGGTAAAATGTTGAAATGCACAATTTGGTGGAATGTTGAAGTTTGCAGTGCAAGAAATGATGAAGTTCGTAGTGTGTGGAATGTCAAAGTGCATAGTGTTAAAATGTCGAAATGCACAAGTTGGTGGAATGTTTAGGTTTGCAATGAATGAAATGATGAAGTTTGCAGTGTGTGGATTGTTGAAGTTTGCAATTGGTAAAGTATCGAAATGTACAATAAAAAATTGAGGTACTAATGAAATGATGAATTCATCAACAAGAAGAGATCAGATTGAATAGAAAATCACTTCGAGGAAAAATGTAGAAGACTTAAACAGTAATACAAATGACATTGTGCAGGCAAAAGGTAGCACACCGACAAAATATCAAGACGATTACATAGATAAAAATGGATAATGAAATCTTTGGTTGGCTCAAGTTAGTTGTTTGAGAAAACTTAACCATTAAGAAAGTATATGGGAAAAGTTGATCATGAAGGAAGAAGTATGGTTTGTCACCCAAAAAGAGAATCCCCTAGGGGTGGTCCACTTAAGAAAACAATGTTAAGGATAAGTAATTTGATATCAAAATCAATATAAATGAACAAAGATTGAAGCATCTTTTAAGTGTGGAAATATTTTGTGAGATGAAATAGGATGTGGATAAGACTCTAAGATTGTGAAGATGAATTCAATTGTGTACATGTATTACCTTATTGATCTGGGGTATACTTTCTAGTAAAATGTGAGGAAAATGAAGTGACAAGGTGATAGACTAATGAGGATTAAGTTTGACAAAAGAATAATATTTTGGGTTAATAGAAAACAAAGTAACTTGGTACCAGATTGAGAAGGATACAATGCAATAAAAGAATAACATTTTAGGTTGAACAAAATGGTAACACAATGATGGAGACTCAAGAAAAGTATCTCAGGTTAACAAAAAGATGAATCATAGAATGGAGAAAATAGAGTAGCTACTAGTTGAAGCACACAATGCATAATGAAACATCCAACAAGTTGGAATGTGAAAATAGACTTGAAGATTGAATCACGAAGCAGATGAAGGGCTTACAGTTTGAGGAACACAATAAGAAGGAGCAATTGCAACAATATAATGTTCTCCTCAGCTGTTGTTTAAGGAATACTGAAGAGGAAACCTCACACCAATCACGACTACTATCCTTCAATGGAGATTAGTGTCTCCACTTAGCAATCTGGGTCTTTTCTACAAGTTGGGTCTTGCGTCGAGGATTGGATATCTCATGATAGGTTGGATTCTATCTGCAAGTTGGGTCTTGCATCAAGGATTGGATTCCTCATCCCTCATTTGGTTCTGAGAACCTCGAAGACTGGTGTCTTCTACAAACTGATGTACTTGTGAATTATCAAATATTTAAATACAGATCTTGTGTGTCTCTTGTTTGTGATGCTTATTGTATACATATTGAAACATTGATGATGCATGTTTAACAATAGTGTTTAAAAAAAGGAAATTAAAGTTGAAAATGTGAGACATTGATTCACCCCCCTCTCAGTTTCTTGGCGTGTTCAACAATTGGTATCAGATCCGATTACTTCACAACAAATAACAACTAGAAGGAGATCCTTGAACACACAATGGATGGGAAAATAGTATTGTCTACAAATGAAGCTCCATTATTTGAGGGGATAGATTATTCTTATTGGAGGGAAAGAATGAAAGGATATCTAAATTCAAGAGGATCTGGTTTTTGGGAAACAATTGCGTGCAAATCTACTCCTTCAAGGAACCAATCAAAGCATCTAGCAAAAATAGAATCAAGGAAAAATGACTCAATGGCATTGGAGGCTATCCTCTACGTTTATTAGGTCAAATCAAAGAAAAGACGAGACAATGCACATATGCTAAGAAATATGGATCAAGCTGGAGAATATATATCAATTCAAAGTGAACAACATAGAATCCAAACTTCGTAAGGATCAAATGCAATGTTCAGGTACAACATAAGTAGGATCCAAGGATGAAAACATAGTTGAAGAAGTACTCTCCTAGATATTCTGAATGCACTGATTCGAAAAGTGAAGTTGATTGTTCTGTTACAAATGAAGATCATGACATAAAAAAATTAAGAACAATGTCATGGCCATGTTAGAAGAAGTTAAAGGATCAGAATATGATGCATATGTCGAAGTTTCAAGGGATGATATTGATATTCTTGAAAGAAAAGTTATGTGCATACTAAAAGAGATGGGGAGAGCTCAAAGGAAAAATGTGTTATTACAACAAAAGATTGAGGAATATAAGAGAAAGGAACAATAAAAGCATGAAAAATTCACCAAATCCATGATTGACTTAAAATTCCAAGGTGAAGAAGCATTGAAAACTAAAGAAGAAGAAATCATGAATCTGAAGACAGAAATTGATGATCTAACAAAGGAAGTAGAAATGCAAAAATCAAATGATAAGCTCAATAAAAACATAGAAGTCCTAGAAAATACAAGAGAAGTGGTCATTGGGTTAAAAACACAACTTGAGGAATCCAATAGAATAGAGGAAGTTTTGAAAAATCAGTTGATGGAGAAAGAAGACACATGTCACAAGCTAAGATGGGAAATAGAAGAATTCAGAGGAAATACTAAGGAAGCAGATTCTAAGTTCAATTTCAAGAAAAACTCATAAATTTTGGACAAGATAATAAATAGACAAAGATCACCTACTGAAAAATATGGTATCAATTACAACAAGACAGTTGAAAAAGTCAAAGATGATAAATGAACACCAAGTTGGAAGCAGCAGATAGATTATCCCTCTTCAAAAAGAAAAGTTAAAGTTGTAGATAAAGAATATGCTCTGAATTTAGTCAACTAACAAATCTATGAAAGAACAAGTCAGAAGGAACATCAAAAGGAAAAATCCTCATGTCAAAAAAAATTGGGAAAAGTTATGTCATCAGAGTGGGCTCAAAAGACCAGGTATGCGAATTTATTTAATGGTTATTGTTTTTCTTGTTATGAGTTTGGTCATAAAGCATTGGAGTGCGAGAGTAATGGGAAGAAAAAGTCCAGTAATACAATAAAAAAATTGAGGTGTAATTACTATGGACATATGTATTGTCATACAATAAGATGCTACACTTGCGATGGTTTTGGGCACAAAGCTCAGAATTGTCAAAGCCCAAAAAGATAGTCAATGAATATGTCATACAATGTAGGAAGGAAATCTAAGGTGCAGTATCAAAAATTGCATTAAAAAAGGCTTGTGCATTCTAAAAAATGGATAAGAAAAAATCCAAATCCATATGTTGATAATAGTAGTTTTGAATAAACAAAATATTGTTGTGTATCCAACTAATTTTTAGAATGCCATTTGATGTTCCTTGAGTTCAAATGGAACACTATATACAAAACATGAATTCGAGGACAAAAAATAAATATGCTGAATAATGTTGATGAAAGAAAAGTCAAATCTAGATAACATTTGAAGACTTCCATACAAGAATGGATTCATTCACTGAAATAGTCAAAAATTATATTATATATAAAAGAGATACCATCACATAAGCCAAAAAGGTACATACATTCAAAACTCATCCATTCCTCGAAAATCTATCAGTGTCAATGGTCTACAAAATTGTTGTTCCCATCTCATTTGCAAGACTAACATTTGAAGAACAAGTAAAAACTACAACAGTGTTTGCGAAGAAATTGTTGACAGCCGAAGGTCAAGTAAATATATAGGAGTTTGCAAAGACAGGCATAATTCAGTATCTGACGAAGGTCGCTCTTCGAAACTTGCACCACTGGGCATCATTTGAAGCTATTTCAAAAGAACCAGAATATGCTCATGTTTCCTCTCTAACCATTCAATTCGATTCTTCAGAGCTGCAATTTCCTCTATATTCCTTTGATTACCTTGTTCTTGAGCATACCATTCTCTGATGTTAGCCTCCTTCATTTGAGACGCCCATTTCTCCAATTTGTTTCTGAGTTCCGTGGATTCTGTTTTCTGTGATTGAACTACCATGGAAATATTGGCTATGGAAGAATGAACTTGCTACATAGGATTAGACATTGTGATGGAATTGCTAAGAGAATCTGCTCACATGATATTGGGACACTAGAAAAATGGAACTCAAAGCCAATGCACCAGAAAGAGACGTATGAACTCGATGGATTTTAAATGCAATTACTAAACCTGGTAAATGGGAGGTAGTCTGCTGCACAATTTGACCTATCAAGAGCTGAAGAAACAACATGATAGGTTGAAAAAAATCAAGATTTCCTTTCATGGGCAAGAAAGTTCCATGTTGAATCAAGACCAAGTGTACAACACATAAAATAAAAACAAAATAGTGAAATAAGGTTTATATAGAGAATTGGAGTAGTTTTGTTGATGCTAGAACACATTGACATAAATTGTTGTTGAACAAATGGATGATTATATATTTGAGGTAGAATTTTGGTGATTGGATGAGCGAAGAAGATTTAGTGGATGCATAACCCCAAACTTTAAAATGAAATGTATTGAAATATACATAGCCATAATCATTGGGACAATTAATGTGGGGCACATGATAGGGGAAGTAGTCAAGATTGTGTGGACTCTTATTAGGTAGCATCATAAAGGCTTGTGAGGGTTATATGTGGCGAAGTCTCGGGAGAAAAACATAGTAAATACCAACAAATTCCAAGATTAAACAATATAAATCCAAGCATAACCCAAGGGGGAGTAGAATCAAAATAGGCATATTCTCAGGGAAACTGCAGAAGACAGAATTCAAGCTCAAAAGATCCATTTTCCACTGATGTCGAAGGGGGAGAAATTAACAAAGGGAAAGAAATTAATGAACAATTAAGGGGAGGAAGAACGAGAAATCTGATCAACGCTTACATACATGGGAAGATCTTATACTCAAGGTAGCTCAGTTTTACCTTATGTTGACATCAATGCCAAAGGGAGATATTCTTGGACCTAATGTTGTCATTGATGTCAAATAGGATTGGAATGCATGAGAAGATTCAATCTGTTTGAAGAAGTAAATAGAACAATATCGTCATTGATGTTAACAATAGTGTGGCATCAAGAACAATGAGATAATTTTTTAAATGCATAGTTAGAAAAATAGGAAAAGGATGCAGATGTGTACACAAAACCACAGTCAAGGATGCAGTTGTGCACATAAGCATGCAGATGTCAAATGCATAGATAAAT
The DNA here is from genome assembly GCA_027924585.1 of Larix kaempferi. NCBI lineage: Eukaryota > Viridiplantae > Streptophyta > Pinopsida > Pinales > Pinaceae > Larix > Larix kaempferi. Next base: position 1,739,576 of record BSBM01000851.1, on the reverse strand, counting down.
CCAACAGTCAACCTGACAAAGAAAGTGAATCCTATGAAATGTTGAAGTGTGTAGTTGGTAAAATGTTGAAATGCACACATTCGTGGAATGTTGACAGTCACAGTACATGAAATGATGAAGTTTGTAGTGTGTGGAATGTCAAAGTGCATAGTCGTAAAATGTCAAAATGCACAAGTTGGTGGAATATTGAAGTTCGTAGTGCATGAATGATGAACTTCACAGTGTGTGGATTGTCAAAGTTTGCAGTTGGTAAAGTATCGAAATGCACAGTAAAAAATGATGTATTGATAAAATGATGAAGTCATCAACATGAAGAGATCAGATTGACTAGAACATCACTTTGACGAAAAATGCAGAAGACTTACACAATAATACAAATGACAATGTGCAGATAGAAGGTAGAACGTCGACAAAAGATCAAGATGACTGCATAGATAAAAGTGGATAATGAAAGCTTTGGTTGGGTCAAGTTAGTTGTTTGGGAAAACTTAACCATGAAGAAAGTATATGGGAAAACTTAATCACGAAGGAAGAAAGATGGGGTGTCAATGACAAAGAGAATTAAATTAGATGTCTCATGTAAGCGTGCATAATTAGAATATTACTCCTGTATTTTTTGCATGGGTTTTAGTTTATTAGTTTATGTGAGGAAACTCCAATAATTAATTAATGAAAATGCACGATATATCAGAAATAATAGAACACAGAAGAGATTTATTGATCGTGGGCCACTTCAAGGGGGAAACCTCCTTTGAGAAATCTCAATAAAAATAAATCATGGATGCCTTCATTGGCCTCAACACGTACTTATATACTAAGTCTATGCATCCAATACTATGGATCAATACCATGGAACATATAATACTACAGGACGACTTACAAAGCATATGCATCCAATATTGTGGATCTATACCATGGAACATATAATAGTATGGGATAATACAAACTATGGATAAATACCATGGAACATATAATACTACGGGACGACTTACAAATCATATGCGTCAAACAACAATATACTAACAAATTAAAGAGAAGGGTTGAAACGGGTTCCTAACATCCCCTCCCCCTTAGAAAAATATTTTTCCTCAAAGCTTTAGATGTGGAAATTGTTGGTGAATATGAAATAATGATTCCCATGTAGCATCCTCTGGTCGCATTCCATGCCACTGAATTAATACCTCTGCGATAGATCGAGAGTGAATATGACGAGTGCGCCTATTGAGGATGGCCTCTGGCTCCAAAAGAATGGATCCTTCATTATCCAGTTCTGGTAAAATATTCTGTCCTTTGATGTTGGTGCCAAGAACTTTCTTTAGACAAGAGACATGAAATACTGGATGAATGTAGGAAGAATGAGGAAATTCCAATTTATAAGCAACAAACCCAATATTCTGAAGAACCTTATATGGCCGAGAGAAATTTGGAGCGAGCTTATGAAGCCCTTTGAGTTTTGAGGGAGGATTGCTTGTAAGGTTGTGGACAAATAAAAACCATGTCACCTGATTCAAAAGTGCGCTCAGAATGGAGTTGATTAGATTGTAGTTTCATTCTATTTCTTTCCATGTGAGGATTGTCCTGCAAAATGTGAAGAATTTGATCACGGTTTCGAAGAACCGTGCCAACTACATGAACCGGTAAACTGCTGGGGGTGTATGGAAAAAGAAATGGTGGTGCCTGACCATAGACTACTTCATATGGAGTCATTTTAGATGCAGTGTGTTAGGAGATACTATACCACCATTCAGCGAGAGGGAGCCACTTTTCTCACTGATGTTGTTGTTCGGAGGTGAATCAACGAAGATAATTTTGTTGTTCATGGTTTTATGCATTAGTAGTTGAAGATCAGATGGAGACTATGTTTAGATAGTTTAACTTCTCGACGTTTCGAGCCACATAGTATGGCTCATCATCAAGTGAATCAACGAAGATAATTTTCCAAACATTTATTGATAATTTCAGTTTAACCATCTGTTTGTTGGTGATACCCTGAACTCATCTTCAGTTTGGTGGCAATGTGGTGAAACAGTTCTGTCAAAAAATGATTGGTGAAAGTTCCATCACGATACGAGACAATGGAAGAAGGGATTCCATGAAGATGAAATATCTGGTCTAGGAAAATTTGTGCCACTGAGGAGGAAGTATAGGGATGGTCGAGGGCACAAAAATGACTATATTTGGAGAGGTGATCAACCACAACCAAAATCATTGTCTTCCCTCCATATTTAGGGATCCCTTCAATGAAATCCATAGAAATATATGTCCAAATCTGTGTAGGGATGGGAAAGGGTTCGAGCAATCCCAGAAGGAGTGTCATTTCACCCTTGTTGCACTGGAAAGTATCACATTCAACCACCATATGTTGAATTGTCCTTTTCATTCCATGTCAAAAGAAGTTATATCGTGGCCGCTCATACGTTTTGAGGAACCCAGAGTTACCTACCCATGGAGAATCATGGAGTTCATAGAAGACATCCTGTTGAAGATCTATGCACTGGGGAAGAACTAGATGACTTGTGTACCTTAGGGAAGGACAATCCCAAGAGTAATGTGGTACAACAACAGGGTTGTTGGAAAACCGTTGGATGATTTGTGATAATGAGGAGTTATTGGCATAGCCCTGTTGAACATATTGCAACCAATTTGGAACATGCATAGAAATAAATGAAAGAGAAACTTCGTAATCAAATGTGCGATAAAGAGCATTTGCCACCAAATTGTCCTTATCCTTCTTGATCTCATATTCATAACCCATGAGTTTGCTAACCCATTTATATTGTGCTGCCGAGGAGATCTGTTCTTCTAGAAAATATTTCAGACTCTGGTGATCAGTCTTGATGCAGAAGTAATTCCCTAATAAGTATGGCAGCCACGTCCATAATACATGAAAAATAGCCATAATTTCTTTCTCATATGTAGAGGTGAATAAATTCTTACCGGAAAGGGATCTTGAAGGTGGCAATCCCACTGGTTCAACAAATACACCTGCATATCGATTCAAAATTTGTTCTAGATCCAAAGGAGTAGTGGAGACCGTTGATGGTTGCATCTGAATGGAATGGAGTTGAGCGATAACACCATGTGAATTCTTCTTAAGTATTTTTTCCATGCGATGTAAACTGATGATGCAGAGAGACCCTAGTTGTAAGCCTGTCAATGTGTGTTTGTTCCTATTGAGTGAAAACTGCATCCAAAGTTCAGCAAAATCCCATAAGATGGGGCCAAGTGTGCATAACCATTGAGCGCCCAAAACCACATCACATCCACCTAAGGCCAAGGAAAAAATGTCGGATCGCAGGTTATAGTATCCCATAGAGATACGCACATTGCGACACTTACCTTTGCAAGGTAAGAATCCCCCATTGGAAATCATGACTGCAAAGTTGGAGGAAGGATGGACAAAACAATCAGCTTGTTTAGCGATCCGAGGGTCAATGAAGTTATGAGTGCTACCAAAATCAATGAGTATTGTAAGAGGGATTTTATTGAAGTAACTCATGACCCGCATTGTTTGTGGGGTGGTGCCTCCGGCTAAAGCATGGAGAGGTATCTATGGGTGGTCATCCTGAGACAGAGGGTCAACATGTGACTGCTAAATGTCGACTTGATCATCTATTGTATTTAGAGCTTCTTCACCAAGTTTAGAGGCATGTGGAGAATCCACATCCAAGAGATAGAGCTTTTTTTCAACACATCTATGTCCTCGAGTGAATTTCTCATCACAATTATAACAAATCCATTTTTCTCTACGTTCCTGCATCTCTGCTTCAAATAACTGCTTGACAGGAGTTGGTCGAGGAGCTAGCGTGATGGGAGGTCGTTGGGAAACCATATTTATGAATGGAACAAAAGTGTATTTGGAGCGTTGTTGGGTTGTGATATTGTCCTCCGCCAACCCTAAGAATTCCATCATTACATTGGGACATAACATTTTAACCTCGGATCGGATTGCATCCTTTAGCCCACTGATAAAACAACTCTTGTAGAATTCATCAGATAATCCTTTTGTGTGATTGGTCAATTTCTCAAATTATGTCTGATACTCTCTCACAATGCCAATTTGGCGAAGTTTAGTGAGTGCTCCTGTGAAGTTATCAAAAGCACTAGGACAAAATCGTTGCAAAAGGAGTTGGCAAAAATCTGTCCATTTTGGCTCTTCATGAGCACTTATGTACCAATGGTACCATTGAAGGGATTCATTGTCCAAATGAAATGATGCAAGTGGAACTTTGTTGAAATCAAAAGTATTATGCAAACTGAAATATTGTTATGCCCAATATATCCATCCAGTGGAATCATTACCCAGTGTCTGCAGAAGATTATGGCTGTCATTTATTTTTCATGGATGAATGCTGAAGATGGAGGCTGAGAAATTTTTCATCCAAATCTTGGAGTTTGGTTTTGAGGGCTACAAGTTCTTCCTCCATGTTTTTTACTCCTGCGAGAGTGACAACCATAACCAAGAGTTTTTTTTTGAATGGGTAGAAAAACAAAAACAGAAGCTTCTATAGTAAAGGAAAATTTGGATTTGGGAAAAAATATTATGGGTAATTGGGGTTTGAGTAGGTTTTGGACACATTCTAATGGACACAGAAGCATAAAAAGGGGATTTCATAAGCGGGGTGAAAGAATTGGAAAATATGTCAAAAAGGGACAAAGAAGAAGAAATAGGAAATGAACACTGTGGAAAAATTTGAAGGTGATTGGGTGAAAATTGAAGAAGTTATGGAAAACCCTAAAAATAGACAGATGTGGTATTTTTGGATTCGAGAAGTGGAAATTGGGATAGGGTCCTTGTTATATTTTCATCATTTGATTCAATAGATCTACGATCTTAACTAAAAGAACAACATGTACAACATATCAAGCATAAGAGACAAGAGATAAGAGACACAAAACATTTCACCGGGGAAAACCAAGAAGGTGAAAAACCCTGCAACTTCCTCATAGATAGAATAAGCATCAATACAAGTATCACAATGATCAAACCCAAGAGATAGATAACTTCAGCAGCATGCCCCTCCTCCACTTGTGCGCACTCCTCCTCTCTCTCACTTATGCGAAGTGAGTGAATAATAGAATGTGTAAAATGAGAGAGAGACACTCTCTATTTATACACTAACTTGACTTTCCTTTTAACTCTAACTAGGTTGGCCCCAAATTAACCACTTAACATAATACTAACTGGGCCGACCCCACTAGGGTGGTATAATAACCCTTTAACCCACAAGAATCATACAGAGCCGACCCCATCAAGGTGGTCTAATAACCCATCAAGTATAAGTTACGCTACTTACAATATAACTTGCGACACATGCAAGTACAACTGACGACACTTCCAATCGGAGGAATAATACATCTTTGTTGGGGATACAATAAAGTACAAATACAATATACAAGTGAATATATTCCGAAGTTACAAATACATCAACAGTCCTCAAGAGTTAAATATGCAGAATGGGATTTCAGGGGTGTCAGTGAATTTTAAATGGAAACGAAATTAAAAAAATATATATATGGCGAAAAAACAAAGTTTTATTTTATTTTATTTTTTTCCAGAATAGATCTATAACAACTCGGAATTGATTTGAAACCGTTCTGGACAGATGTAATCTACTATTTATCAGCTGGAAATAGATATGGAACCTAGGTGTGCATGGCTTCCTAAAGGTTCAGGGGATTCACTTGGCCACCAATGTTATCTAACGGCTTTCGTATTGGGGCAGTACCCCTTACTCCATGGCTCAGGTAAAACTGATAACCTCTTTGACACAAATAACAACTCTTGATTTACCTCACAGGTGGGAACTACTCAATCAAGTAGGGTTCATTTCCCTTTTCGCTGGCAGGTCCTCTCAATGGGACAGCTATTTCGGGGTTCCTGTGGTAAGTTCCTCACAATGAGTTTTAGGGCTATGCCCAAGTACTTCCCATAGTTAAGCGGATAGGGATTACTCTCGGATCCGAACCTGCAATTGAAAGGAACAATACAAATGCGGAAAAAAATTTGGAATAAATTCCACCCAATGAGCCCAAGAAAGTGCTTTGATACCAGATGTGAGGAACCTCCAACAATTAATTAATGACAATGCACGATATATCAGTAATAACAGAACACATAAGAGATTTATTTATCACGGGCCACTTCGAGGGGGAAACGTCCTTTGAGCAAGCTCAATACAAATAACTTATGGATTCCTTCATTGGCCTCAACACGTAATTATATACTAAGTCTATGCATCCAATACTATGGATCAATGCCATGGAACATATAATACTATGGGACGACTTACAAAGCATATGCATCCAATACTATGGATCAATACCATGGAACATATAATAGTATGGGATAATACAAACTATGGATCAATACCATGGAACATATAATACTGTGGTACGACTTACAAAGCATATGCATACAAGAACAATATACTAACAAAGTAAAGAGAAGGGTTGACATGAGTTCATAAACTAATAAACTAAATAGGTAGATAAAAGTGGATAATGAAAGCTTTCGTCGGGTCAAGTTAGTTGTTTGGGAAAACTTAACCATGAAGAAACTATATGGGAAAACGTAATCACGAAGGAAGAAATATGGGGTGTCTATGACAAAGAGAATTAAATTAGATGTCTAATGTAAGCATGCATAATTATAATATGACTCCTATCTTTTTTGCATGGGGTTTAGTTTATTAGTTTATTCATCATATTTCTAGAGGTTGTCTCTTGTTCCTATTTTACTCGTCACTAAATTTCTTGTGTGGAAGATGTTTATCATTTTTAGGGGCATGTACCTCTAGCATCTTGTCATGGTAATAACATGAAACCAACTTATGCTAAAGAGGTAGTTGCTTAATGGCTATATTTTCCAATCTATAAGTGATATATTCCTTATCATTATGGGCTTATCATGATGATTTTATCATTTACTCTTGGAAGTTCTTTTGCGTAGATTAGATCTCTATTTACTTCAATTTATCCACAGGGGTCTTTGTGAAGAGTTGTGGGGTAGCTTGGTTATCTCTTTCCTTCCTATATTAAGCATATCAATATTGTGATGGCATGTCATTCTACATTCTTCCTCTCTACAACTTATCCTTTGTTGGAATGTGTAATATTAATATTACATGTGTGATATCTAGTGTGATGTCATAAGATATTATGATGTCTTATCTAGCAAAGGAAGGCATAATTATCTCTATCTTATATAAAAGGAGGTATCCCACATGTATCATGTATTAATATGATCCTATTACCATTCATTATATAAGGATGTGGAAAATCATTTATCCCACATGTATTATGGAATGTAATTCTTCCATACCTCTAGCTATATAATAGAGGTGAAGGAGACCCTTTGGGTACATTAAATGTTATTTTGAATAACATTGTAAGGTTGTGAGAAGCATATGTGGAGTGGAGCTCAAGTGTAATATTAGATATTTATAAAGAATAAGAAAAAAATACCTTCCCATGTGATGATTCCAGGATATAGGTATTCCATAGACTCCATTATGCCACATATTATGAATGGAATGATCATAAAGCACTCCTTTATGTAGGGGAGAAGGCAATTTAATTGAGAATGAGATGAAATGATTAGTTATTATTCTTTCTTATGTTTTAGAATATTTTATTTAAACTATTTATACGAAAAAACCATGTGTGGGAATAGCGCAGGAATAACAGGGATAGTGGCAGTGTCGAGCTCCAGATTGAATACCACGAGGATCACTAGAGACACAACACTCTTGTTTTCCCTGATTTATAGGGGTTAATCCCCTAAAATTTGGTTCGTGGTTTCCAATGTTAAACTAGAGTAGAAGTTGTAATAAATAGAGACACCTGAGTAGTAGGGGGTCTGTGACATGTTTTGGAAAACAATCTTTTAGCATTTTTTACAGTTCAGACATTCAGTTCTATAGTTTTTACCAGCCATGATGGATTTATGAATTTATATTGAAGCTCCAGCATTTTTATAATTTCACGAGTTTATAATTTTCCTTTCCTCATGTGATACGTGTTGGGGAGGGCCCCCTCAATATGTAGGTCAGTACTTATGTGTTTTGTTTCAGGTATTTTTCATGCATTCCAGTTATTTATTTCTAGTATAATTGTGTGTGGATTAATTTCAACATTTCATTCAAATATCAGATTTTGGTTTTAGCGTGAGGATTTTTCCTCTATAGTTATTTAGTATTGCATCTCTAGTTCTGAAACACATTGTCCGTAGTCCTGTAGCTACCATCCGCATGAGCGAATTTTAGATCTTCATTTCCATTCTTTTTATACAAAATTCTCAAATAAGATCAGATCTATATTTTTGTACTGCGAAAATGACTGTTTGTGATTAAAGTCAAATGGATCTTTGCTCCTTTCATATTACATTTATGTTCATTAGGTTAGCCTCTTACATGCTTTCATTTCCTTCTTTGATAAAATAGATTTACATGATTTCATTTCCTGCTTTGATAAAATAGATTTACATGCTTTCATTTGTTGCTTTGATAAAATATGATTTACATGTCTTCATTCCTTCCTTTTACAGAATACTACATCCGGCTTTCTTAGGTCATTTCATGCTTCCCAGTTTCCATAGAACAATACTTCCTGCTTTCTTAGAGTATCCATTAGAATACATAGGACACTTAGAATGACGAAGATTATCTCATAGTGCACATACAGTGCTGAGTACCTCTCAAGTTTGTACGCTCCTTGGTCGATATTTAAAGTATACTTCTGGAATATATACCTCAATAAGGTACACATTCCTGGAGTCCACCACCTAACTTTACCCATTTGGGGTTTTACCACGTATATCTAGTGTATCATTTCTTTTCACTTGTCTCTAGTTCTTAATTTGGTTATTACTGCTTGTATAGATAGAAGACTATACTAGTAGATTATTTATATTGATTTGCATGTTAGAAAAAATATTTTATGCATATTCTCAATATTCTAACATGCTATCATAGTTGGTTACTATGGACTACAGGATTTTTCAGTAATTTTTTGATTTTTTTTTTCAGGCAACAATTCTTCAATTTTTTGGGAGGGGCTCCATATGTAGTATATTTTCCATTAGATCTATCAAAAACTTGTGGTTATTTTTTAGATATGGGAATTCTCTACATGCTTGAGAATTTTTATCAAACCCTAACCCCCACCATTATATTTCATAAAATTTTAAAAATTTTCAAGTTTTTCTTGATTTGTTATGTATATATGAGTTGAAATCCATTGTATACTAACTTTCTATCAAGGATATATCTTTCTTATAGTATATCTATTGTTGTTCATCTTTGGTTGTGTTTTTTCGGAGGTTTCCATTTAAGATAATGAATGGTTTCACAACTTTCTAGTTTTTAACAGTTTCAGGCAATTTAGGGTAGACACATGCCTTTTGTTCATAGCAATAATGTACACACATTCCTTTCCCATAAATAAAGCATGTACACACACACACACACACACCGGTTTTGTAGAGAAAGTGTGTAGACCTTATTTTTGGAATTTTTTTTACCAAAACCAATTTTATGTTCGTTGTTTCTATTGTAGGTCTAAAGATCTGTCAGTATGTTGTTGCTGGGTTTCATCATTGGTGAGATCTTTCTAGTTTTTATTCGCTTTTCTTCTAGATCTTAGATTTTATCTTATTGCATTAGGGTTTAGTTTCTTGATTCATCATTATGAGTTCCAAAGTATATTATGCTCCTGAATTAGTTGAGACTAACTATCTCTCTTAGAAGAGAAATATGATTGGCATTCTCAAGAGCAGGAATCTATGGCACTTAGTTAAGGGTTATCAAACAAAACCAACCAATGTAAAATACTTAGATATATGGCAATATTGATGCGATCAAGCAAGAGCACTCATTGGACAAATTGTTTCAGATAGCTTACATGTACATATTGAGGCTGAAAATAGCACAATTGAGGTATGGGAAATCCTAGCTTCTTTATTTGATAAAAGTGATGATGTTTCTACTTACTATCATGAAAACATAATCCATGAGTTAGACCCTAAAAATTTTGATATAATAAATTCTTTCCTTGCTAAAATTAAAACCTATAATGAAAAATTAAATAATTGTGGTCGCGATTACAAGAAAAATGATAATGCCCTTATTATTCTTATAGAACAAAAGTTACCTTCACATTTTGATATGTTCATCCAAACTAGTAATAGAGCCATTGGAATTTCTAAAGGTACTATGAAACCAACTTTTGAATATTTTTGTAAAGGTTTTATATGTGAGAAAGATAGACTAATTGCTTTTAGTCAATTATCTAATAGTAATTCTCTAATGGCACATAGTAAAAAGAATCCTAATAGAGAATTTAATAAAAAACCTGAATCACATACTAAATGATCAACCCATCACTCTTCTAATGATGACAATGCTTGTAACATGGTATCTAATAAAAAAAAGTGCATAATCCTTGTAAGTATTGTTGAAAAACCAAACACCCTAAAAAATTTTGCTTTAAAAGGAGGTGTGAACTTTCTAAAGCCAAGAAGAAGTATTTTGAAGAATGACAAGTAGCCTTGTGTTCCTATTTTGTTCAACTTGGTAAATGTTCTTATAAGATGGAATGGATAATCCATTATGGTGCTTCTAGTCACATGACTAGAACAACTTCTTTACTAACATCTTATGACACTAAAACACACACATCACATAAAGTATCTATTAGTGATGGTAAAGATCTTTCATCATCAAGATCTAGTAGTATTAAAGTTCCTAATGGTACATTGGAAGATGTTTTTCATGTTCAAGACATGCCCATTAGTTTGCTTTCTATTTATCATGCTTGTCAAAAAGGTTATAAATTTGAAGCTTGTTTAGATAAATATGTTTAAAAGATATCAAATATAACTTCAAAAAAATTTCAAAACTGTTGCAAGCACCAAAAAATATCGAGAGACAATTACCATAATCTACAACACCTAAATCACTAGAGTTGCAAGCATGCGCCTTTGGGAAATACTCTCTTAAGGATTTGAGACAATGATTCTACGTCTGTCTTAGGTGTCGCAATATATTCCCCTTGCAACAAACTAGGATAATCCAAGGAAAAACAACTAAGGTTACCACTTCACGTCAGGTATTCGAGAAGCACAGTCACTGTAAAGGGCTTCTGCGGACGAGAATGGAACGCAGGACAAAAGTCCTAGACTCGAAGCTATCAATGAGAAATGGTGTAACCCTTAGGACTTGCCACACTTCAAAAAATACTACACACGCATGACTTGTTAGGAACCCATGTCAACCCTTCTCTTTACTTTGTCAGTATATTGATGTTGGACGCATATGCTTTGTAAGTCGTCCCGTAGTATTATATGTTGATCCATCGTTTGTATTATCCCATAGTATTGATCCATAGTATTGGACGCATATGCTTTGTAAGTCATCTTGTAATATTATATGTCCCATGGTATTGATCCATAGTATTGGCACCTAGACTTAGTATATAAGTTTGCGTTGAGGCCAATGAAGGTACCATGAATTTATTTGTATTGAGCTTGCTCAAAGGAGTTTGCCCCCTCAAAGTGGCCCGCGATCAATAAATCTATTCCAAGTTCTATTATTTATGCTATCTCATGCATTTTCATTAATTAATTGGTGTAGGTTCCTCACATCTGGTATCAGAGCACTTTCTTGGGATCGTTGGGTGGAATTTGTGCCAATTTTTTTTTTTTGCATCTGTTGTAGGTTCGGATCTGGGAATAATCCCTATCCACTTAACTGTGGGAAGTACTTGGGCATAATCCCTAAAACGCATTGTGAGGAGTACCACGGGAACCCCTAAGTAGTTATCCCATTGAGAGGACATGCCAACGAAAAGGGTAACGACCCCTACCTGATTGACTAGTTCCCACTAGTGAGATAAACCAACAGTTGTCGTTTGTGGAAAAGTGGTTATCAGTTTTACCTAATCCATGGAGTGAGGGGCACTGCCCCAATACGCAAACATACCTAGCCGAGTGAATCCCATGAACCATTAGGAATCCGAGCATACCTGGGGTCCATATCTATTTTCAGCAGATAAATCATAGATTACATCCATCCAAAACTGTTGCCGAACATTTTTGCATCAATGCAGATCCATTCTGATCGCCATATCTCCTTTGTTCTAACTTGGTTTCCATTGAAACTTCACTGACACCCTTTCAATCCCATTCTGCATGTTTAATTCCCAAATTCCACTTCCCAAAGCAAGAAATCTAACATTTGTTTATTTTTAGGGTTTGTCATAAATTCTTCGATTTTCACCCAATCGCCTTCAAATTTTGCCACAGTGTTCATTTCCTATTTCTGCTTCTTTGTCACTCTCTGAAAAATTTTCTCATTCTTTCACCCTGCTTCTAAAATCCTCATTTTCAGCTTCCCTGTCCATTCGAAAGTGTCCAAAACCTAGTCAAACCCAAATTACCCATTCGAGTTTTTCCCAAATCAAAATTTTTATTTACTAAAACAGTTTTTGTTTTTGTTTTTCTACCCATTCAAAAAAAAAAAACTCCTGGTTATGGTTGCCACCCGTGCAAGACCAAAAACCATGGAGTAAGAACTTGCAGCCCTCAAAACCAAACTCCAGGATCTGGATAAAAACTTTCTTGGCCTCCATCTTGAGCATTCAACCATGAACAATAAAAAATAGTCAAATTCTTCTACAGACACTGGGTTCTCTTCTTCCAACAATTTCTATGGTCTAAAGCTTGATTTTCCTCGCTTCAATGGTACTGATCCAACTAGATGGATCTATCAAGCAGAAAAATATTTCAGTCTACATAATACTTTTGATGTCAACAAAGTTCCACTTGCATCCTTTCATTTGGAACAGGAAGCTCTTGAATGGTACCGTTAGTAGATTAAGGCTCATGAAGAGCCAAAATGGACAGATATTTGCCAGCTCCTTTTGCAACAATTTGGTCGTAGTGATTTTGATGACTTCACATGATCCCTCACTAAACTTGTCTAAAGTGGTACTATGAGAGAGTATCAGATAGAATTTGAGAAACTAGCCAATCACACAGAAGGATTTCTTGATGACTTCTACAGGAGTAGTTTTATCAGTGGTCTAACGTATGCAATCCGATTTGAGTTCAAAATTTTCTGTCCCAACACAATGATGGAAGCCCCGGGGTTCGCTAAGTTGTCAGAGGACAAGATTGTAGCCCAACAGTGCTCTAAACCCACTTTTGTTCCCTTCAAAAATATGGGTTCCTAATGACCTCCCATCCTGCTAGTTCCTTGACCAACTCCTATCAAGCATTTGTCTGAAATAGAGATGTAGGCATGTAGAGGAAAAGGGATTTGTTATAATTGTGATGATAAATTCACTCAGGGACATAGATGTGTTGAGAAAAAGCTCTATCTTTCGGATGTAGATTATCCGCCTTCCTCTGAAATTGGTGAAGAATCTACAGATACAATAGATGATTAGGTTGACATTCAGGAGCCGCCTATTGACCCTCCATCTCAGGACGAGCACCCAGATATATCTCTCCATGCTTTAGCTGGATTCACCATCCCCCAATCAATGCGGGTCAGGGGTTAATTCAAGAAGCTTCCTCTAAAATTACTCATTGATTCTGGTAACACTCATAACTTCATTGACCCTCGAATCGCCAAACAGGCTGATTGTTTTGTCCATCCTTGCTCCAACTTTGAAGTCATGGTTTCCAATGGGGGCACGTTACCTTGCAAGGGGAAGTGTCGCAATGTGTGTATCTCTATGGGATATTATAACCTGCTCTTTGACATGTTTTCCTTGGCCTTAGATGGACGCGATGTGGTTTTGGGCGCTCAATGGCTACGCACACTTGGCCCCATGCTATGGGATTTTGTTGATCTTTGGATGTAGTTTTCAACTAATGGAAAAAAACACACATTGACAGGATTACAACCAAGGTATCTCAACATTATCAGTTCACATCGCATGGAGAAGATTATTAAGAAGAATTTACATGGTGTCATCGCTCGGATCCATTCCATTCAGATGCAACCATCAGCGGTCTCGAATACTCCTTTGGATATACAAAAATGTCTAGATAGATATACATGTGTCTTTGTTGAGCTAGTGGGATTTCCACCTTCAAATCCATAGTAACATCGTATTCATCTCCTTCTTGGAGGCGTTCCTCCCAACATCAGGCCGTATCGCTACCCATTTCACCAAAAAACAGATATTTAAATGCTCGTTCAGGACTTACTGAAGCAAGGCATTATTCGCCCTAGTACTAGTTCCTTTTCTTCACCAGTTCTTCTTGTCTGAAAAAAAAAGATGGGTCATGGCACCTCTACATTGAATTATGAGCACTTAATCACCTCACAATCAAGGCTAAGTTTCCAATTCCTGGTTTTGATCAGCTTTGTGGTGCTCAATTTTTCTCCAAGTTGGATCTTCGTTCTGGGTATCATCAAATTCAGGTTCATGAGGATGATATCCCTAAAACATCTTTCCGCACACATAATGGCCACTATGAGTTTTTGGTCATGCCCTTTGGCCTCACTAATTATCCTTCCACATTCCAGGAATTGATGAATAAAATATTCTGACCCTACTTGCAGAAATTTATTCTGGTCTTCTTTGATGATATCCTCATCTACAATAAAACATGGGCTGAACATCTCCAACATCTGGATCTTGTCATGAAACTTTTCTCTGACCATCATCTCCACGCCAAACAGTCTAAATGTGTTTTTGGATAGAAGGAAGTAGAGTATCTTGGGCATATTATTTTAGCACAAGGGGTTCACGTGGATCCTTCCAAAATAGTTTCCATGAACAATTGGTTGCATCCTCAAATACTCAAGAGCCTTCGTGGGTTTTTGGGATTGATTGGCTACTACTGCAAGATTGTCAAGGATTATGGGAAGATTACAGTTCCATTAACTGCTTTATTGAAAAATGATGCTTTTACATGGACACACACTACTGAGTGTGCATTTGACAAACTAAAACAAGCTATGTGTACTACACCTGTTCTAGCTATGCCTGATTTTTCCAATCCCTTCACTATTGAGAGTGATGCTTGTGGAAATGGACTTGGTGATGCTTGTGGAAATGGACTTGGTGATGTTCTCCTTCAAGATGAACATCCCATTGCGTTCACTAGCAAATCCCTTTTAGGCAAGAATTTAGCTTCCTCTACATATGAGAAGGAAATGATGGCTATTTTGCATACAATATAGAAGTGGTGACCATACCTATTAGGGAATCATTTCTGCATCAAGACTGATCACCAGAGTCTAAAATATTTCCTGGAAAAGTGTGTATCCTCCCCAACAAAACATAAACGGGTTAGAAAACTCATGGGTTATGACTATGAGATCACTTACAAGAAGGGTAAGGACAATATTGTGGCGGATGCTCTTTCTTGCATATTTGATGACCAAGTTTCTCTTTCAGTTATTTTTATGTCTGTTCCAAATTGGTTACAATCTGTTCAACAGGGCTATGTCAATGAATCTTCATTATCTCAAATCATCCAACGCTTGGCTAATAAAACTTTTGTTGTACCACATTACTCTTGGGATGGTGCTTCCCTGAGATACAAGGGTCATCTGGTGCTTCCCCAGATCACAGATCTTCAACAGGTTTTCTTCTATGAACTCTGTGCTTCTCCATCGACAGGGAACTATGGGTTCCTCAAAACGTATGAGCGGGCATGGAATAACTTCTTTTGGCATGGAATGAAAAGGACAATTCAACAGATGGTGGCTGAATGTGATACCTACCAGCGCAATAAGGGTGAAACAACACTCCTTGGGGGATTGTGCGAACCCTTTCCCATTCCTACATGGATTTGGACAGATATTTCTATGGATTTCATTGAAGGGATCCCTAAATATGGATGGAAGACATTGATTTTGGTTGTGGTTGATCGCCTCTCCAAATATAGTCATTTTTGTGCCCTCATCCATCCCTATACAACCTCCTTGTTCGCACAAATTTTCCTGGACCAGATCTTTCATCTTCATGGATCCCCTTCTTCCATTGTATCGAATCGCGTTGCAAAATTTCACCAGTCATTTTGACAGAACTATTTCGGCACATTGGCACCAAACTGAAGATGCGTTCAGGGTATCACCCACAAACAGATGGTCAAACTTAAATTATCAATAAATGCTTGGAAACTTATCTTCGTTTCTTCACCTCCGAACAACAACATCAGTGGGAAAAGTGGCCCCCTCTCACTGAATGGTGGTACAATACCTCTTACCACACTGCCTCTAAAATGACTCCATATGAAGCATTCTATGGTCAGGAACTGCCAGTTCTTCTTCCATACACCCCCAGCAATTCACCAGTTCAAGTAGTTGCATGGTCCTTCGAAATTGCGATCAAATTCTTCGCATTTTGTAGGACAATATTCACATGGAAAGAAATCGAATGAAGCAACAAGCCGATCAACACCGTTTTGAGTGCACTTTTCAAGCAGGTGATATGGTTTTCTTTGTCTACATCCTTACAAGCAATCCTCCCTGAAACTCAAAGGGTGTCATAAGATTGCTCCAAATTTCTATGGGCCATATAGGATTCTTCAGAATATAGGGTCCATTGCTTATAAATTGGAACTTCCTCCTTCTTCCTTCATTCATCCAGTATTTCATGTCTCTTGTCTGAAGAAAGTTATTGGCACCAACATCGGAGGGAAAACAATTTTACCATAACCGGATAATGAAGGATCCATCCTTTTGGTGCCGGAGGCCGTCCTCAATAGGTGCACTCATCAGCTTCGCTCTCGCTCTATCACAGAGGTCTTAATTCAGTAGCACGGAATGCAACTAGAGGATGCTACATGGGAACCACTCCTTTAGATTCAACAACAATTTCCACATCTAAAGCTTTGAGGACAACGATTTTTCTAAGGGGGAGGGGATGTTGGGAACCCATGTCAACCCTTCTCTTTACTTTGTTAATATATTGATGTTGGACGCATGTGCTTTGTAAGTCGTCTCGTAGTATTATATGTTGATCCATAGTTTGTATTAGCCCATACTAGTATTGATCCATAGTATTGGACGCATACGCTTTGTAAGTCGTCCCGCAATATTATATGTCCCATGGTATTGATCCATAGTATTGGCGCCTAGAATTAGTATATATGTTTGTGTTGAGGACAATGAAGGTACTGTGAAGTTATTTGTATTGAGATTGCTCAAAGGAGGTTTCCCCCTCGAAGTGGCTCGGGATTAATAAATATGTTCCGAGTTCTTTTATTTCTGCTATCACATGCATTTTCATTAATTAATTGTTGTAGGTTCCTCACGTGACCCCACTTATCCAAGTACCAGGAAACAATCTGTCCACTTGGACTATATTTACCTATCGCTTTACACCTATTTGAGAGGTGCTTTGCTGACAAGTACTTCACACTACTAATGGATTTTATCAATTCTTAATAGTTCCTAGTTTCCAATTTTCTATGACCTTAGAGGAATTTAGTCAAAACACCTATCTCCAAGGTCTTAGAACCTAGACTATTAGATGAGTTTCTATAAAAGAAAAATCTTCCCTAATGCATTCTACTTTTAAAAAAAATAGTGTTTTCAAAAACTATTCAAGATGAAAACTAAGTGCACCTGAAGACTTTCAAATACAAAGACACTCATTAACACTCTTTGAAAAATAAATATGAAGCACCATCGGGTGCAACTAAATATTTTCAAGTGCAGATACATTTATTTTCCCTCTTTACAATGAAATATGGAGCAGTTTTTAAACCACTCATTCAACTCATTTAAATGCATCAATGCAATCTTATTATGGCAAATCTTCCAATATGCAAATGCAAAAACTTTTAAATTCAAAATGAAATTCTTTGAACATGCGAATTGCAATTCCTTCAAAATGCAAAATGCATGTTTATCAATCTTTTTTCTTTCTTACTAAATACAAATTTTTGAAATCCAGTTTTTTTTTCTATAAAAATAAAACTTGAACAATAAATTAAACTAATGCAAATAATAAACAAGAGAAAGATATGCTTGTCACTTCTGGTGAAAGCATCTTCTAACACTAGACTCTTCGACCACAAGCCAAAGCCAAGTTCATGAAGACACAAGTTCTTAGACTCAAGCATGATACTAGGTCTGCTAAGTAACTAGGTTTTGGAAGCCAAATTTGTTCAAAAATAGAACAAACGGTAGCACAAGCAACAAGATTGTACTTCTAGAACTCTCACACTCAAAGCCTATCAGTCACTTAAATAAAAAAATGAAAAGATAACAAAGCACTCAACACTTGCAATCCTTTCATAAACTATTGAATCAAACTTGATCTAAACACACTCAAACACCACTCAGAATAATCTAAGAAGGCCACAAAGAAGCTTACACTACTCATAAAATCGAAACCAAAATGTTCTTTTTTAGAAAAGAAGGGAGAAACTGATAAATTCTCTCAAACACTAGGCATTCGCTTATGTGTAGAATTTTTCCTTCATATCTATTGAAACAGTAAAATTAAATACAAAGTATATACCTCTTCTCTACTTTGACACCTTAACCAAACTAAGATCCAGGTCTCTCCCGTTCATGCACACCAATTGTCCCATGCCAATTCACTAAATGTATAAAATGGAGAGACTACTTACACATAGTAATCTTAATATGTAGGGATATCAATGGTTAGCAAAATGGGTTATTGATGGGATGGGATGATAGGCATGATCACAAGTGATTCCTCTAGTGTTTCCTTGCAATAATGGGAGTCCACCCACCTTGGTCCATCCCCTTCTTTTTTATATTTGAGGGTGGTTACCATTGGTCGAAGGAGTTACAAATGAGCGAGTTGGTTTACATAACTGCCCAAGTTCCCTCATTTTAAAATTTATTATTTATGATTTTTCGAGGGAATTTACTTAAAATAAACTCAATTAAATATGCATACAAAACTGTAATGTTGGATTATGAGGATCGATAGCTTCTTATATTGAAAGGAACATTCATTCCAAGAATGAAGGAATTTGCAGGTAGTTGAGACTAGTATTACACTGATTAGATTGTGGCCCATTTGTTTTGGTCACTTGAATATCGATAGTCTTGTTCAACTTCAACAACAGTGAATGGTGAAAGTGTTACACACATTTCAGAAGGAAAATGAAATATCTCAAGCTTTCATTTATGGAAAATAGAGAAGGTTAGAATTTCCCAAAAGTACTTGGAGGGAAACTAGGAGATTACAACTAGTTCATAGTGATATTTGTGGACCTTTGGGAACTTCACTTGGCCAATGAAAATATTTTTAATTGCTCGTTGATGAATTTGGCAAGATGGTTTGGGTGTACTTTTGGAAGGTGAAATAAGAGGCATTTGTAAAGTTTCAATATTTTTAGAATTTGGTTGAAGTTACAACTAAGGATAAAATTGCCACTTTGTGAACTAATAATGGTGGCTAATTCATGTCAAATGAATTCTTAACATATTACCTGGAAAAAGGAATTAGGAGGCAATTGACTAACTTCTATGCTCCATAGAAAAATGGAGTAAAAGAGTGAATAAATAGAACATTATTAGGTATGGAAAGATAAGTGTTGTTCTTCAAAGGATTAAGTTCAAGTTATTGGGTTGAGGTAGTACATACAACAATTTACTTGAGAAATTGATCTCCCTATTCATATTTGGATGGAATTACTCTTTAGGAGGCATGGTATGGATTCAAACCTATTATTAAACATATTAGAGTTTTTGTTTCAATTTGTAATGCCCTTGTTCCAAAACAAACACGAACAAAGTTAGAATCTAGAAGTATGAAATGCATTCTGATTAGGTATTCTAAACAGAAAAAAGGGTATAGAATTTTATGAGATGGAAAATTTATTGGTAGTAGAGATGTTTTTTATGAAACAAAAAGTCTAAGTGTACAATAAATTCAAAAACTACTTAGTCACTTAGAGAAAAAATTAACTAAGGAACAACAACGAATGCAACACTTAAACACATCAAGGGATGATCAATGGTTTGACATGACTTTGACTTCAAACAAATAGGTTGAAGATGAATATTCAACATATTCTTCACAAGTTAACTTAGAATATTAAACTCAAGTTAACATTGATATCAATTCTATAGGAGGCACTTCAACACCACCTCAAGTTTCACACAAGACACCAAAGTGGGAAACTAAGTTACTTCGGGAAGTTAAGTCTAATGAGAAACATAAAACAGGAACAAGGAGTTCTGAAATGAAGCAATAGAATTTGGGTTCACAAAATTTTCCTCTGTATACTATTGAGACATCCACTTTTGCAAAGGAATTTGAACATGATGAATGGAGGTTAGCGATGCAATGTGAATATGATGTAGTATTTAAAAATCAGACTTGGAATATTGTAGAGTCTTCAAAGATGTAAAACCCATTGCTTGTATGTGGGTTTAGATAATTAAATACAAGGAAAATAGTGAAGTTGATAAATACAAGGCTAGATTGGTGGAAAGGGGGTTTTTTATGAAAGAAGGGATTCATTATGAAGAAACCTTCTCTCTAACAACTAAGTGGAATACTATCATGGTTGTGCTAGCTTTGGCTGCATAGAATGGATGGAAAGTGCACCAAATGGATGTGAAGAGTGGATTTCTAAATGGTGATTTACAAGAGGATTTATATATGACTCAACCCCATGGTTTTGATATTCTAGGAAAGTAAAGGAAGGTATGTAAATTGGTTAAGGCATTGTATGGGTTAAAACAAGCTCCTAGAGCTTGGTATGCTAAAATGGATGCCTATTTATGGAAAGTTGGTTTAATCTACAGTGAGTTTGATGACACTTTGTACGTTAGAATCCATGAAAACAAATTAATCATTTTGGTTATGTGTGTTGATGATTTGTTTATAACAAGTAATAATGCTGATCATATTTCTCAGGTGAAGTAAGAACTTCAAAGAAGTTTTGAAATGAAAGAATTGAGTTTACTGCATTACTATCTTGGAATTGAAGTTATTCAATGAGAAATAAGCATATTTATTTCTCAAACTATGTATGTTTGAATTATTGAAGAAGGATGGAATGGAGTAATGCAATCCAACCATCACCCCCTTGGAGCAAAACTTAAAAATTTCTAAGCTTGAACGGGGGGTGGACTAGTTAGTAGTACCATGTATCGATAGTTAATTAGAATTTTAATCTACTCGACTAATACTTGTTTAGACTTATTCTTTTCAATAAACATCCTTTCTAGGTATATGTAGGAACCCAAGGAAATTCAATCTAATGCAGTTAAATGGGTACTTTGATATATTCAAGATACAAAAGATTTTGGACTTGAGTTTAAAAGGAACAAAAAATTTAAACTTGTTCGCTACTCAGATGCAGATTTTGTTAGAGATGTTGATGATAGGGAATCTACTTCAGGTTATTTAATGAGTTTTGGATCATTTTTTATGTCATGGAGTTGTAAAAAATAGGACACAATTACAAATTATACAGCAAAAGCATAATACATCTTAGCTTGGGAAGCAACTTGTGAGATAGTTTGGCTACAAAGGATTTTACAGGATCTTAAAATTGTTCAAAAGGAATCTACTTCAATGTTCATCGACAAACAATCAGCCATCAAGTTAGCCAAAAATCCATTTTTTCACTCAAAGACAAACCATGTGGATACCAATTATCATTACATTCAAACTCTCCTTATCAAGGAAATCATTAAGCCAAAGTATTGTCCATCAGAATATCAAACTGCAGATATCCGTTAGGTTAACCTTGACTCAGTGAATTAGTAATTGAGCTAATCTTGGTTTGGGTCAAAGAAAATGGTATTTGGTGGTCAATAGTATTTGGTGTCCCATGGTATTTGGTGGCCAATAGTATCTAGTGTTCTATTGTATTTGGTGTCCCTTGGTATTGAACCAAGGTATTGCATGTAATGAATCCTATAAAGGGTTTGGAATACTCCATTGTAATGTGGCCTCGAGGTGAGAAAGTGGCCCAGTTGGTTGGTTTTGGCCAAGCTAATGAAGATCTTTATTGGTTGGTTCTTCCCCTCATGGGGTTTTCCAGGGTAAACATATGTGTCTATATGGTTGCTTGTATTGTGATTGTTTTATTCTCGCTAATTATATTTTATTTATGATCATTTAAATCCTAAGAACTGGTATCATAGCATGTGGTTGGTGATCCTTGAGGCCATATTTTTTGTACCCGAGTTTTAATTATTATGTTGCGGGGTGCATGATCGATGGTAACAAACACCCCAAGATTTTTTGGTTCCTGGTTAGAATGTGATTTCCCCAGGTGCTTAGAAGCATAAAAAAATTAGTGTATCCCTATTATGTGCAAAGAAGGGATGTGGCATCAAATTGTGGAATGAACCATTGGGATATCTACGAGGGTGGCAGGTGTACTTGTAACCTAGTTTAATGTGGAAACAAAGAGGTTGATTCTTTGATTGTGGGAGGATTGTGAGATGGTTTAATCTTGTTTTTGGGACCAAGATTGATGAACCATGTAGTTGAAGAGAATTCCTAGAGAAATGGAGGTTACAACGGCTGAGGACCCATGTAATTCGGTAGTCAGATTCCTTTTATATGGATGTCAATGACAAGTTTGTATGAAGGTACAAAAGGAGGCATCGAAGATGACGAGCATGGAAAAGTGAAAGGATGTAGCAACACATGGTGATGGTAAATTAACCATGAGACATATGAACAAAAAAAAATTATTATAATGGAGTTGAAAATTGTATTACATGTAAATGGGAATATGACTGTAAGATTTGGTTAGGCATGCGTACCCCTTGTAACTCACCGGCCTGGGTCATGTAGACCTAGGTGATAAGGGTGGCATGCAATATTCCTCATTAAAAACTTTGAGGGGAGTTGGTCATTACTCCAAGTCAATTTTAAAGTGGGGATTGTTAGGTTAACCTTGAATCGGTGAATGATTCATTGAGATACTCTTGGTTTGGGTCAAAGAAGATGGTATTTTGTGGACAATAGTATTTAGTGTCCCATGGTATTTGGTGGCTAATGGTATCTGGTGTCCCATGGTATTTGGTGTCCCTTGGTATTGGCCCAAGGTATTGCATGTAATGAATCCTATAAAGGGCTTGGCATACTCTAGTGTAATGTGTCCTAGAGGTGAGCGCATGAGCTAACTTGGCCCGGTTGGATGGTTTTGGCCAAGGTAATGAAGATATTCATTAGATGGTTTTTCCCCTCATGGGGTTTTCCATGGTAAACTTATGTGTCTATATGGTTGCTTGTATTGTGATTTTTTATTCTCACTAATTATATTTTATTTATGCTCGTTCAAATCCTAACAATATCTTCACCAAATGTCTTGGAGGGGTTAAATTTACCAAGTTTAGAAATGAACTTGGTATCTTCTCTAAAGAAATTTTGGATCAAGGGGGGATTGTTATAAGTTATGATACAAAAATGTTTATCTTAATAAATATTTTAGTAAACATTAGTGTAAAAAATGACACCTACACGCTCACATGACTATGTGAGGTGTCCAAGTTAGTTTTAGTAATGGTACTTTTAGTTATTAGTCTTGGGTTATTTAAACCCTTCTTGTATTTAACGTGAGGTATATTTTGGCCCTTAGCCCTCACATCTATGTGTTGTAACTTTTTCCTCCTTTATTCATAAAATTTTTGCTTCTGAGGACACTTTGTCATTTTGGGCTTGTAAAATCTACATGAAAACAAAAAAAGTGAGCATACGTTTATCTCTCTTTCGCACTTGTAAAACCATGAAGGAGACACTTAAAAGCAAAAAAGGAGGGGGGGGGGGATCATGCCTTGATCTATACAACCATGTGGCAGAAATATATTGTATCACCTTTGAACATGGAACCTATTTGAGTCTTCATCTTACAGTTGGGTTATAGCATACTTAGGAGTCTTACAATCAGTATGGGTCTTGCACTCATCCAGTTGGTTACACTTCCAGTCAACATTGTGATTTTAAGTCATTGTTTCCAAGTCATCACTATTTCATGCCATCTATTCAAGGGAAGTAAATTTGAGTTGGCAATCTATAGTTTTGTTGACCTTCCATCGTGGCCATCCTTATGTCAATTGTGCTCAGCACTTCCATCTCTACACCTTTACTCTTATTTCATGTCTCATGTCAATCGATGGGGGATAGATTAAGGCTCTCCTTTGACAAATCCCTTCCTATCAATGTCAACTACTTATCTAGGAAGTGGATCTAGACTCCAATCAGTACCTTGGAGCTTTTATTCTTTAGTGGCAATTGTCCTCACATTTGATAGTGGATTTAGGTGATAAGAACATTTAACCAATATTTATTTTTTTGATTAAATTCATTACCGTAATGAGCACTAAATTATTTCTTAGAGTCTTGATATAAGAAGAGAAACAATTAAAATTTCAAAGAAAATAGTAATATTTAAAGTAATAAAGTAATATAGAAGATGACAGTTTGCAAGGCATGCATTGTTTCATACTAAAGCCATGTAGATCATAGTACATGCAGGTGCACATGTATGTAGATCATAGACCTATTTATTGGCTCATTATGAGGTATTGATGCCCTGAATCTGCATAAATATGGATGGTAGAAGCCAATTCAAATATTGGCAACTATGTGAAACAAGGTGAAGATCTAGGATGGATAAATATCTCCTTGCATGGAAATATTGTACGAGAAACCATTATTATTACATGAAAATTGATAGAAGAACAAAATTGCTAGAAATAGTATAGAAGGCCATTAAATTACATGCTAAAAGTCCAAAGCAATGAAAACATTTGTAAATATTAGACTAACAAGAGCCATTTAAACAAAAAAAAAATCACTCAAAATTTTGTTAGATTTTGATCCATTTGCATGCAAAGGTCAAGAATAACCCAGGATATTCAAATTTAATGAAAATTTTACATTAAAAGTCAATAAAATGCAAAATATTCAACTTCAATACATAATTCCTAGGGAAAAAATAGTGTTATGAAAATCTTTGTTGGGCCTTTTGAAATCACATAAAAAAAACAAAAATAAAGCATTTAATTGAAGTAACTTACTCCTGATTTCGAGGAAACAATTGGATTAAGAAGTTTTTGGCTCCACTTTCAACATTTCAAGAAAATGAATTGTATTTCTCTGAGCTATCTAGAGTAGACGAAATTTAAGCATCAGATAGACTTTCCATTGGGGAGTGTGCCAGTGAGATTGGAGTCGTTGGATCTCCCATCCAACGGCTCCAATCTCATAGGAACACTCCCCAAGGGGGGTCTGTCTTAGTGCTTATTGATCACCGTACAGAGTCGACGGTTGTCAGTCAAGCTCGAAAATCAAATAATGTTATGGAAACCTTTATTGAGCCTTGTGAAATCTATGAGACCAGTTCTGGACATTAACACACTGTAAACATAAAATACGATTCTCGAATTTGCCCTGCTACCACTATATGTACTTCAAATCTAATTAAAAAAAGACAAATTTTATATAAATATAAAGATACATGTGACAATAAAATGCATCAAACCAAAAACTATATGTTTCACATGGAGATAATAAAACAATATATGGTCAAACACTAAAAAAATCTAAGACTAAATGTTTTAGACGGACATAATAAAACAATATATGGTCAAACACTAAAACAAATCTAAGACTCTATGCGAGGCATACACCTAATAAAAATAAAAACAAAGTGCTTTTTTATTAAAAAGATCCCAAAAACTACACGTTTCACATGCACGTAATAAAATAATTAAACAATATATGATCAAACACTAAAAAAATATAAGACTATATGTCACGCATAGACATAATAAAAACAAAGTGTTTTTTAATTAAAAAGGAGTTCATTTCCCTAGTCTTATAGAGAGTGAAGATTTTCCCTCCTCAGCCTCAATTGCCCTTTGGAAATGGGTAAGAGCAAAAAGCAGCACTCTAACAATAATAACATTTTTAGAAACGATATTTCAACCCAACCATCTTATCCACCTGAAATTAGCTTTCCCCTTTTTTTAGTCAAATTAATATTTTAATAGTTTTCGAGTTCACTTTGAAATATTAAATGAGCGTAAATAATAATAATTATATTTATATTTCGAAAGTTGATTCCATTCCATGTGAATGTGTTGATGAAAGGTAGGCTCCACACGGGTAGGGCCCCTTAGCAGCACCCATAGGAGACCTGCAGCATGTTCATGGCGTGGACTCGTTGGCAGCAAGGGAAGTACGTGGGCCTATTTACCCTCGCGAAGTTTGATTGTAAAAAATTGACACAAAAATCCAGTGGCATAAATATCCTATGTTGTTTGTATATTCCAACTTTTCCTTCATTTTTCATTTTTAAATTTTCAAACATACCACCATCCAACCACTATAGATATGTAGCTAACATCACTGAACCAATAAATGGCATCGTTTGGTTTATTCTTCTCCCTCCCATGGCGCCAGCTCCACGAGAAACTAAAGGCTAAAGTTGTAATGGTCAATTTGGTACGAGCAGAGGATTTGTTCTAAGCTTGAATAGAATAAAAGAGAAATAGATCATAAGTTAATTAGAGTGTTGGAATATGTAATCACGACTAGTGTGATGTTTTTGGTATGTGTAATGATGTCTAATGAGATGTCATAAGATGTTATGATGATCTACCTACAAAAACTAGGCATAATACTCTTTATAACTCTATATTATAAAAATGAGTTATCCCACATGTATTATGAAGTAAATTCTCTTATTACAATTATTTATATAAGAGAAGTGGAAAACTATTTATCCAAGATGTGTTATCGGATGTCATTCTTTCATACTTCTAGCTATATAATAGAGGCGAAGGAGACCCTTTTTTTATATGATGAAAATTTTCTCGTGAATAACATTTCCAAGTTGTTATGAGCATAGGTGGGTGGAGCTCAAGTGTAATATTAGAGATTTCAATAGAATAAAGAAGATCATACATATATGTGGATGTTCCCCATTTGGGGTTTTACCATGTATATTTGGTGTACTATATCTTTCTCTTGTCCCTCTCTTACTATTTCACTATTCGGTGCTTGTATGGATAAGAGGCTTGACTAGTTGATTGTTGCTATTAATTTACATGTTAGTAATTGTATTGTTGTATGTTTATGCCTATTTCTCAATATTCTAACATGGTATCAAAGCTAGTTACTATGCTCTAACTTCTTCAGAAATTTTTTGTTAAATTTTTTTAAAGCACCAGGTTCTTCAATTTTTTGGGGGGCTCATTTTCTAGTATATTTTCCATCTTGTCTGGACAACCATTGAGATTTTTTGTCAGACCCAAGAAGTTTTCTACATGTTTCAGAAATTTTCTCAAAACCCTAACCTCACCATTTATTTTTTTCAGAATTTTTTCAAGTTTTCCTTGGTTTTTTCTATAGATCTTAGTTGAAATACATTATATACTAAATTGATATCAAGTATCTATCATTCTTGCAACATATTTGGTTGTTTGTCTATTTTCTGTTGTGTTTTTCGGAAGGTTTCTTTCCATGCAGTGAATACATTTGCAAATTTCCAGTTTCAAGTTGTTTTTGGCACCCACACACCTTTTCTTCAGTGAGGGTGCATACACACACTCCTTTTCTTCACAGGAGGTGTGTACACATGTGCCCTACACACTAGGAAATTGTGTGGGCCCTATTTTGAAGTGAAAACTTCAATAAAAAATGGTTTTTTTCTTATGCTGAGGGTTTGCGGATATGTCGGTAATGTGTTGCAGGGTTTCATCATTGGTGATAAAATTTAGTTTTATTCTTTGATTATTTTCATTAGTTTCTTATATTTTTTGCATTGGGGTTTAATTTATTAGTTTATTCATCATATTTCTAGAGTTTGTCTCTTTCTCATGTTTTACTTCTCACTAACTCTCTTCTGTGGAAGATGTTTATCATTTTCAATGGCATGTATCTCTAGCATCTTGTCAAGGTGACAACATGAAACCAATCGATGCCAAAGCCTTAGTTGCTTAATGGATTTATTTTCTGATCTATTAGTGATATCAATTTATTTCATCCATATAATTTTTGCTCATTATTTATACATTGTTGCTAACCCTTGTTTGTAGCAATTTCATATTCTCTATCCTTCATATTTCATGTCATATTTTTTATCATTATGGGCTTATCACGATGATTATATGATTTATCCTTGGAAGTACTTTTGTGGATATTAGCTCTATGTTTACTTCACTTTATTCACAAGGGTATTTGTGAAGAGTTATGGGGCAGCTTGATTATGTTGTTCCTTCCTATATTAAGCATATTGATGTTGTGATCTCTAGTCATTCTGCATTGCTCCTCTCTATAGATTATCCTGTGCTTGAATGTGTAATATGAATATTACATGTATGATTTATAGTGTGATGTCATAACATATTATGATGTCTTATCTAGCAAAGGAAGGCATAATTGTCTTGATCTTATGTAAAAGGTGTTACCCCACATGCATCATGGAGTAATGCACTCCTATTACCATTCATTATATAAGGAGGTGGAAAATCATTTACCCCACATGTATTATGGGATGTAATTATTCCATGCCTCTAGCTATATAATATAGGTGAAGGAAACCCATTGGGTATGTTAAAATTTATTGTGAATAACATTGTAAATTCGTGAGAAGGATATGTGGAGTGGAGCTCAAGTATAATACTAGAGTTTTCTTAATAATAAGAAGACAATACCTTCCCATGGATGTTTCCCCATTTGGAGTTTTACCATGTATATCTGGTGCATCATTTATTTTCTCTTTTCTCTACTTTTTTACTTTGATTATTATTGCTTGTATAGATAGAAGGATAGATTAGGAGATTCTTGCCATTGATTTGCATGTTAGCAAACATATTAATGTATTTTATGCATATTCTCAACATTCTAACTTCGTATCAGAGTTGTTTACTATGCTCTACCTTCTTCAGTAATTTTTTGATTTTTTTTTTACAAGCAACAATGTTAGAACAATATCACCATCATATACATGCCATGAAACTTCATGTTGTTCTACCTAGTGTTATGGCCTTCTAGTGCCTAGTCTAGTGTCTTGGACCCTAGTTTGTCCACATTTGACCACCTTAGACTAGTGATATATCCATGAAGCCTTGTTTTTCCACGTATCCACTCATTTCCACCACTTTATGAGTCAATGTGCCCCACTACCTTGCACTTATGTGGAATTTAGTGCATTTCCATGTTTTAAGGAGACTGAGTGCACCCTCTTGAGGTTTTGGTCAACTTATGCATTAATGGTCACTACTTGGCCAACTAATCACCCCATGTACCCTCATAATGGTACCTTTCACACTATTTGACTACCCTAACCTCCTCATGGTCCATCTATGTTCATTGAACCTCATTATGGCCCAATCTATGTGTTACACTTGGCTTCATGTCATTGATGGGTGAATTGGTCCAATCTAAGCCTCATTATTGTGAGCTACTCAACTTGCCACTAAGCCTCTCGATTTTGTCTCTTGAGAGAATCTATATATTGTACTCATGTTGATGAATAATATTAGAGTGGCATTATTCCCACCAGAGTGATTTTCCTCTAGTGTTATGTTCAATATTTCTTCTCTATTCTTGCTATCTCTTTGTGCAAATAATTCTAAGCGAGATTGTTTTTGCTATCTAGATCTAGGTTGGATTTTCACATGGATCAAAACATAGTGTTGTGATTGATGTGCAATCTAAATTCTAATATGGTATCAGAGCTAGTCTTATGCAAAACAATTTCCAAAGTTGCATATTCGAGAGTGTTGTTTTCAAGTACATGAAGAAATGGTAGAAGACTCAACAAATGATCCAATTTAACTTTCTTTCTATGTGGCTTACTTGGTTTTCCATGAAGCTATTTTTGATGAAGATAAGATGCAAGTTGTTGCCATCAATATTGTTGAAGAGAATTCCTTCCATCTCTCATCATTGTTCTTCCATTCTTCTATTGATTCTGCTAGTGTGTGAAAGAGTGATCCCTTGGATGTTATGGGAGAAGGATCAAAGCTTGGATTTGTATCGTTCACCCTCCTTGCATACATGCTTCTTATGTATTCCTATATGATTGCTAGCACTGATTTTCAGAGTTGCACAGATGATGGAGAAGCCTTAGACATCACATTGGAATACTTGGGAAGTATCTTGTTCCTCTTTCTTGGAGTTGAATACAATTATTTTGATTCGAAGTTGATGATTCGAGAGCATTATGATTCACTTGGGATCACTTTCACCACTGTTGGTTCGCATTCTCAAGCATGCCAAGTCTCTTTGGGACTTGACACCCTGGTTGGTTCGAAGATCAAGTTTGAAGAGCACATGCATTCGCTCTACTATCAGTATGTTTCAATTGTTCTATATGGCTTCAGTTTCCATCATGTAGTTGTTCATCTTTCTAATCTAGATGAGAAACATCCACTTATTCCCAAGAAGAGGATTCCTCTAGACATATTTCCATCCTTGGATTTCTGGAGAGTATAAGTTTTGGTATCTCTTTCATGTCCATTTTTAAGGGAGGATTTTCCCCATGTGGTTTTTACCTCTTTCCTCAATTCATATGGATTTTAATAATGTAAAGGGTGACCATAAGCCTTTGTTGCTTGGGCCCTATTTCTCATGCTCACTACCATTTTGGCTTAAGGGGGCATGTTATAACAATATCGCCATCATATACATGCCATGGACCTCCATGGTGTTCTACCTAGTGTTATTTGGCCTTCTAGTGCTTATTCTAGTGTCTTGGCCATAGTTTGTCCACATTTGACCACCTTAAACTAGTGATATATCCATGAATCCTTGTTTATCCACTTATCCACTCATTTAAACCACATTAGGATTCAATGCAACCCACTACCTTCTATTTATGTTATTGCATTTCCTTGTTTTAAAGATATGGAGTGCACCCTCTTGAGGTTTTGCTCAACTTGTGCATTAATGGCCACTACTTAGCCAACTACTCACCCCATGCGCCCTCATAATGGTACCTTTCACATTGTTTGACTACCCTAACCTCATAATAGTCAATATTTGTTCATTAAACCCCATTATGGCCCAATCTATGAGTTACACTTGGCCTCATGTCATTGATGGTGAATTGGTCCAATCTAAGACTTATTATTGTGAGCTACTCATATTGTCACTAAGCCTCTCAATTTTGCCTCTTGAGAGAATCTATATATTGTACTTATGTTAATGAATAATATTAGAGTGGAATTCTTCCCATTGGAGTGATTTTCCTCTAGTGTTATGTTTAGTATGTATTCTCTATTCTCACTATCTCTTTGTGCAAATGATTCTAAGTGATATTGTTTTTGCTATCTAGATCTTGGTTGGATTGTCACATGTATCATAACCTAGTGTTGTGATTGTTGTGCAATCTAAATTCTAATAAACAATTATTCAAATTTTTTGAAAGGGGCCCCATATCTAGTATAGCTTCGATCATATCTATCAAACCCTTGTGGTTATTGTTTAGATCTGAGCATTTTCTACATGTTTGAGAATTGTTTTCAAACCCTAACCCCCACCATTATATTTCAGAAAAAGTTTATATTTTTTAAGTTTTTTTTTATCTTTTCTATAGATATTAGTGGTAGATCTGTTTTTGTTTGGCTATGGTTGTGGTTTTTTGCAAGTCTTCATTTAGGACAACAACTGGTTTCACAAATTTATGGTTTTCGAATAGTTTTAGGCAGTTTAGCGATCGAGCCATCGACCTCCATCGAGCTAATTTTACAAACCCTCGATCGAGCCATAGACATAGATCAAGCGCTTGAACATACCTCGATCAAGGCCTATGTAAAACCCTCGGTCGAGGTTATTTTAACTACAGAACTAAAGTTTTGTCTGCCTTTCAGAGGCTTAAACTATGTTAGTAAATGCACATTAATGGGAGGACTTGATACCATTGGTTTCATCAATGAATCCTCTATCAATATACATAAAATTTACAAATTTTTATCTTTGTATGTTTTTTGTTTTTAAGTTTCTACTAAAACTTGCCCTAAAAAAACTTGTCGACAACTTCGATTCAACTCAAAGATAAATCAACAACATTCAAAATACACATCCAAAAAATTTGAAAAAATACACAAGCACTAGATAAGTGCGTCCTCTTCAAAAGGGTATTTTAGTTTTGTGAATTATGTAAACAATCAAAATATTTCGTGCACACACACACACATGTGTGCAAAATGCGACTGAAATATTCATTGGTCAGTTTCGAAAAATAATAATAAATATAATTTTTTGAGAAAAATTAAAAGAAAAATATGTAAGCACTAGTGCATTCTGTCTAGATCATGTTCACATGTTTGTGCACACACACAAACTACTTGTTAATTCCTCTTCAAATTTTCAATTACACATGTTTCATTAAATGAAAATTTGACATGATAAATGACATTGGTATATTTCGAAAAAAATATCATTGGAAAGACAACATAATTTTCTACATTTCGTTTTTCAACCGCATGTCAAAATTCATTTGGAAAATATGAGTTTCGAGGGCTTCAATTTAATACATGGGTAAAATTTTCATTTTTCATCATCATATTTGGCCAAAAATAGTTACCCATCTTCATGGAATCACCCACAGACACATTCCTTTTCTTCATTGGAATCATGTCCACACATTCCTTTCCCATAGAGAAAGAGCATACACATGCATGTTCTATAGATAAATTGTATAGGCCCTATTTTTGAAAAGAAAATTATCAAAACTAATTTTTTGTGCATTGTTTTTGTTGTAGGTCTGCAAATCTATCAATATGTTGTTGATGGGTTTCGCCATTGGTGAGATATTTTTGGTTTTTATTGACTTTTATTCTAGATATTAGATTTTGTCTTGTTGCACTAGGGTTTAGTTTCTTGATTCATGATTATGAGTTCCAAAGTAGCTTTTGTTCCTGTATTAGTAGGAACTAACTATCTCTCTTAGAGGAGAAAGATGATTAACATTCTTAGGAGTAAGAATCTATGGTTCTTAGTTAAGGGTGATCAAACAAAACTAGCCAATGTTAAAGACTTAGATATATGAGAAGACTGGTGTGATCAAGAAGAGTACTCATTGGACAAATTGTTTCAAATAGTTTACATGTACATATTGAGGCTGAGGATAGCCAAATTGAGGTATGGAAAACCCTAGCTTATTTATTTGATAAAAGTGATGATGTTTGTGCTTACTATCTTCAAAAGATAACCCATGAGTTAGACCCTAGATATTTTGATAGAAAAAGTCTTTTCTTGCTTAATCTAAAACCTATAATAAAAAATTAAATAAATGTGGTAGTGATTACAAGAAAAAAGATAATGCTCTTACTAATATTATAGAACAAATTTTATCTTCATGTTTTGATATGCTCAGCCAAACTAGTAATAGGGCCATTGAAATTTCTAAAGGTACTATGAAACCAAGTTTTGAATATTTTGTAAAGTTTTGATATGTGAGCAAGATAGAATAATTTATTTTTGTCAATTATCTAATTGTAAATATATAATGGCACATAGTAAAAAGAATCCTATCAGAGCTTTTAATAAAACCCCTAAATCACATACTAAAGGATCAACCCCTCACTCTTCTAAATTATGATGATGGTGCTTCTAACATGGTATCTAATAAAAATAATTGTATAATCCTTGTAAGTATTGTGGAAAAAACAACCTACCTAGAAATATTTTATTTAAAAGGAGGCGTGAACTTGCTAAATCCAAGAAGAAGTCTTTCGAAGAACGGCAAGTAGCCTTGTGTGCCTATTCTATTCAACCTAGTAAATCTTCTTCTAATATGGAATGAATAATGAATTATGGTGCTTCGAATCACATGAATCTGATACAACTTCTTTATTTACATCTTATGACACTAAAACACACACAATGTCACATAAAGTATCTATTAGTGATGGTAAATAACTTTCAGTATTGTGATTTGGTACTGTTAAAGTTCCCAATGGTACATTGAAAGATGTTTTGCATGTTGAAGGAATGCCCATTAATTTGCTTTCTATTCATTGTGCTTGTCAGAAAGGTTATAAATTTGAAGCTTGGCCAAATAAATATGTGTTAAAAGATATCAAACATAACTTCAATTTTTTTTCTTCAAGTCTTGTTGATCATGATGCTAGTTTATATAAGTTTACTCATATTAATTCATGTAAAAATCAAGCTTTTTATCATATGTTTCTCATGCCGATGAAAAAAGTAAATTATGTCATTAAAGATTCAGTGACTTGAAGTATGGTAAAATGCAAATGATGTCTGTAATGGTACATGGATTATCTTCAATTTCTTTCACTAAATGTGTTTGTGAAGGATGTGTTCTTGGTAAACATCATAAGGAAATGTTTGATAAAGGTAAATTTTGGTGTGCTAAAGAAGCATTGCAATAAATTCATAGTGATATTTTTGGTCCTCTTGAAACTCCTTTTGTCTTGTGTAGCCGATTTTCTTACTTTTATTGATGATTATAGTCACAAATATTGGGTTTATTTTTTGAAACATAAAGGTGAAACCTTTGGAATATTGCAAGGTTTTAAATCCATGGTCGAAAAAGAATCTGGAAAAAGTATTAAGGATTTCATAAATAATAATGTGGGGGAATTCACTAAAAATGAATATAATGCATATTTATCTCAGCATGGAATTCAGTATCAAACGATTGTTCCTTATACACCTCAACAAAATGGGGTAGATCAAAGGAAAAATAGGACTTTAGTCGGAATGGATAGATGTATGTTGTATTCTAACGGATTACATATATCTTTTTGGGATCAATCTATTTGTTGTGATAACTATATTTTCAATAGGCTCACTACAAGAGCAGTACCTTTTTCAAGTTACTCCCTACTAGAGAAGTAACTTTTGCAAGTTACTCTCGAAGAAAAATGGAATGGTAGGAAACTCAATATTAGTAACTTTAAGATATTTGGAAGTGAATGTTAGGCACATATTTTAGATGAAAACAAAAAAAGTTAGAGCCCAAATTTTACTATTGGAATCAATTTAATATTGAGAGGGGGGGTGATTCAGTATTAGCGCAGTTATCAACATTTTTTACCTTCTTTAATAGATTAGTATTGTTAGCACTCGGATTTTCCTTGGGCTGTATCCAAGAAACCCTGAGGTAACCTATTTCAAACCAATCTTTAGACTGAAAAGTTGGCCTCTTTCAGCCAGAGAGGGCTCTCTCAGCAAATCTGCTATCCAATGTCACCACGACAACAACTTGACAATAAATTCAATGGCCAAATTTGTAAAATCACAGTAAAATTTTGTAGGCTTTAAATAATGTGGTTAGATCAACAGGAAAAGGATACCATTGGGCAATGGAGTCGAGAAACAGAAAAATACATATCAGCAGCAAAAACAGAATTTTTGTCCAAAGGCAAGGTAATTGTTAGGTTACGGTCAAAGCTTTTTGTAGGCAAAAAGAAAGAATTAAAGACAATCCACCAATCAATGGGCATCAGACTACAATGAATCCATTGTCGATTTTAGAGAAGCAAATGGATACTTAAACACGATAAACTGAGGCATAACAATATGAATCCCAATTTATTTGAACGTTCGTCCAAGTATAGAAGAAAATACAAAAATGAATAGCATAACTGGGAAGGTAAACATGCACAAGTAAGAAAAGAAAAGGTACAGACTGTAAACACCAACAACGCATGAATCTTTGATTTAAAACTGCTCAAACTCTAAAATCTTTATTCATTTCTGGGATAAACTTCAAATGCCCAGAACGGGTTCTTTCATTCCTGAAAATTTCCCCTTTTACATTGCAAAATGCAGAAGTTATACAAAATTTGCTCTATGAGCAAACCCTAACTATATTGTTTTAAAGATAAGTTTCTTTTAAATAAACCTTTTAAAATCTGAAAACTAATCTTTAAACAAAGTTTTGCAATAATAATAAAGCAAACTCTAACTGCAAGAATTTTTCAATTCTTGAAAAAGCTTTCGTTTGATGCATTAACCCTAATTTTCACAAAAAGAAATTTTATCCTGAAATCTGCAAAACTAACTGTCATTTTCTTAAACTGTCGGTTGCCATTTATCGTTGGATGCTTTGCCACCTATAGAGTAAGATTTACAATCGGAATGGTGCTCCACTTGTATCATATGCACCAACGACTATATGTATCTCGTCGATAAAGAGAATGATCGGTCCATCGAAACTCCATCACACCTGGCGCATGAAAAATTTCAAACCTGTATATAAATTTTGTCACGACCTCTCCCTTCTCCATGAGAATCCCTTCCTTCTAGGTCAGCTTCTTTCAGCATCAATTCACCCAAATTACCTATTAAAGAGTCGCCACTGCCTATTTAGCCAAATACGGTATACACTATCTGAGCTCTATTTACATCGCCACCATATGTAAAGATTGCAGCTGCCAAGATTTACTGAGCCATAGGCCAATATTTTCAATGCATCATCTTTTAGACGAAGGCACTTGAAAACAAGTGATTGCAGAGGGGATTTTGGAAACCTGAATCTTCAATATAAGAAATACCAAGAGCTTTCATTCGGCTTGTCAGATATCTTAGTTTTCATAGGTTTTTCCCTGACCAATGACCAAAAACATGTCATTCTTCCCTGGAGCATAGAACGTGATCACGATCCTCAAACCTTTCTTTTGCGTGGGTATCAATCGATCGGCAAGACCCCCAAATCAATTTATCTCCTCAATGTCGTCTTTGCATAGTTTGGATCAAGAGAAATAGCTTTCATAGGACGATGGTATTCGAATTTGCGATATTCGTTTGAGTGTTGTTTGTCGAATACAACGCAGGTTCTCCACATCGGAACATAGGTTTAACAAGTTGCCCGCATCCACAACTTTGGTATTTGTTTTCTGGAAACAACTTCAAGAAGCCACAGACTCCAAAAAAGCGAGCCATACAAAGTACGGTGTAAAAAAAAAAAAAAAACTCGTGCAGTTCTTGTTTGAATATTTCTAGTCTCACCTCTGTTGTATACTCCTCAAACTTTACTTCTTTTTTGGGAAATAGTTTCCTCATCCCTGGAAACAGTAGGATGGCCGCAAAATGTCATATTCAGATGGCGGATAGGGAAAACACAACAATCTCCCCGATATGGTCCTGTGCACATATCATCTCTGGATATTAACACTGTCAACACCTGCGACTTTTCGTGGCAAACGTTCATTTGAAACAATTGGTTCATTTAAAGCCTTGGCCCAACCAAAAACTTAAAAGAAATCTTAGCCTTCATTAAGCTTAAACTTAGGCAATGAGAAACAAAACCTTCCCCATATAGTTTTGACTTAGGCTATGTGAAAATTCATGCCTCCCTTCATAAGATCTGTACTTTGGCTTTGTTATAAAAATTAAATCCCTTTCTCCATAAATCCCTAACTTTGGCTATATAGAATTTAATACTCTTCTTCATAAGATTTCAAACCTTAGCTTTTATAAAAAATAAAAAATAAAAATATTCTAGATTCCTGATAACATTTAAGGGTTTAGCCCACAAATATAGGGTTGATCATAAGTTTATAGAACCCCTTTTTCTTTTTGCAATCCTTGGTGCCTACACCTGAGGGAAAAAACCTTTTCTCGGTCAAGATTGAAAACTTCACCATAAAAAATGTTCTATCTTTGCACCGTTAATGCTACCAGAAGAAATTTAAGTACAAAATTTTATGGAGTACCAACAACTGGCTCCTACTGGGGATACTGTCCTCCCAGCGAGGCAGCAAAGAACACCGTAGACCATGTGCCTAACCATTGGGCGGCTCCTAACCTTGACAACTGCAACCTATAACCTGTATCCTGTAATCAATCTTTAATCCAAAAACTGTAGCTGAAAACCACTTTAACTGTAGAAAACTGAAAACAACACTGTACATACTGAAAAATGCTTGCCTGGAAAACTTATTTCTCCTACCTACCCTTCCTTTAGAATGTCAAAGACTTTCCATCAATCAAGTAATTTGGAAACACCAATAAAGCCAATCCATTAGGTGTTCAAACAATCTAACTCCTTTGCCGTGTTCGAAATAAGCCAATAATAGAAAATATGACAGTATAGGCAACCACTGATACTCTTTATTCTCAAAATAAAAACCTAGCTGCAAATTGAAACAGAGAAATTTCTTCATATACTCAACTATAGGATCAAAAAAGATATATTTTATTTGAAGTACCTTCGGATTTTCTGCAATTTGACGAGAGAGCTGAAATGTTCTTTCTTCCTTATCATTCTTTTCCAGAAAGGAATGATTAACCTCATACTCTAAAGCATTTTCAAACAGTGAACATTCTGCAAGATCATTAAATATGACATCTCTATCTTCCTTTTGAAAGAACAAGGTGTCTAATAGTTGATTTTCTTGTGGAGAATCATCATCACAACTGGTTTTCTTCAAAAGATCCTCATGACTGTCATCATTTAAATTCTGATTTACATGCCCAAACATGGAAGAAGTTTCACTTACATATCCCGAACTATGTGGACTCTACAGACTTGATGTAACATGACTTTGCAGGAGCTGATCTATTTCTTCTTCCCTTAAAAGAGGAGGTGGTTTGGGCATTTTCTGAATCAAACAATTATTTTTTTCCTTCTCTTCTGCAGATTGATCATGATGCTAAATGTATTCTTCATTTGTATACAAAGGAGCAGATGAATCCTCATTTGTTTCTGAATAGAGCTCATGGGAATCTACTATCATCTCTTCATTCATTTTATCTATAGCTAGCTTCTCTTGATCATCATGGCCATGGACTCGCACAGAAAAATGATAGAGTGCTTCAAATAGGTCTTCATCATTCATACTTTCTAGATCTTCGTCAATACTTTCAAGGTATTGTATGAAACCCTCAAACTGATCACAACAATTTTCCACTAAAGACAAAGCTAGAAAATCTACTGTATAATGCTCATAAAATGCTATGTGAAAATATTTTAAAGAAAACAAGCTGCTAGGTCTTAAACTTTCATACCAATCCCTTGCTTTTCCTTCTAAAGAAGCCATAAATATCTTCATAAGACAATCCTCATGAAACCTAATCTTCAGCTTGTGTACATGTACATGAAATTTGATTAAATGTAAAGTAGCATTATCACTGTTTTCATCTTTGAATTTAGGCAGGTAGGTTTGCCAATCTATTTTGGGAATTTGATTCGGAAAACCAGGAATATGAGACCTGTTGATAGGAGCATACCTTCTTAACAATGAGGCCATTTCGAAATATTGGAGCTGCAAATTCTGATTTGAAAATCGAGGAGACCAGCCTATGAAACAATGCAACACTGGGTTTCTTTAATGTGGAGTCGCCATGAAATTTCTGAAAACTGGATTCTTTGAAGATGGAGTCACCAGGTGAAAGATGCACAGCCTGCTTGATATCTGATCGTTGTTCACCATCAACAATCAGAGCTGGAAACTTTGTCGTTCATGCCCAGGGAAGATGAGACCTTCGTTCCTCGGCAACGGTGCCAAAATGTTAGCACTCGGATTTTCCTTGGGCTGTATCAAAGAAACCCCGATGTAACCTATTTCAAACCAATCTTTAGACTGAAAAGTTGGCCTCTTTCAGCTAGAGAGGGCTCTCTCAGCAAATATGCTATCCAATGTCACCACGACAACAACTTGACAATAAATTCAATGGCCAAATTTGTAAAATCACAGTAAAACTTTGTAGGCTTTAAATAATGTGGTTAGATCAACAGGAAAAAGATACCATTGGGCAATGGAGTCGAGAAACAGAAAAATATAGATCAGCAGCAAAAACATGATTTTTGTACAAAGGCAAGGTAATTGTTAGGTTACAGTAAAAGCTTCTTGTAGGAAAAAAGAAAGAATTAAAGACAATCCACCAATCAATGGGCATTAGACTAGGATGAATCCATTGTCGATTTTAGAGAAGCAAATGGATACTTAAACGCGATAAACTGAGACATAACAATATGAATCCCAATTTATTTGGACGTTCGTCCAAGTATATAAGAAAAGACAAAAATGAATAGCATAACTGGAAAGGTAAACATGCACAAGTAAGAAAAGAAAAGGTACAGAATGTAAACACCAACAACGCACGAATCTTTTTCAAACTCTGAAATCTTTATTCATTTCTGGGATAAACTTCAAATGCCCAGAACGGGTTCTTTCATTCATGAAAATTTCCCCTTTTACATTGCAAAATGCAGAATTTATACAAAATTTGCTCTATGAGCAAACCCTAACTGTATTGTTTTAAAGATAAGTTTCTTTTAAATAAACGTTTTAAAATCTGAAAACTAATCTTTAAACAAAGTTTTACAATAATAATAAAGAAAAATCTGACTGCAAGAATTTTTCAATTCTTGAAAAATCTTTCATTTGATGCATTAACCCTAATTTTCACAAAAAGAAACTTTATCCTAAAATATGCAAAACTAACTCTGTCATTTTCTTAAACTGTTGATTGCCATTTATCGTTGGATGCTTTGCCACCTGTAGAGTAAGATTTACGATCGGACTGGTGCTCCACTTGTAGCATATGCACCAATGACTGTATGTATCTCGTCAATAAAGAGAATGATCGGTCCAACGGAACTCCATCACACCTGGCGCATGAAAAATTTCAAACCTGTATATAAATTTTTCCACGACCTCTCCCTTCTCCATGAGGATCACTTCCTTCTAGGTCAGCTGCTTTCAGCATCAGTTCACCCAAATTACCTATCAAAGAGTCGCCACTACCTATTTTAGCCAAATACGGTATACACTGTCTGAGCTCTATTTACATCGCCACCATATGTAAAGATTGCAACTTCCAGGATATACTGAGCCATAGGCCAATATTTTCAATGCATCATCTTTTAGAAAAAGGCACTTGAAAACAAATGATTGCAGAGGGGATTTTAGATACCCGAATCTTCAATATATGAAATACCAAGAGCTTTCATTCGGCTTGTTAGATAGCTCAGTTTTCATAGGTTTTTCCCTGACCAATGACCAAAAACCTGTCATTCTTCCCTGGAGCGTAGAACGTGATCACGATCCTCAAATATTTCTTTTGCGTGGGTATCAATCGATCGGCAAGACCCCCAAAGCAGTTTATCTCCTCGATGTCGTCTTCGCATAGTCTGGATCAACAGCAACAACTTTCATAGGACTATGGTATTCGAATTTGCGATATTCATTTGAGTGTCGTTTGTCCAATACAACGCAGGTTCTACACATCGAAACATAGGTTTAACAAGCTGCCCGCATCCACAACTTTGGTATTTGCTTTCTGGAAACAACTTCAAGAATCCACGGACTCCAAAAAAGCGAGCCAGACAAAGTACGGTGTAAAAAAAAAAACCTCATGCAGTTCTTGTTTGAATATTTCTAGTCTCACCTCTGCTATATACTCCTCAACCTTTACTTCTTTTTTGGGAAATAGTTTCCTCATCCCTGGCTACAGTAGGATGGCCGCAAAATGTCATATTCAGATGGCGGATAGGGAAAATGCAGCAATCTCCCCGATATGGTCCTGTGCACATATCATCTCTGGATATTAACATTGTCAATACCTGCGACTTTTCGTGGCAAACATTCATTTGAAACACTCGGTTCATCTTTCGAATATTTGTGCAGTAGCCTCGACCCCTGGAAAAATAAATGCTTTGAACAAATGGCATTTATTTTCTTTATAGTTGGCGTTAGGGTTCTCGAAACTTTGGAGAAAATCATGAAAAGTAAGATAGCCCTCCTTTTATACCCCCACGAATTGACCAAGGTGGTACCGCATGACCCAATTGCTTGTTTACAATACCATTCACATGTATGCGATGAGCTCGGAGGGCGACACGTATGAGGTTGGTTTTTTTACCGCACCCACAAACCGTCTTTATC
Source organism: Larix kaempferi (assembly GCA_027924585.1). Classification (NCBI taxonomy): domain Eukaryota; kingdom Viridiplantae; phylum Streptophyta; class Pinopsida; order Pinales; family Pinaceae; genus Larix; species Larix kaempferi. The sequence goes on along the minus strand of BSBM01000851.1, from coordinate 1,697,772 downwards.
TCCCGAACATGTGGACGATGTGGAATACCTCATGAGCCGTCCATTTGGCTTTTCAATGCTGCACTGTCGATCTCATCATATTCGTGATGTACGTTTCAATGACCAAATCGTGCCACTTCTTCTTTTATTTTTCTTTTAGAGGATTTGTCCCACATTCAAAACAAAAGAATTTTCTTCATTCTTTATATATCTTATAATTTCATATCATATATCAAGTGACAAAAGAAAGAAGCCTTTGGTGTTGGGCAATTGGACGATGTAAACTACGTGGGTCTTCTTTGGTGTGGCGCTCAGTCTCTTGACAAGCCCTCGGTGTTGGGAATATTAACATTTTGCTCCAAATTCAATTTAAAGCCTTGGCCCAACCAAAAACTTAAAATAAATCTTAGCCTTCATTAAGCTTAAACTTAGGCGATGAGAAACAAAACCTTCCACATATAGTTTTGACTTAGGCTATGTGAAAATTCATGCCTCCCTTCATAAGATCTGTACTTTGGCTTGTTATAAAAATTAAATCCCTTTCTCCATAAATCCCTAACTTTGGCTATATAGAATTTAATACTCTTCTTCATAAGATTTCAAACCTTAGCTTTTATAAAAAATAAAAAATAAAAATCTTCTAGATTCCTGATAACAGTTAAGGGTTTAGCCCACAAATATAGGGTTGATCATAAGTTTATAGAACCCCTTTTTCTTTTTGCAATCCTTGGTGCCTACACCTGAGGGAAAAAACCTTTTCTCGGTCAAGATTGAAAACTTCACCATAAAAAATGTTCTATCTTTGCACCGTCAATGCTACCAGAAGAAATTTAAGCACAAACTTTTATGGAGCACCAACAAGTATTAATCTTAATCTTGATGATTAGTTATGCATCCAATATAAAAAATAATAATTCATCCATATATGCATCAAGACAAAGAACACAAAACAAAGGAATTTCGACATGGAAACCCAATCGAGAGAAAACCGTGGAATGCTCTTTTGTTATGAAAAGAATACATTCAAGGAACACCAACTTCCTGTATTTACCAAAACCAACTGGAAGGAGGCACCAACCCCTTGGTTTTACAGGAACCAACCTGAAGGAAGCTTCAACTCCCTCTATTTCTCCAGTACCGACTGGAAGGAGAGTACAACCCCCTTCTCCTTGCCCCGGCCTTCCACCCAAATATCCAATATGTGATTCTAACTTACTGAACTTCCAACTCGCACACACTTCTGATCTTCTGATATTGGTTTGGTTGTGTGCTCACTTTGTATGTAGATGATTAACTATTATTGTGTTTCATACATCACTTGAATTCTCATTCCTCTCAATTCAACACTTATGTTGATGTATTACTTCATTTACTATGTGCTTGTTGATTCTACAGTCTGCTCCAAGATATGCTCTATTGATCTGCTACTGCGCAACTGCACTCACTAACCGATAGTGTGCTTTCAATTGATAGTTTGTTTCTCTGAGATAATGCATCAGTAACATATATGGAATTGTGCGCTTACTGATGTGTCTGTTATGTTTAAGTGCCACAATCATTTAGACAATATGTGACAGGTTATGCATCAAATTATTTGTCCTTTCAATTTAAAAAACTTGTCTCAGATCATCCTCATCATGATGCACTTATTGGATCCCACTTCTCTATCGAAGCACATCAGATGGACTTCTCAAATTCACACACTTCACTTCAGTCTTCATGTATCAGCTAAACATATGTGCATATTCTAATATACTTCGGTTCTGTTTCTGTGCTTCTTCCTTACTTACAATATCTATGACTATCTGCATGTTGTCTGCAATTATTTCATTCAATCTTCACATAGTTTTGCATAATTTTGTGTTTCTGCCTTTTAGTATTTGCGCATCAGTCACAGATCTACAACATCATTCTGCGCACCATCAGTTCTATCATTCCACTGTATGTGTGCACTCATCTCCTTGCTAGATCATGTTGTTCTATCCTCGCACCCTTGATGCCCCGAATATAAATCTCTATTTCCCAACTGAATCTCTACAATCTTTCCATTGAACTTACTACAAATATCTGACTTGCATCTCTATTTATACATGTCCTACATGGATTGTATCTCCACAAGTTGGTTGTGGCATCCCTTCTTCCATACTTCACGGATTGTGATTTTGCCACATGTCATCATATGCGCTATCGATGTGTCATCCTTTGTGGGTATTTTGCATTCATGGTCCATGACTTAGTTGGACTTACACCTTAATGGTGTACTTCTTTCTCTCTTAATGTACCATTTCTTTGAGGCATGGGTGCTTCCTTTCTCTTCAACTTTATGAGTCTTTGACCCTTTCCATACCATCCCTTGTGGGTATTGCACTCCTAATGTATCAATGATTTGTGTAATATGTACATAAAATCACTTCTACTTGATAGGACTTTGTCCCTTGCAGTACCATTACGTGTGTGACTTTCGCGCTTTCAAGATTATTTAGTTTCTTACTATTTGCGCACTCATGATATTTGAACAAGCAATGATTGCGCATTCCAAAGTATTCTTTCAACATGATTTCACACTTGTATCTTTGTTTAACCAACTCCTTGGATGCTTGTGCCCATGTACCTTTGTCCAACTAATTCTTTTACTGCTTCCTGGAGAGTGTGACTTGGTGGACTAGTTATCTACGTTGGTACCACATGTAGCAGGGTACATTGATTATGTGCTTATTTGAACTAGATTTTCATGATGTTCCTTCCTTATGTGATTCTTCATACTGATCATGCATGATGTATCCTTGGACACACATCTTCAAACTAAATGTAACTTCTAGATATACTTATTCACACTGGAATCCATTTCCTTCACCATCGTGCACATATACTTCTTCAAAGTGGCTTCTCTATATACTTCTTTAAGCTGGCATAGGAATGATGTATAGACTTCGATATCAATTGACATTAATGACTCAAACTGAATCAATTGACATCCTCTTTGACATTAGTTGACATCAATGACAACCAAAGTTCAACAATATCCCCCTTTGGCATTGATGTCAACACCTTATGAAGTTATGTATGATCTTCTCTAAACCGTATCCTTCATTTGTACTTGTCGTAGTGCTCCCCATGAGCTCTTTGGGATTTTGAATTCTATGCTTTTTGCTGTTAGTACTTCTTCTGCTTTCTTTTACTTCTGTGCATACCATATGTATATCCATATGCATGCCATTTATCCAAGTGATCTACTTCATGATCCTTCATGTCTATTGGAGCGTCATTCTATCTCTTCAATTATATTCATGTTTTTTCTTCTTTACTGATGTACATCCAGCTTCATGCTATCTCTTAAATTATATTCATGATGGTTCTTCTCTGTTTATGTACATCCAGCTTCATGCATTACTCCTAGTTTTTCTGTCAGCTTCATTCATTTCTCCCCTTTTGAAATCAACGGAAAATAGGTGCCATTACTTGCGCAATGTAGGTTCTCCTTTTGTTTTATTTTTTTGTTGGCCTCTACCTCAACTATTTACAGGGATGAATCTGTGATAATCTACAAGGGATATGATAGCTGTAACAATCTCACAATCAAACCCTCGAGAATGTTGCAAAGAAGATGAGAAGGAGACGCTCAATAATCACTCATAAACACAGAATAATAGAACAATATCAGTATCATACAATGAATAATGAATGTAAAGTGTGTGTTACAATGAACTGCAAAGGAGCATGATATAGGATTCGAATTAGCCAAGTAGGGCATTCGAATCTATGAGCTTAGAGTCTAGCTTGGATAACTATGGAGACATTATCCAGTCAGTAGTATCAATCATAAATGGTAAGAGTCAATCAAGTGTGTCCAACTGAGTCTAACAAAATCATCTAGGCATAAAACATGGAATGGAGACTCCAAGGGGGGCACATGAGGCTGTCTAGCTCAAATTCTAGCTTGGATAACAATGGAGACATCATCCAGCCAGCAGTATCAGTCATAAATGGTAATAGTTAGTCAAGTGTGTCTAACTGGGTCTAACAGAACCATCTAGGCATAAATAAGGGAATTGAGACTCCAAGGGGGGCGCATGAGGCTGCCAAATAGTCAAGTAGAACTCCAGAAGTAGCTAACCAGAAGCTACAAGCAGTCAGCATGAGAAATGAGTGGAAGAACTACTCAATCAATGCACTAACTGAATGATAACTCCCAGTAGGTGAGATAAGGCACCCTAACTGAGTGATAACTAAAGGTCGGTGAGTAAAGATGCACTAACTGAGTGTGGTAGGTAAGAAAGACTCACTTTTCATGTAGAACAGTCAAGAAGGGCGCATCAGGTAGGTAGGAGGCCCAATGGGGGATAAAGACATGCTCTTGAGAGCTATAAACAAGCTCTAGGTGCTGGGGATACCACCATGATGATGACTGGATGCATGCAGTGGCATGCAAATGCATGTAGCATGCAGATTTGCATGCAAGCATGCAAAATATAAAAATGATGCTATGAATATTCCAACTCCCCCCTCAAGCTATACTATGAGATAAAACTGAAATATGAAAAATAGGGCCCTAGTGACTAAGACCAAAGGTCACCCCATACAATCAATAATAAACTAAGTGAGGAAAGAGGGAAAAACCAGTGGGAAGAAATCCCTCCATCAAAATAGACTGAAGGATGCTAATGTAGCATATCATCACTCACCCCTGAAGGAGGTAAGTGTCCTTCTTTTCTGAAGAAGGATCGATCGATCTGAAAATGGATCAGCAATGTGAGAAGGATGAAACCTTCCATTTTGAAATCTAATCTGGTTCTTCTATGATCATCTGGATCACCAACCAAATCATGAGCAGATCAGAGTGTAGTGGTTTCCCATCGAGGAAGAGGAGGAATATCAGGTGAGAGATCTTCAGGTTCTTGTGGATTTGGATCTCCCATTCGCTCATCTTCATCATTAGTTGCTAGACCTTCAGGTTCTTGTGGATATGGATCTAGCATTCCATCATCATGATCTCCATCTCTAGATTCTGAATTTGAAATATCATGTGAAGAAGCAAGTACAATTGGCTCATCATCACATCCAAAATCTGAAAATGAAATCTCATGTGATGATGCTTCGCTCTATTGATAATCAATCAAAGGAGGAGGTATCTTCCTTTTGGGAAAAAATGGATCATGCTTCAAAATCATAATGTGAAGATCATCATGAAGCATGTGATTTGAACCAACTGAGGTAGAATCAATCAAAACCATGAATGTGTAAATAGTTCCTTGATATCTCCTTTGAACCAACATAGGTGAGATCATAACCAAAGAAACTATGACATGATGATGGTGAATCTTCAACAAGATCACTGGTGGATGCAGGAGTCGTGGTGGCTCATGAACCAATGGGTGCTAGATCTTCAGGTTCTTGTGGATCTGGATCTAACATTCTCTCAAAAAGAGTTATCTTCCTCTTGGGAAGAAATGAATCATGCTCCAAAAACATGTGCTTGAGTTTTCTGTAATGTCCCTTGTTAGGAATTTTATTAAAATTGCAATTTTCCACTTTTTTTCCTTGGTTCGACCTTTGACTAGTTTTGATCTCTAGGTCCCAAATTTGCCCCAAATGATTTCAAATCTTATGAGAAGGTATATGAATGAGATTAGAACATAAATATTTGTTTTAAGGATTCCTTTGGACCTTTAAAATACTTCTGCAAATACTCTTTCAATTCTGGCCAATGTAGGGAACTTTACTAGTAATTTGCCTTTAACTAGTATTGGTCTCTATGTCTCGAATTGACTCCAAATGCCTTCAAATCTTCAAGGAAGGTGTATTAATGATATTAAGACTTGAATATGATGTTCAGGGATGATATATGGCCACCAAAATACCTCTGCAAACTCTCTTAAGATTCTGGACCAAGTATGCAATTTTACTAGTAATTTGGGGTTCAAATCCCCCTGGGGTAAGTATTGAAAATGGCTTCCCAAATGCCTCCAAAGCCACTCAAATTTCTGAACAGAGGTAGGGAATGTATTAAGGATGTTATTAAGGTCTCATGTGCACCATTAATTTATTATTATATCTGTTCCAACCCTCTCCCATTCAACTGCAAAAATCACCAATTCAACCCTTGGGGAAATGGCACTATTTCTTCTCCCAGTGCAATTAAACTAAGTAAAAATACTTCAAATGCTCAAGTACAGTACATGAAACTTGTAAAATACATCCATGGCAGTCCATTAATCACAAATTCATCAGAGAATCATCCATTCATTCGAAATCATCATCAATACATTGGTTCACAACAAGGTAGTGGGGAAATGGCATTGTTCTTCCATTAAAAATGAGATTTATACATTTCTACTTGGAATTTCGACCTGAAACTTTTTGGAGATGAAGAACAGAGTATTTACTTCATATTACAAAAGAAATGGGGCATTAAAAGCTTCCCCAAAGAGTACAATAGCTCACCAAAAACGCCCTCCCTCAAGGATCAAGAATATGCCATCAAAACCGGAAATGGTTGAAGGAGTGAGCTGCAATAGAAGAAACCATGAGCTGCCCTGTAGCTTACACCTGCAAATAAAGACTCCATTAAAGCTCCAAATGAAAGGTCTGAATGGCCTTTCCAATTACCAACTTGGATGGGAATCTTTCACCCTCGAAATTGGCTAAGGCAAGAAACTAGTCATCCACTAGCTCTCCCTCTTCACAAATGCAATTGCAAATTCTACAAATGATCAAAAGCTGGTTTCATTCTTTGTTATTGACATTTATAAACTTCTAATGTCCTCCATGGGTCGAATTCCTTCCAAGAGACTCATGCCAACTCAAGTTGGGAAGAGATTCCAAAGAACGCCACTTGTACAACAATTCCTAGTCTCCCACTTCCACCAAATCACATGTGGAAGCATCTTAGCTGCCCTAACACCCTTGAGCGCCCTCTTGGAGTCTATTTTTAGCCCTGACATGTCATATATGTCATATGTCAGCCTTCAGGTCTGATTTGTGTCATAGGTGTCATAGCATCTTCATCATTGTTGTCATAGAGCTAGGGAATCTAGCCCAAGTGTCTCACTAGCTCCAAATTGCCTCTTCCTCTTCCATGGGAGTTACTCTTCCTCTATATTTCGACCTTGGATAAGTCATGCAATGAATAATACCTTTTGGACTCCCCCAAGTATGTTACCATTCACCTTGAATTCGAATTGGTGAGAGAATGATGCCAAATGTAGTGGGGAAATCTAGCCATATGTGGGTCCCACTTCCTCCATGTGTCTTCATCATGAAATGCCACTTTGATTTTCACTTGTATATATTTATTTATCTCCTTTATTAAATATTTATTCCATTCTAATGTTCAAACATCATTTATTATCCCCATTATTCCAAATCCCAAAGCTTCCACCCCAAACCTAGGAAACTAGTAATTTTCCTCCTTGGCAATTATTTGACCTTTAGCATCAATTTGACAAACTCTAATGAATAGAGCCAATGTGATTAGGCCATTGTGACCCAATACCAAATTTGGGACATGACAAATCCTCCCTTCCCAATATTGCTTGTCCTCAAGCAATTTTAAATGTGGGTGTTGAAGAACCTGCTTTCTGTATAATTCTTTGAAATTGCCATTGAATTGCCCAACCTTGAGTCTTTGAGTTTCCATGAAGATTTTAGAGAGGAACCACCATGCTTGCTGCTGCACTACTCTGATTAAAATCACTTTATTAAGTGGGGAATCCATCTCCCATACTGCTTGCTTCCCCAAAAAATATGAAACCAATGAGATAAAAATTATTCCAGGGTCCCATTGCTTGTATTGCACCCTAACAATTAAAAGTGTTCTCCAACCCATACCATCAGATAAGAGGATTCCTAGATCCCATTTTCTTGTTTGCATTCTTCCAAACATCATGATTACAAAATATATATCATCAAAGTACATAACAACATAATGAAAATGTACATAAAGGAGATGCTTCATCAAAGAGTCATGAAAGTGCTTATACCTCCAAGCATGTAGACCACCATTTTCCAAGTGCATACAATCTTCAAGTGACCCATCAAATCTGCTCCAATGACATAGGTGAGGATCCCATGTCCAATAGTGCTGCTCCAAGAGAATGTGATATCCATCAAAATATTCAGCCATGCATTCTTTCATCCAAGAAGTGAATGAAGAATCTCCACTAAAATCTGAACCAAATAATGAGCAGGAAAAACAAGGAGAATTCAAAGGACTCAAAGAAGTCTCATCCATACATCCATGAGGATATGTATCATCATAAGGTAAAGCAATATGCTGCTGCAATTCTAAATAATGAGGTGCTCTATTCATGTCATCATCAAAAGGAGAGGTAGGAGTTTCATACCCCTCATGTGGCACCACTAGGAAAAAACCTTTCACCCAATTTTCATCCCAAAGTGATGTGGCTGGAAAAGAAGTGTGGGGTGAGGAATTATGAACCAACTTTAATTCTTTACAACTCTTACCCATTGAAATATTTAATTCATCTTCTCCATAATTGGTTGGTCCAACTATTGTGAGATCACGTACCTCTTCCAAGGCTTTGCAACTCTCTCCATGAGGCAACTCATAATCCCTTTGAACAAGGACAAGTGCTTGTCCTTCTTCTTGTTTTAGTGTAGTATCTTCAAGAACCTGCATATCAACATGTACCTCATGTTCCACAATTACATTAGGTTCCTCTTTTGTGGCATAAATTGTTTCATCCTTTTCCTTGAAAAGACAACCATTGCTCATTACTTTTTCCGAGTTGCTTTCAATTTCACTAAGCAACAATCTGAACTCTTGAAAGTATTGTTTCCACTTGTCTTCAAAGGATGGTTCAAGTAATTTCCTAAACTCCTCATTCTCCATTAAGGTTCCTTTCTCATCCTTACTCATGGTGACCAATGAATGTACTTCTTCTCCTACTTCTTCCCTTTCACCAAAGTACATCCAGTTTCAGTTTCTAAGGGTGGTGGCTTATTTCTTTGACTCCTGGTCTTCATTAATGTTCTACCACATAAGGTGCCAAGACCATGCTCTGATACCACTGTAATGTCCCTTGTTAGGAATTTTATTAAAATTGCAATTTTCCACTTTTTTTCCTTGGTTCGACCTTTGACTAGTTTTGATCTCTAGGTCCCAAATTTGCCCCAAATGATTTCAAATCTTATGAGAAGGTATATGAATGAGATTAGAACATAAATATGTGTTTTAAGGATGCCTTTGGACCTTTAAAATACTTCTGCAAATACTCTTTCAATTCTGGCCAATGTAGGGAACTTTACTAGTAATTTGCCTTTAACTAGTATTGGTCTCTATGTCTCGAATTGACTCCAAATGCCTTCAAATCTTCAAGGAAGGTGTATTAATGATATTAAGACTTGAATATGATGTTCAGGGATGATATATGGCCACCAAAATACCTCTGCAAACTCTCTTAAGATTCTGGACCAAGTATGCAATTTTACTAGTAATTTGGGGTTCAAATCCCCCTGGGGTAAGTATTGAAAATGGCTTCCCAAATGCCTCCAAAGCCACTCAAATTTCTGAACAGAGGTAGGGAATGTATTAAGGATGTTATTAAGGTCTCATGTGCACCATTAATTGATTATTATATCTGTTCCAACCCTCTCCCATTCAACTGCAAAAATCACCAATTCAACCCTTGGGGAAATGGCACTATTTCTTCTCCCAGTGCAATTAAACTAAGTAAAAATACTTCAAATGCTCAAGTACAGTACATGAAACTTGTAAAATACATCCATGGCAGTCCATTAATCACAAATTCATCAGAGAATCATCCATTCATTCGAAATCATCATCAATACATTGGTTCACAACAAGGTAGTGGGGAAATGGCATTGTTCTTCCATTAAAAATGAGATTTATACATTTCTACTTGGAATTTCGACCTGAAACTCTTTGGAGATGAAGAATAGAGTATTTACTTCATATTACAAAAGAAATGGGGCATTAAAAGCTTCCCCAAAGAGTACAATAGCTCACCAAAAACGCCCTCCCTCAAGGATTAAGAATATGCCATCAAAACCGGAAATGGTTGAAGGAGTGAGCTGCAATAGAAGAAACCATGAGCTTCCCTGTAGCTTACACCTGCAAATAAAGACTCCATTAAAGCTCCAAATGAAAGGTCTGAATGGCCTTTCCAATTACCAACTTGGATGGGAATCTTTCACCCTCGAAATTGGCTAAGGCAAGAAACTAGTCATCCACTAGCTCTCCCTCTTCACAAATGCAATTGCAAATTCTACAAATGATCAAAAGCTGGTTTCATTCTTTGTTATTGACATTTATAAACTTCTAATGTCCTCCATGGGTCGAATTCCTTCCAAGAGACTCATGCCAACTCAAGTTGGGAAGAGATTCCAAAGAACGCCACTTGTACAACAATTCCTAGTCTCCCACTTCCACCAAATCACATGTGGAAGCATCTTAGCTGCCCTAACACCCTTGAGCGCCCTCTTGGAGTCTATTTTTAGCCCTGACATGTCATATATGTCATATGTCAGCCTTCAGGTCTGATTTGTGTCATAGGTGTCATAGCATCTTCATCATTGTTGTCATAGAGCTAGGGAATCTAGCCCAAGTGTCTCACTAGCTCCAAATTGCCTCTTCCTCTTCCATGGGAGTTACTCTTCCTCTATATTTCGACCTTGGATAAGTCATGCAATGAATAATACCTTTTGGACTCCCCCAAGTATGTTACCATTCACCTTGAATTCGAATTGGTGAGAGAATGATGCCAAATGTAGTGGGGAAATCTAGCCATATGTGGGTCCCACTTCCTCCATGTGTCTTCATCATGAAATGCCACTTTGATTTTCACTTGTATATATTTATTTATCTCCTTTATTAAATATTTATTCCATTCTAATGTTCAAACATCATTTATTATCCCCATTATTCCAAATCCCAAAGCTTCCACCCCAAACCTAGGAAACTAGTAATTTTCCTCCTTGGCAATTATTTGACCTTTAGCATCAATTTGACAAACTCTAATGAATAGAGCCAATGTGATTAGGCCATTGTGACCCAATACCAAATTTGGGACATGACATTTTCCAACAATGGATGCAAGCAAATTAGATCCAAGACTTGGAAGATGGTTTCTCATGATCTCCTTTGAACCAACGGGAGTGAAATCAAAACCAAAATCACAAAAAGGTGCATCAGTCATGAAACCAAGCAAATGATAGAGTCTTTCATCGTCAATGAAACTTTGAAAACATGTGTCAATGACCAAATAGAAATCCAAAGAAAACATATGGTGAGGGAGAGTGAATGAATTACCTTCCAAATCTGATTTTTCCTTCAAAATACTCAGTAGGTCATCATCTTGCACATCAACAGGTGCATCAACTCTATGAAAGTGTATGTAGTTCTTTGATATCTTCTTTGAACCAACAAGGGTGATATCAAAATCAAATGAACAATATAATGGTGATGGCTTGAACTTCAAATCAGATCCAAGATTTTGAGGATGGTTTCTTATGATCTTCTTTGAACCAACAATGGTGAGATCAAAACCAAAATCACAAGGATATGCATGAGACTTGAATATGAGCGAATGGTAGAGTCTTCTATCTTCGGTGAAGTTCTGAAAACATGTGCCAATGACCAAATAGGAGTCCATAGGAAGATTTTGATTAAGGAAGGCGAATGCATTGCCTCCCAAATCTTCCAAGATGCTCAATAGGTCATCATCTTGCACATCGACAAGCTCATGGGAAGTATAGATTTCAAATATCTCTTCAACTTCTAGAGTAGTAACTGACATCTTTTTCTTAGAAATCAGATCGGAAGATGGAACAACTGAAACCATGTGTTGTACTTCGACTTCATCTTGAACAACTTCATCATGGGAGATTATGGAGGCCGAGTCATGGATAGAGAGAGAACTGTAGGAAGTATCACTGAGCTTGATTTCCACATGGCTAGCATCAATCTCTTCCTCCTGAATTCCAAATAATTTGTTCAATCTAGTCCATAGATCACTTGGATCTTCATCAAGATCAATGAGGTGTTCCATATTGGAAAACGTAGTAACGCATATATTTCCCGAGGATGCTTCACAAGCATCAAGCCAATCTTCTTTCTATCTATACGAAGAAAAATCTCTCTTAATATCAGTACATACATCAAAAAGACCATGTCTCTTCAGATATGCTATCATCTTTGGTTTCCACTCATCATAGTTGAATGGAGTTAGAGAAGGAAATCCTTCCAGATACATAGAAGATGTTGTTCAATTTGAATCTACTGTTGCAACTGTAAAAACTGCTGCAATTGCAGAAAACTTTGAAACCTGCAAAACAAGAAGAGTTTTTGCTGATGGAGAATGCTACACTTCGACTGAACACTACCTTAAGAACACTTGGAACATAGACTAATTCCTTCACACCTGGATAGAACTCACTGGATTTCTCCAATGAATTCAAGTATAGAACCAGGATTTGTTGTGGAAACTCAGAGGCTTCTGGTGCACAAGTGAAAGATAGTTGCTCAAAGAAATGCTGCAACTGCTGCAATGGATGCAATTCAAATAGCTTCTACTTGCTCTAATACCATGTGATAATATGCAAGGGATCTGATAGCTGTAACAATCTCACAATCAAAATATCAAGAATGTTGTAAAGAAGAAGAGAAGGAGACACTCAATAATCACTCATAAACACAGAATAATAGAACAATATCAGTATCATACAATGAACAATGAATGTAAAGTGTGTGTTACAATGAACTTCAAAGGAGCATGATATAGGATTCGAATTAGCCAAGTAGGTCATTCGAATCTCTGAACTCATATTCTAGCTTGGATAATTATGGAGACATCATCCAGTCAGTAGTATCAGTCATAAATGCTAAGAGTCAGTCAAGTGTGTCCAACTGAGTCTAAAAAAACCATCTAGACATAAATTAGGGAATAGAGACTCCAAGGGGGGCGCATGAGGCTGTCTAGCTCAAATTCTACCTTGGATAACAATGGAGACATCATCCAATTAGCAATATCAGTCATAAATGGTAATAGTTAGTCAAGTGTGTCTAACTGAGTCTAATAGAACCATCTAAGCATAAATTAGGGAATGGAGACTCCAAGGGGGGTGCATGAGTCTGTCAAATAGTCAAGTGGAACTCCAGAACCATCTAACTAGAAGCTACAAGTAGTCAGCATGAGAAATAAGTGGAATAACTATTCAATCAATGCACTAATTGAATGGTAACTCTTGGTAGGTGAGATAAGGCACCATAACTAAGTGATAAGTGAAGGTAGGTGAGTAAAGGCACACTAACCAAGTGTGGTAGGTGAGAAAGGCACACTTTTCATACAGAACAGTCAAGAAGGGTGCATCAGGTAGGTAGGAGGCCAAATGGAGGCTAAAGAGAGGATCTAGAGAGCTAGAAGCAAGCTCTAGGTGTTGGGGAGACCACCATGATGATGACTGGATGCATGCAGTGGCATGAAAATGCCTACAACAAGATGATTTGCATGTAGTCATGCAAAATATAAAAATGATGGTGTGAATATTCGAACAAACACCCCCTAACTTCATGCTTCATTTATTTGCTTTAATTATGTAGTGATATTATTTCATAATTATCTTTGATTGTTTTCTTGATACAAATGTTGCATTACTTCTCCATCTCTATCACAATACTCCATCATTCTTTGCGTAGTGATTCATGTAGATTTTCTTTCGTTCCAATTGCATAGTGCCAACACCTTTTCCTGGTTCCGCTTTTTCTTTTTAGTTTCTTCCTCTATATTCTTGAATGCTTCATCTGTCTCATTTACTTTGCTGTCACTTTGCCTTGTCACATTTATCATTGGTGACACATCTCTTTCCATGAAAACCAAATATTTGGCACGCTTTTCCACTAGCTCATCATTAAAGAGAATATACTTGGTTAGTGTGAGATCCATTTCGTTTCATCACCGTACTTGATATTTTGGAGAAACACCATTTCGTCGCACAACCAAATGAAATGAATTCTCACTTTCTGTACATCCTTTCATCACCTATTAAATTCGACATTCAATTTTGGCAACTCCACCACCTTCTTCGACTTGCACTATATTGAATGGATATCTCATCAAATTAATTGCATGCACATGAACGTCCTCCATTCAATTCTATAATATTTTGATGAAAATTTCCTAGTTCATAACGTTTAGCACTTTTGCATTACCGTGTCGCATTGTCATTTAGTTATTTTCCTTCCTTCCAATGCCCTCCTTCTAGTATAGAATGAGCAATTATCTAGAGAATGTACGCCTTGTTGTTCAGACTTATCAAACTAAGTTCACATGCCTGAGAGTCTACATGGGTGCATGAAAGCACCAGATAGAGAATGGTGAGTAACAATATCAATATTCTCAATCACATATGTACCTCGAACATTTTGAATAATTGACCCTCTTGAGTCCTTGGGTTGACAATCTAGATTGCCAGTAACAACTGATTTTAGATGAATTTTCCTTACTTCGGCCTTTACAAAATGAACCATCATTGTCTGCAACTTTGCATCTTATTCACGTGCATGCTTCTAGAGATTGTACAACATTGGTGCCAGTGGATTTGGAGCTTCTTCTTTCACACCAGCTAGATTTAGCAATGGACCTCGAGCTACGGCTGTAGAATGCTTTAGCATGTTTTAATTTTTCCACCCTCATGCGTCTTCTTATGTACGCCATTTTTGGTTTCAGCATGGAGTCCCAACTCATGCATTTTGTAAACATATTGAGTTTGAATATAATGAAGAGTTCCATTTTGCACAGTCTCATGTCGGTATTTGTTTCAATAATGTTTGTTTCTTCATGAAACTGTTGGGTAAAATATATGCTATCTAATTCAACACTTAATTGTCAACCTGGGAAGGTAACTTATGAGATGCAAACACTATATGTGCAGGATTGAAGGCTTGAACTAATCTAAGCTAATTTGAAGCTGGTAATCTACCTAGAATTGACTAACGGTTATGAATTATCAATTGCAAGCAAAAGATACTTGAAAACCTAATTACACTACTTAGAATTAATTCAAAATAAAATACTACTAACAATCCAACCTATTGACAAGAAATCAATCATGCAATCTAATGACTATTCTGAAACAAAATGTATGCAAGTATCTATGCTATCCGACGACGATGAAGCATGAAACAAATTTAAGGAAATCTAAGCAATATGCAAATGACTTGATAAAGATATTTTATGAGTTTGATATAGAAGCAAGTAGAAAAATTGATAGAGATAACTTAGTTCTGGATCGGATCTTATTTTATGAACATCTTCATTAGCTATATGAATGAGAGAAGCAAATTCTATATTTGAACAAAGAAACTATCAAAACTAAGATAGCTTGTTGGAGGATGAAATTACTAATTCTAATCCGAAATCAATCTTAAGAAACATGACATAACAAAACTAAGAATGGAACTGATAAACTCTAGAATAGTAAATCATTAATGAATCAGGTATAAAAGAAACATAATCCATAAAGCAGCTAAAGCAAAGTGAAGGAAAACGGAATGAAAACTAAGAATGATGATGAAACTGAATTAAAATTCTATATAGTGTGGAACAAGATCTTAATTACAGTTAATAATGCTAATTAAAGGAAAGAAATATTATTGTTTGAAAACCTAAGAAAAGTGGATTCTAAATAAGCATAAAAACAATGGAGAAAGTGTTAAATTCTGTATGACGATCTAGATGGCAATTTGAAAGACGGTCCAGATGACAGAAAACAATGTAAACTAAGGAAATAAGCAGACTGAATGATTTAAACGCTAGCTGGTGAGTGCATATGATCCTACAATGCAAGGAAAGTAATGAATACAGTGTTTAGAAGATAAGATAACAAGAAGTAACCTATACTAACCATTGTGTAAGGAATAAACTACTGCTATGGCATACTGAAACAAAACTGAGATATAAATAAAAATAACCTACAGCTACATGAAAAACATTAGCAGAACTAATTCTAACTATGAATTGAATTTGAACTACTTAAATATTAAACTAGTTGATTCTATCTAACTGCAAATGACAAAGCTGAAATCAAACTAAAATCATTTAAGCATGACCGGTCATTGACATACCTATAAATGTAAATAAAATTATCAACAGGAAATAAATCACAAGAAATGAAACAATAGCTACATGAAAGCGTAGGTAAATACAATTACTGGAAATAAAAACTATCTATTTCCAAAAAGGAAAGTACAAAATATATACAGTAAAACCTCTGGTTGTAGAGGGGCCCTTCCCAGTAATCAGATATTGAAGCTTAATTCAATTAATCACCAACAGAAGAACAACTACAAAATTGGAACTTCCATTAACTGATAAAAATTACACAGTGTCTATGAAAAAGTTACTGCTACAGTCTATATGGTGCTCTATGTTATCTTCCTATACATATCTGCGTTTCTCCAAAGGAGACGTCTATTTCTAACTTTACAATGGGAGAGAAGGTCGACATAGTCGACCTATCTAAAAATAGAAGTCTTTAATGATTGTCAAATGACTGCGTGGTAGTTTCCAACAGCGCAGAGGCTTCCTTCTTGCTTCCACGACGTCGATCCCCCTTGCTGTGAACATCTGCGTGTTAGTTTGCTTTAATCGTGGGCAGAAGCATGCACTCGCAGGCTGAATGTGGGAGGACGAGGGCTTCCAGAACGTTGATGTGGGTAGGAGTGCGTGCTGAATAGAAAAGACGGAGTTTCTGGAATGTTGACGTGAGCAGGAGGTGTGTTGTCGAGCTAGGCGAGCTGGGAGACAAATCTTCTAGAAGAGGGGCTCACCAACCATAACCACCACGTTGCTAACATAACCCATATTTTTGTTTTTGTCTTTAATGGCCAGAAATATCCCAACTGACGATTTTGCGGTATGAATGAAGGGTTGAACGACGGGATGGATGTGGCTGAGCGTTTGCAATGTGAATATGCATCTGAATGGAGGTCCTCTTTGACGACCACATCCTGTAGAACCAAAACTAAATACCAAGCAAGTCGAAAAATGTCAATTAAACATTAATAAATCATAATATGGTGAGATTTGACCAAAATTCATATGATAAGTGAATATATGCATACTTGGTCTATTTGATGGTCTGAATGGAAGAAAGAGTGATTTATTATATCAAAATAGTGAAAATAATGCCACTCAGACTATATTTGATGATAAAAAATGGTGACAAAATGAACACCAACATTCCTCCAAACCGAGGATATGTGAGGTCCCGCTGAGCAAAGAGAAAGAGAAATCAAGAAGAAGTGGATGCAGGAGATGCGGCTGGATGGACTTGGAAAGGATGAGAGCGAGCAGAGTGATAGTGAGGATCAAGCAGGGGTCAGTTTTAAAACAAGGTCCAACTGAACGTTTGAAAAATCATGAGACAGAAATTTGGCACGTTTGAACGATCACGCCATTATTCAGAATTTTTGAAATGTGTACCATAATAAAGATGTGTGCGTTAATGAATTTATATGGTTTGTGAAATATTCAACCATGTCCAAAGTAAACTTTGGATAGAT
This sequence comes from Larix kaempferi, assembly GCA_027924585.1. Taxonomy (NCBI): domain Eukaryota; kingdom Viridiplantae; phylum Streptophyta; class Pinopsida; order Pinales; family Pinaceae; genus Larix; species Larix kaempferi. The sequence continues at coordinate 1,680,251 of BSBM01000851.1, read as the reverse complement.
TGAAAGAAAATTTTCATCATGGGATTATAACATAGTGCATTAAAAATCATGATGATCTTTGATTAATAAAATGACGGTTCGCATGTTGATTTTTTTTGCATATAACTTAATGAAGAGTTAAAACCATATGGTAACCAGATAATAATTCTGAAAATCGCAATAATGCATGATTAATCGATTCATTTGGTGAAGTCGAGATGAATTGAAGGAATGAGATCGTGTGCAGAGATGACATTTGATTAATCCATGACATGGTTAGTCGATTAGATTTACCATTAAAATTACAAAATTAGATACCTTAGCACACTTATTCATGCTGTTATAAGTTATGGTTTCATTCAGATCGTCATTTGATGCTGCATTCGACCCTTCATACTGATATTTTATTTGTACAAGATATGCTTGTTGGATCTGACTGCTGCTGATTATGCATTGAATTTTTGAGGCTGCCAGCACACAAAAGGATGATGTAAACCTACTTTTCTGAAATCTTCAGTCGCTCTTCTTTGGTCAACATGGATTAGAACAATTTTTTTTTCTTCTGTTACTTGCATTATTCCTAAAACAACAGATCAATGTATAAGAACTTTAATTGTTTTATAAGTAAACAAAAAAATAGAAACAATTCTGAATCCTAGTAAACAGAAAAATAGAAATAATTTTGAATCCTCCCCCAAACCGAAGGTATGGCACGTCCTCAGGCCATTAATAAATTAATACTGGGTTGTATGCTTCTTATGTAAACACTTTGGATCAACATCAATCAGCAGAAAATCCTAAGAAAAACATCATTATTCTAAAACTTTTTCGAGAAAAAGAAGTATTCATGATATGACCAAAACAATATCATACTAAGACACACTAGTACAAAATGAGAAATTAATGACTAAAATTTGACTATAAACGACTATTTTTTAGTCGGTGACTAATAGTATCCGATTTCCACTATCTTATATCTAGTCGTATTTCACTAGTTATTAATTGGTTGACTTATTAGTCATTGATTTAGTCATTGATAGTCACTGATTAAGTCATTGATTTAGTCATTGATACTCACTGATTTAGTCATTGATTGTCACAATTAATGACCAAATATATGACTAAATAAACTACTAGATGATAACATATTAATGACTAAGCTAAATACGACTAAACGTTAGTCGCGCTATAAGATACTGAAAATTAGCTACTAATAACCGTCTATATGCGAATTTAGTCGTTTTCTTAGTCACTAATTTATGATAGGGTATAGAGGAATCAAACCACCAATCTCCCACCTATAATTAGGAAGGTGCTCTACCATTGAGCTAGCACCCTTTAAGAAGTTGTTATTGCTTGAGAATGATGATATTCAAACAAATTTTGCATGGGAACAAAATGAATGTCAAACATATTCAAGAATAATGCTTGAAGTACTAAAAGAATTCTAAGATATAGCAGTTCAACTATGACAATGATGAAAATTCAAAGAAGAATGATCTTACAAACTACGCATGAGTACGATAATCCATGGGTGTACAAATTATCAGGAACAAAAGCAAGCTGCTACCCTTCACAGATAGAAAAGAATACAAGATCCAACTTGCAATAAATTTGTTTTAATTGTTGATCTCTCGACTGCTAGAGACGTTTTCCTGTCTGAGATCCAAAATACATACAATTATCTTCAACTTCACTTCTTCAAAACCAGTTGTAGTAAAACTTATTCTAGGAATTGTCTTATGAGCAACAACAACTTTTTTGAACAACAGGCTGCCCTTTCATTTGTACAGTAGCAGGTCTGCTGCTATTCATGGCAGGTTGACTTGCCATCCTGCAATACAAAATAAATGGAGTTAAGTCAATAGTATTTCATATAAAATAGAAAATATAATCTCCTTAAAAGCAAGATGTCACAATGAGGAATCTATCTAGGATGCTCTATTTTGGAGTATAGGGGAATTTGTTTTGTCGAAAAACCTCTTTCAAGGCTACGCTACATCTTAGGAAAGAATTCCATGTAAAAAGAGAAACATATCAGTCTCTCTGTGGTTCAACAATTTCATGAAAACAAGGCTTTGCTTGATAAATATGCTTAAGATGTTGGCAAGATTTTAAAGCATGGAGCCTCAACAAAATTGTTACGAAGATGGGTTAGTGATGCAAATGCATGCAACCCAGAAATTACAAATGTCCAGGCCTAGGAAAAAGCTTAACTGAAAATGGAATTATCATTGGCACTGTTGACTCTGAGAAATTGTTTAGAAACAACAAATAAAGTGTGGGATATAGTTCTTTGATGTCGTGGATCAAATGCAATCAATGAGAGGTTAATCAAATTTGATATTTAAATTTTTGATGTTAAAATATCCGAGTCACTCGAACAGGGACAAGTCATATGGTAATGCTGCCACAAGTAAAGAGGCGTACAATAATAGAATATGGTTGAAGGTTCAATCCATATGCAACAAAAACTTCAAATAAATAAATGATGGGCATGAGTATTTATAATTTTATATGCTTGCAACATGCAAACTTCTGGATACAATTCGCTTGGGCATGAATATGTTGAGCATATTGATGGACCTGCTCAAGATGATTGCAAGATTTTATAGCCTAGAAGCCTAGAGCGTGGACCAAAATTATTATGAAGAAGGGTTAGTGATGTGAATGCATGCAACCCAGAAATTAAAATGTCCAGGTTCAGGAACCAAAAATGGCATAATCATTGGCACTGTTTCTCTATGGAGACAAGACATACAAGAAATTGTTTAGGAATAACAAGTAGAGTGTGGGATGTAGTTCTTTAATGCCCCTTTTCAAATGCAATCAATGAGGTTTATCAAATTTGATGTTAAAATATTTTAGTCACTAGAACACAGACAAGTCATACGTTAATGCCCACACAAGAAAACAAGCAAACAATAATAGAATATAGATGAAGGTTTGATACATATGCAACAAAATTTTCAAATATATACATGATAGGCATGAGTATTTATACGCTTTCAAAATACAAACTTCTATATACAATTCACTTGGCCATAAAAATTTGTGAGTTCATCTACAGTGTTGATTTCAAAGCAATGAATGGACAAGGTATATAGTTACAACACTCTATCACTACCTGAAAAAACCAGTATTTTGCCAATGTTATATCAGCTATGCCCAATAAAATAGACAATAGGAACGCGTCTCAAGCCAACAAGATTACCAATAGCCGCAACATGTAATTTGAATTATGTATCACCACTTAACGTTATCATAAAACAACAGGATCATAGAAAAAGTAGAATCTCAATCAGATTCATTAGGATTTGCCGGCACAATTTTACACCATTACACATAATTAAAATTAGGGAGTCAAACAAACATCTAACATCACAATTTTATAATATAGGTGCTTGTTAAAGGTTGGAAAACATCATAACAAAAAAGTGCACGTGTTCTTCATCTTAGCAGCCATGGTCATGAAAGCCTGCTCCACATTTGTTGCATTCTTCTCACTTGTCTCAAAAAATGGAATTCCAATCTCATCAGCAAATGCCTTGAAGAACAAAATACACAAAGCATGTCAAGAAAAATGTAGACTGAAAAGTGACAAAAAAAACTAACCATTGTGTTGGCACTATGATTCAGTTGTCATTTATGGTTGGAAAGAAGACAAGGCGGGTGACTCAGACCATACCAACTTCAGTTTACTAAAGTTGCGACTGAGTTTGAAATACAAGAAAATAATGTTGTTAGACAATCTACAACTCAGACAGCTGCAACTCAGACAGCTACGACTCATACAAGTTGTGACTCAAACAGCTACGACTCAGACAAGTTGTGACTCTGACGAATGCAACTCAGACAGCTGTGAATCAGACAAGCCGTGACTCAGACGGATGCAACTCAGACGGCTGCGACTCAGACGGTTGTGACTCAGACGGCTACGACTCATATGGCCATGACTCAGACATCCACGACTCAGATGGCTGAGACTCAGACGACTGTGACTCAAACATCCGTGACTCAAACAGCCGTGACTCACAAACATTTATTTATTTATTAATTAGTCAGTTACAACGTGTAAGTTTTGGAAGTCAAAGAGACAGTTCAATTTTCGAATTGGGAGTTAAAGAGATAGTTTCAATTTTAGAATTGGAATATATGGAAGTTAAAGAGATCGAGGCATATAACTTCAACATCTATAAAAAACAATTGATGAGAACAAATTCAATGTGAGAATTGAGAGGATGAAGAGGAGTGGTTGCTGATGAAGCTGTGATTTGAAGAAAACAATTCAGAACAAAAATGTATGGCTCGATTTAATGAAGAACAGAATGCCCAAAAATTCACGCTGTAGTAGCACAAAACAAAAATGAAAAGGGTATGTACTGATATATCTTAACTAGTGTGATATAATTGACTGAACAATTCTTAACAATTCAGAAGAAAAATGTATAGCTCGATTTAATGAAAATAGAATGCCCAAAAACCCAAGCTGTAGCAGCACAGAACAAAAATGAAAAGAGTATGTACTGATATATCTAAACCAGTGTGATATAATCAACTGAAAAATTCTTACATAGGGTGGAAGGGAGGTGCTAGGGAGAATTGATTTCCTCTGTAAATCAGGTTGATGCCTGAATATTGGGAGTGGGTGCTTCCCTCTGGTGGGTGCTAGAAAAACATGAGAGTTGGTGCTCTCAACAAGTTGCAGCTTGTTAAATAGAGGTTCTAGCCTCATCTTGAGTTGGTGCTCAAAGATAATTGATGTACAAGAGTTAAATATTGCTTATCATTCTAAGAAAAAGAGGTTTTTCCCTTTATGGGTTTCCTCATGAATATCTGTATCTGTGTACATCATATGTGTGAATGGTGATTACTAGTTCTTTGCTTATCTTATTCATTATCTTGACAATCATTTTGTGAATGCTACTAAAATTTTAAAAGAAAAGATAAACTAATTATTGCTGTTATAATTACAACTGATTCACCCCCCCTCTTAGTTGTAACAATTGGTATCAGAGCAGGTTCCTTTTATTTAAAGGTAGATCTGTGAGCTTAAAACATGACTAGTCATGATGGAAATTCAATCAATAAGGATCCTCTGTTTGATGGGAAAAATTTTGCTTTCTGGAAGGTTAGAATGAGAACCTATCTTATGTCCTTAGGTGCTGATGTATGGCATGTAGTTGAAACTGGATATGTAAAGCCCCATTGTACTAGCCACCAAAGATGACAAACTGGAATTTACCTTTAATGCAAAAGTAATGAATGCTATTCTTAGTGGTCTTGCAGAAGCTGAATTTGTAAAAGTTATGCATCTTGAATCTGCCAAAGGAATGTGGGACAAACTTATAAGCAGTTATGAAGGGAATGAGAAAGTAAAAGATGCCAAACTGTAGACATACAGGTTGAAATTTGAACAAATAAAGATGAATGAGGATGAGAATGTTAGTAAATATTTCCTAAGGGTTGAAGAGCTCGTGAATGCTATGAAGGGCCTCGGTGAAACAATTGAAGAAGAATCCTTAATTCAGAAAAGTTTAAGATCTCTGCCTGATAAATTTAACCCCAAAGTTTCAGCAATAGAAGAGTTAAATGATCTTAAAACTCTGGGAATTGATCAACTCCTAAGAACTCTAACTGCTTATGAAATGAGGATTAGTACAGACAAACTCATCACTAGAGAAGCATCCTTTAAAGCAGATACGAATATTGATTATGGAGCAGATGATATTGAGGCAAAACTTGTAAAAAGATTGAATAAAGGATCAAGTAAATATAGAGAAAAGCTGCCCTTTAAATGTTTTAATTGTGGTAAGATAAGTAATTTTGCCTCTAAATGTCCTCACAAGAAAAAAGATCAGAATTTTGATGATGAAGAGAAATACAAATTTAAGAAATACAGTAAAAAGAAAAGTTTGTGTGCAAATGATGATGACTCAGGGGATATAGATAGCAATTCATCTTGTGAAGATAGAATGAATGATTTTATGCTTGTGGCCATAGAAGATCTTAATGATGAAGAAGCTATGATTGACATGGAAGGTGAATTAATCAGAGCTTTAGAGGAGATTGTCAGACTCAGACTTAAGAAGAGAAAACAAAAACATTTGTTGATGCAGCTTGGAAAATATGGTAAAGGAACAAGTGAATATTTTTTTGTTCTTAAAATTAGAATTAGAAGAAGCAAAGAAAATAGAAGAAACTCTAAAACAACAATTAGCAGAAAAAAATTTAAGATGTGAAGCTCTGGAAGAAGAAGTAGTAAAAGATAGAAAAGATTTGGAGAAATTTCAAGCTTTGTACCACCAAAATTTGTCAAGTATCAAAGCCTCAGAAGAACTGAATAACATCCTGAGTAAACAAAGATCTCCATTGATAAAGACTGGCCTAGGTTATGAAAGTGGGTCAAGTAGCAGACAGTCAGATGATGATCATACCTAGATAACCAAAATTAATAAACATAAGTTGAGATCTTATTAGGAACATAGCCAACAAGAGACAAATCAATCAAGCCCAGAAAGGAGACCAATATCTAGGTACCAAAATTTTTTCTATGGTTATTGCTATTATTGTTCTAACTTTGGTCATAAAATTGCAAATTGTGGAATTAAATTTAGAAGTATGCAACTTTGGAAGTCAAAGAGTCAGATGCTACAAAACAGAGCTAGACAGTCAGTGAGGAAACAAGGATATCACACAACTTATTCCACAACTAAAAGAAGAACCGATTATCAACATATCAACTATTTTGATCTATTAAATAATGAGCGAGAACGCTTTGTTTGTCATAATTTTGGACACAAAGCTACAAACTATCAGTTAAGGAAGTACAAAACAAATCCGAGAATAAAGTATACATTTGAAAAGACTAAGGTTTGGAAAAAGAAAGAAAGTGACAAATGTGGATTAGTACTTTCTGCTCAAAGGAAAAAGGATCTCTGTTATATTGACAGTGGTTGTTCTAAACACATGACGGGTAATAAAAATAAATTTTTGTCTCTAAATGAAAGCAAATCAAGAAATGTGACCTTTGGAAATGATGCTCCAGGAAAAATCAAAGGAAAAGGGATGGTAAGCTTGAATAATGGTAGAGGAAAAGCTCAAAATGTGTTCTTTGTACATGGTTTAAAACATAACCTCTTTAGTGTTAGTCAGGTCTGCGACAGAGGGTGTGAAGTAGTTTTTAATTCGAAAGGTTGCAAGATAAAATCTGTACCCTCAGGACAATTGATTGCAAAAGGCATAAGGACAGAAAATAATGTTTATGTTTTGAATGAAGAAAAGGAAGAATGTCATCTAAGCAAGTATGATGAGAGTTGGTCATGGCATAAGAGACTTGGACATTTGAATTTTGATCATATAATCAAACTTAGTAACAATAGGGCAGTAAAGGATCTTCCAAAGATATCAAAGCCATATGATTCAATGTGTAAGTCATGTCAAATGGGAAATTTGACCTGCACTTAGTTTAAATCAAAAGGTTTTACATCAACAAATGAGCCACTTAAGTTAGTACATATGGATTTATGTGGACCATCCAGGAAGGAAGGTACAGGAAAAGAAAACTATTTCATGTTGGTTATTGATGATTATTCTAGACTCACATGGGTTGCTTTTCTAAGAGAAAAATATGAAGCATTTGAAAAATTCAAAGTGTTTAAGGCTCTGACTGAGAATTAAACAGGAAAAAGATTGAAGGCAGTAAGGTCTGATAGAGGAGGAGAATTTAATTCAGAAGATTTTAAAGAATTCTGTGATAAACATGGGATCAAAAGGGAATATACTATTCCAGGGACTCCACAACAAAATGGAGTAGTGGAAAGACAGAATAGATCAGTTCATCAAATGGCAAGATCAATGATGAATGAAAAAAACATTTCTCATATTTATTGGGTAGAAGCAATTCATACAGCTATCCATATTCTTAACAAAGTGCATCTAAGAGCAAACAGTGATAAGACTCCTTATGAAATTTCGTTTGGGAGACCTGCTACTATTAAGCATTTCAAAATATTTGGAAGTAAATGCTATATTAAAAATAATGATGAACATATTGGAAAATATGATGATCGAGCTGATGAAGGTATCTTTTTGGGATATGCAACAAACAGCAAAGGATATAGATGTTATAATAAAAGATTGCATAAATTAGTTGATTGTATTGACATTAAAATTGATGAAGAAATCTCAGTTAAAAATGATTAGATAAGCAGTATTGAACCAGATGCAGAGGATACAATTGAAATTGAAGATGAAGAGGTCCAAGAATCAGAAAGAGAAGACCTTGAGTCAGATGATGGAGATGCAAATATTCAGGCAGTTTCAAATCAACAAACAGAAACAAAATCACCTTCTAGAATTATTAAAAAGAATCATCCTGACACTCAGATAATTGGTGACAAGAATAAAGGAGTTCAGACAAGAAGAAAATTGATTGAAGCTTCAGAGTAATCACAGATTGCTTTTCTATCTATGGTTGAACCCAAGAACTTTGATGAAGCTAGTAAGGATGAAGATTGGATCAAAGCCATGAATGAAGAGCTTGATCAAATTGAGAAGAATAATACTTGGGAACTTGTTCCTAGACCTACAGATAAGAATGTAATAGGATCTAAATGGGTGTTTAAAAACAAGATGAATGAACAAGGACAGGTTGTGAGGAATAAAGGCAGATTGGTCTGTAAAGGGTATGCACAAATTGAGGGTCAGGATTTTGATGAAACCTTTGCACCAGTGGAAAGATTAGAAGCCATTAGAATGTTTCTTGCATATGCTAGCCACAAAAAATTCAAAGTGTATCAGATGGATGTTAAATCAGCATTTCTTAATGGAAATATGGAAGAAGAAGTCTATATGGAGCAACTTGAAGGATTTCAACTAACAGATAATCCTGAATATGTTTGCAAACTGAAGAAGGTACTATATGGATTGAAACAAGCACCAAGATCCTGGTATTATAGATTGGATAAGTATCTACTGGACAAAGGTTTCAAGAAAGGTACTATTGACAGTAATTTGTACATCAAGGTTGAAGGTGCTGATTTATTAGTTGTTTTGATCTATGTGGATGACATTATTTTTGGATGTACTAATGATTCTTCTGTTCAGTGGTTTGCTAATGCCATGCAATCTGAGTTTGAGATGTCAATGATAGGAGAGTTGTCATTCTTTCTTGGTCTTCAAATCAATCAGAGTTCTGAAGGTTTATTTCTCTCCCAAGAGAGGTACTTGAAGGAGATGTTGAAGAGATTTCATATGGAATATTCTTCACCTGTTAGCACACCCATGGTTGTTGGATGCAAGCTCAGCAAGGATGATGTATCACTAGATGTTGATCAAAGAACATATCGGTCAATGGTAGGCAGCCTATTATACATCACAACATCTCATCCTGATATAATGCAAGCTGTTGGTATGGTCGGTATATTTCAGTCTGCTCCTAAGAAAAGCCATTTAGTAGTTGTTATGAGGATATTCAAATATTTGAAAGGAACAGTGACTTATGGTCTTTGGTTTCCTAGAAATCAGAACTTTCAGCTAACAACATATTCAGATGCTGACTAGGCAAACTGTTTGGATGAAAGAAAGAGCACAAGTGGAGGTCCATTCTTCTTAGGTGATTCACTAGTAGCATGGCTAAGTAAGAAGCAAGGCTCTATAGCTTTGTCTACCACAGAAGATGAATACATTGCTGCAGCCACATGTTGTACATAGGTTCTATGGATGATTCAAACTCTTGCAGATCTAAAAGTAACATATGCTGAATCTATTCCTCTTCATTGTGATAACACAAGTGCCATTAGTGTCTCCAAGAACCCTGTTCTTCATTCCAAGACCAAACACATTCCAATCAAGTATCATTTTTGAAGGGAGCAGGTTATAAACAGATTTGTCCAATTACATTTCATTCCTTCAAAAGAACAGATTGTTGATATCTTTACTAAACCCTTATCCAAAATCCAGTTTGAATATCTACGCCAGAATTTGGGTGTCATATCTTGTTCCAACTAACTTGTTCACTTTGGCAGGGGGAGTTTGTGCTTATTGCATATCCAATGTAATTCTGAGATGGTTCCAGAATGTTTTCTTTGCTGGTTTCTGAGTTCATCTTGATAAGGGGAGATGTATTGTCATGTTTTCTTTGACATTGATGTCAAAGGGGGAGAAGTTCAGGTAGTTTAAGATGACAAGCAGTCAGTGATTACACTTGAAGCATCATAAATTTTAGGTTTCCATCAATGCCAAAGGAGGAGATTGTTGGCACTATGATTCAGTTGTCATTGATGGTTGGAAAGCAGATAAGGCGGGTGAATCAGACCATACCAACTTCAGTTTACTAAAGCTGCGACAGCATTTGAAATACAAGAAAAGAATGTTGTTAGACAAGCTACAACTTAGATAGCTGCAACTCAGACAGCTGTGACTCAGACAAGCTATGACTCATATGGCTGCAACTTAGACAACTGTGTCTCAGACAAGCCATGACTCAGATAGCTACAACTCAGACGGCTGCGACTCAGACGGCCATGAATCAGATGGGTGAGACTTAGACGACCGTGACTCAGACAGCCACGACTCAGATGGCTGAGACTTAGACGACCGTGACTCAAATAGCCACGACTCAGACAAGCAACGACTCACAAACATTTATTTATTTATTAATTAGTCAGTTACAGCGTGTAAGTTCTGGAAGTCAAAGAGACAGTTCAATTTTTGAATTGGGAGTTAAAGAGATAGTTTCAGTTTTAGAATTGGAATATGTGGAAGTTAAAGAGACCAAGGCATATAACTTTAGCATCTATAAAGAACAATTGATGAGAACAAAATCAGTGTGAGAATTGAGAGGATGAAGAGGAGTGGTTGCTGATGAAGCTGTGATTCGAAGAAAATAATTCAGAACAAAAATGTATGGCTCAATTTAATGAAGAAAAAAATGCCCAGAAACTCAAGTTGTAGCAGCACAGAACAAAAATGAAAAGGGTATGTACTGATATATCTGAACCAGTGTGATATAATTGACTGAAAAATTCTTAACAATTCAGTAGAAAAATGTGTGGCTCGATTTAATGAAAAATAGAATGCCCAGAAACCCAAGCTATAGCAGCACAGAACAAAAATGAAAAGAGTATGTACTGATATATCTGAACCAGTGTGATATAATCGACTGAAAATTTCTTACATAGGGTGGAAGGGAGGTGCTAGGGAGGATTGATTTCCTCTGTAAATCAGGTTGATGCCTGAATATTGGGAGTGGGTGCTAGAAAAACATGAGAGTTGGTGCTCTCAACAAGTTGGAGCTTGTTAAACAGAGGTTTTAGCCTCATATTTAGTTGGTGCTCAAAGATAATTGATGTACAGGAGTTAAAGACTGCTTATCATTCTAAGAAGAAGAGGTTTTTTCCCTTTATGGGTTTCCTCATGAATATTTGTATTTGTGTACATCATATGTGTAAACGATGATTACTAGTTCTTTGCTTATCTTATTCATTATCTTGACAATCATTTTGTGAATGCTAGTCAAATTTTAAAAGAAAAGATAAACTGATTGTTGTTTTTATAATTACAACTAATTCACCCCCCCCCTCCTCAGTTGTAACACCTTGAGATTAATAAAAAAAGAATCTACAAGCCAAGTCAACAAACTTAAGACCACAAACTGCCATAGTGTTGCAATTAACAAAAAATAGAGCACCAGCGACTTCAAGGCACACTCATATTTAAATCCTCATCAAGTCAAAGACGATGATGCATACAGTGAAACACATAGCAGTGCACATGATGCCAAAGCTACTCAGCATTTAACATTACCTTCGTTGTATCATAATCAACAGCTTTATTAGCAGTCAAATCACATTTGTTTCCAACAAGCAACTTGTTGACATTCTCACTCGCATAGCGATCAATCTCATTCAACCATTGTTTCACATGATTGAAACTTTCCTGATCAGTAACATCATAAACAACCTGCCAACAAAAGAAAAATATCATTATAAAGCCATAAATTTAAATAAATAATGGAGTATACCAAGGATACCAACAATCAACAGCTACTCAGCATTTAACATTACCTTGGTTGTATCCTAATAAACAACTTTATTAGTAGTCAAATCACATTTGTTTCCAACAAGCAACTTGCTGACATTCTCACTCACATAGCGATCAATCTCATTCAACCATTGTTTCACATTATTGAAACTCTCCTGATCAGTAACATCATAAACAACTTGCCAATAGAAGAAAAAAGTCATTATAAAACCATAAATTTAAATAAATAATGGAGTATACCAAGGATACCAACAATCAACAGCTACTCAACATTTAACATTACCTTGGTTGTATCATAATGAACAGCTTTATTAGAAGTCAAATCACATTTGTTTCCAACAAGCAACTTGTTGACATTCTCACTCGCATAGCGATCAATCTCATTCAACCATTGTTTCACATTATTGAAACTCTCCTGATCAGTAACATCATAAACAACCTGCCAACAGAAGAAACATATGGTAATGCCGCCACAAGTAAAGAGGCAAACAATAATAGAGTATGGTTGAAGGTTCAATCCATATACAACAAAAATTTCAAATAAATAAATGATGGGCATTAGTATTTATAATTTTATATGCTTGCAACATGCAAACTTATGGATACAATTCACTCAGGCATGAATATCCTGAGCATATTGATAGATATGCTCAAGATGCTTGCAAGATTTTATAGCCTGGAAGCCTGGAGCCTGAACAAAATTGTTATGAAGAAGGGTTAGTGATGTGAATGCATGCAACCCATAAATTAAAATGTCCAGGTTCAGGAACTGAAAATGGCATAATCTTTGGCACTGTTGCTCTATCGAGACAAGACATACAAGAAATTGTTTAGGAATAACAAGTAGAGTGTGGGATGTAGTTCTTTAATGCCCCTTTTCAAATGCAATCAATGAGGTTTATCAAATTTGATGTTAAAATATCTGAGTCACTAGAATGGAGACAAGTCATACGTTAATGCCCACACAAGTAAACAAGCAAACAATAATAGAATATAGATGAAGGTTCGATACATATGCAACAAAATTTTCAAATAAATACATGATAGGCATGAGTATTTATATGCTTGCAAAATACAAACTTCTATATACAATTCACTTGGACAGAAAAATTTGTGAGTTCATCTACAGTGTTTTTTATAGGTCAAATCTACACTTCTCCGTTTGTGATCACATCTAGCTATTGATCACACAAAAGGACAACTTGGATTGAAGAGCATGATTTCCTTAGATGATGTATGGACTAGACTTACCCCTCTGCAGCTGACAAAACCCTGTTTTTAGCTACATTTTGGACATGAACGCCACCCTATAAGCATAAGAGCAGCGTTTTCCTATTGAAATATGGAACTCTACTTCAGTAAACTAGCGTACACCCTCAAAAAATTTGCAAATGCTAGTTGTAAGCATGAAAGTTGCATAGTGTGCGCTACTCCACTTAAGAAAACTAGCGTTCACCTTAAAATGTAATAAAAAATATTAATTTGATGAATTGGGATTAGTTGAAGTTGGTTTTGCAACTTCCCCAACCTCCCAATCAAACTACCTCTCGAATCCAACTGCCTACCTTGTCCCATCATTGCAAGGAGGATGCATGAGAGAGACTAGACTAAAAGTAGACTCAAACTAGTTAGACCAAACTAGGGGGAGAAACTATGCATTAAGGGTTGTTATGCTAGATGAATTCCAAAGTTAGTGTGAAGAGCAGGAGCCCAGGATCCGGTTGCAAAAGCACTCTGAATGATCATGTATACTTGTACTGATTATTTGCTTTTGACAATAAAGGTTGAAATGCCCTTCCTGTCCCAATCAAATGTCTAATGGATTGCATATTTTTTTGGTTAAATGCTTGATTGTATTTGATGTCTAAATTGTATTTCAATTTCATCATTGTTATATCAGTTAAGATACGCTGAGGAAGGTATCTTTTGTATCGTAGGTTCATCAAGTGGAAGATCGATGGAAGGAGCAAGCGAAAGCTAGGATCAAACTTCGTTAATAAGGTATGCCTTCAAGAACCTTGATCTCTTTCCTTTTGTAGAAGCCTATGTGATATGATTAATGTATTTACTTGTCACCCCAGAAGTTGGTAGTGTCCCTCTCCTCGCTATAGGGTAAAAATCACAAACAACAGACTGGCAACTCTGCTGGGGAGCCGATTGTTTTTTGCTCTAGGAGACCCTTTTAGTTTTCCTTCCAGTACTTTTTGATCTTTTTGATCCTCTAAGAGGCCCTGTAGGTCACTTTTACCCGCTTTCTCTTACTTGACTCATCCCAGTTTGAAGTTTTAGAGCTTGTTTCAAACCTACTTTGGCATGAACGCTGATATCCCTTGCACACAGTAGCGCACACATGTTGAAAAACGTTGCTTCCACTACTGCACAGTAGAGCACACCTACTAAAAAATGTTGCTTTCACTACTGCATAGTAGAGTACACCTGCTGAAAAATGTTGCTTTGTTACTGCATAGTAGAGCACACCTCCCAGTGTGCGCAGGTTTATACACTGCAGAGTAGAGTTTTTTCCTATAAGTCTCTGTTTGCTTTTGGGATTTGGTTTCCACCTATTTGGTTTGATTTCCAGCCTCTTGCTTTGTCTTCTTAACTGGCCCTTGAGGTCTTTATGCCCTTGTTGAGTCTTGTTTGCCTCTCCTAAGTCCCTTAGGTCATCTTTTGCTTGCTTGAGTACTTTTTAGGTGTCTTGTTTGTTTGTGACTCTTTTTGAAGACCGTGCATTGTTCCTTGTTGGACATAGCTACATGTTTGTACCCTAGGTGCTTGTTGCAGGTATACAAACCTTTGTTTACAACCTTTGTTGTTTGTCCTAACACTAGTACACTTTGACGGTGTCTTGAACTTTGATTTAGGGTTTTGACCCCAAGTTGGAGTCCTTAGGGTGTTTTCAAAATTTTTTGAGTCCAGACACTTCCTGATTGCGTTGTCAGTTTCAGTTCAAGTAAGTTGAAGTCTTTTAGTTTGCTTCCATTCGAGTCTTCGTGATTGTAAGTTCATCTTTGGTTCACTTGCCTACCTTTTGCTTGGATTAGTACTTTCTTAGGGTTTTGGTGCTTTGGAGCAACCATAGAGGTTTGCCTTTCCGTTACAAGCTTCTTTTATCCCTGTTTTCTTTTTACTTTGTTTCCAATCCCAAAGCTTTTTCCTTCGAAAAACTTTGTAGGACGAGTCTTTGTCAAATCATCGATTTGATTGTTGTGAACTTTAGAGTTGCTTTTCCTTACTCACATTTCTCTTTTAGGTCTTGCTTACTTCCATCTTTGAGTTCTTTTTCTTTTACATATATTAGAAAAATTAAAAAATGAGTTTGGTAGTTTAAAGTAGTAAGACTTATGATCATTTCGAAGTAGTGTAGTTTACTTTGTTTTGAATTTGAAAAGAAAACAAAAGAAACTTGTTTTTATGTTTGCTTAGTTTTTCATTTTGGAAAGAGTATAAACCGAAAAAGAAAAAGACTCTTTTGTTGCTTTGAAAGTTATTTTCTTTTGCACTTTACCTTCTCAAACCATTCCACACAACACACTACCCCATTGAGTAAAAAGTAGCCTTAAAAAGAAATTTTAATAAAATCAATTAGAAACATTTTTTTTTTAGGAATACATGACATCAACTAGATTAGGCTAGAGTTTCGAGCTTAAATCACCTTAAACTGCTCGGAACTGGCTTCATTACGCAACAATCAAAGTACGACTTTCATTTAGGTAAACCCATGTATATCAAATAATCCTAGGATGCTCTACTCAAACCAGAGTTAAGCACGAGGCCGTGGGAGATTGGAACTGTTGAGGATATCCCCTCACCTTCCTTTTGACGATAAACCAGAGTTGACTCACGTACGGGGGTCCTTTCCGACTTTGAGCTTTGCTACCCTGCCCATGTGTTTCGAGTAGGCTGACGATTGTCCCCCCAGGTTATTTCATATTTATGGTATCCTTAGTATCATACCTCTAGGATCTTACACAGGTAGAGTGGGCGATTATTCCCACTTAACCTCAGATAGACGTGGAAGGTAACCCATTTGGTAGTAATCCTGGGGAAGTGGTTTGCTGATTCAAGTGCTTGCACCCAGTGGACCTCCGTAGGATGCCACGTAACTGACCGTCAGTACTTTGTTAGTCTGTTCTGGGCCCTAATCATCCCAGACTTACTTCCGAGAGTATTTTCCATCTGTTTGATTGGTTTGATTACTTAGGAACTTTTTAGTGGTATGTTGTTTTCCCCTTAGTTGTAGTGGCCACTAGGTTTTTTACTTAGGCTATTTTTTGTAATTGTGGAAGACCAATAGCTTCGTAGGTCTCGAAGGTTGCAAAACCTTACCCCACTAACAGTGGAGCCACTACCACCACCACAATGACGGAGGACAGACTCCAGTGGTTCTCTTGAACTTACTGTTGAAATAGAGGTTCCTGGTGAACCATAGCCCAGAACCTCGGATCGACAATTTATCGATATTGTTGAGGTTGAGGATATCACTTCGGGTGAGTTCAACACTCCTTTCAACCCTCCTTTTACTGGACCCAACGATCCGCTTCTGGTACCCGTAGGTTTTCTGCAGCCTGAGTATAGTGCATATCTTTTCACACCTGGTTTTATGACCAACCCAAGAGACGAGCAGTGAGTTCCACAAACTCCCACAATGGGTGTGAATACAAGGATTATTAATCCTTCTTTCATTGCTACACTGAGTTCGTTGCAGACAACTTCTGCTTCAACTCCATCCTTTAATTTTAACACTGGTACTTTAGGCATGCCGAGCTCAATAGCTTCGACATTTGCCTCAATAACTATCCCTACTTTTTGTTAAGATTCAATATGCTAACACAGAAAATAGCAGCATTACATTCCATTTCACAATAATAGCATATACAGGATCACTAAAGAAACAACAAGCATAGCATAAACACAAGAGACAGAGATTTATCCTGGGAAACCCTCATGGGGTAGAAAACCCAGCAAAGCTTCCTCAATATAGATGACCAGCAATATACAAAGATGAAACCCTGAGACATGATCTCCTCCTCCACAATAGCAGACCTCTTCTCCACAAGTGCGCTATCCTCAAGTGAGTGAGTGTATCAAATGAGGAACACACCTCCTCTATTTATACACTACTCTGATATGTATTTTACACAAGTACATGTAGGCTCGTATTTAACCATTAGGTTAAATACCCCATTATAACTGACTGGGCCGACCCCCACATTGTGGGTCTAATAACCCTAGTTACCACAACCAACTTGGAGAAATAAACATCTCCGGATTTATAGTATAATCACATCGGAGGTTTGAAACATCTCCGGAATAAATAATATACAAATATAATATTCTTTGAAGTTACAATATTTCAACACTCCCCCTTAACGAGAAGGATATTATAACAGTATCTGCATGAGCAAGGAGTCATCAACATCATACATGATACATCTATAAATCATTGGAAGCTTTCCTAACATCATCAGTAACTCAACCAGTTACTGGAACATCAACATATTCAGTACTGAGTCTTTATCTTCTGCAGCACTCGAACAACTATAGCAACATCAACGTCTGGATCCTCATGATCATCAACATCGTCATCTAGACCATCACGATCAGCATCATCATCATCATACGATCATCAGCATCGTCATTACACGATCATCAGCATCGTCATCTCACGATCATCAGCATCGTCATCACATGATCATCAGCATCGTCATCTCACGATCATCAGCATCGTCATCACACGATCAGCAACATCGTCATCACACGATCATCAGCATCGTCATCACACGATCATCAACATCGTCATCACACGATCATTAGTATCGTCATCACACGATCATCAGCATCATCATATCACGATTAGCAGCATCGTCATCACACGATCAGCAGCATCGTCATCACACGATCATCAGCATCGTCGTCACACGATCAGCAACATCGTCATCACACGATTAGCAGCATCGTCATCACACGATCATCAGCATCGTCTTCTATATACATGATCCTTCCTTTCGGAATTACTGGATCAATCTCATCACAATCATATTTAAGACTATCCTTCCTTTCGGAATTACTGGATTTACTGTCTAAGGATGATTAGTCCAACCACAATCATATTTAAGACTATCCTTCCTTTCGGAATTACTGGATTTACTGTCTAAGGATGATTAGTCCAACCACAATCATATTTAAGACTATCCTTCCTTTCGGAATTACTGGATTTACTGTCTAAGGATGATCAATCCAACCACAATCGCATTTAAGACTATCCTTCCTGGATTTACTGTCTAAGGATGATTAATCCATCCACAATCGCATTTAAGACTATTCTTCCTGGATTTACTGTCTAAGGATGATTAATCCAACCACAATCGCATTTAAGACTATCCTTCCTGGATTTACTGTCTAAGTATGATTAATCCAACCACAATCGCATTTAAGACTATCCTTCCTGGATTTACTGTCTAAGGATGATTAATCCAACCACAATCGCATTTAAGACTATCCTTCCTGGATTTACTGTCTAAGGATGATTAATCCAACCATAATCACATTTAAGACTATCCTTCCTGGATTTACTGTCTAAGGATGATTAATCCAATCACGTGCATTTTGAACCAAGGTCCAGGGACGATGCAGTCCTATCCTCTATTCTCGGAGACACCTGTCTATGGCTCACTTTAGAACTTGAGTTCAAGGATGATCCAATCCTCTCAAGTCCACCAAGGACTTCATTCTCGGAGACCTCACGTCTACGGCTCTCTTTAGGACTGAAAGTCTAGGGATGATCCAATCCCCTCAAGTCCACCAAGGAATTCATTCTCGGAGACCTCACATCTACGGCTCTCTTTAGGACTGAAAGTCCAGGGATGATCCAATCCCCTCAAGTCCACCAAGGACTTCATTCTCGGAGACCTCACATCTACGGCTCTCTTTAGGACTGAAAGTCCAGGGATGATCCAATCCCCTCAAGTCCACCAAGGACTTCATTCTTGGAGACCTCACGTCTACGGCTCTCTTTAGGACTGAAAGTCCAGGGATGATCCAATCCCCTCAAGTCCACCAAGGACTTCATTCTCGGAGACCTCACGTCTACAGCTCTCTTTAGGACTGAAAGTCCAGGGATGATCCAATCCCCTCAGCTGTCCACTAAGGACTTCATTTTCGGAGACCTCACGTCTACGGCTCTCTTTAGGACTGAAAGTCCAGGGATGATCCAATCCCCTCAACTGTCCACTAAGGACATCATTTTCGGAGACCTCACGTCTACGGCTCTCTTTAGGACTGAAAGTCCAGGGATGATCCAATCCCCTCAACTGTCCACTAAGGACTTCATTTTCGGAGACCTCACGTCTATGGCTCTCTTTAGGACTGAAATTCCAGGTATGATCCAATCCCCTCAACTGTCCACTAAGGACTTCATTCTCGGAGACATCACATCTACGGCTTACTTTAGAACTTAAGTTCAAGGATGATCCAATCCTCATCTGTATTCACATCTATACAGGTACAAATGTCCAAGAGCATGTATCACATCAAAACATGTATACATTACTAATCAAAACATGTATACATCTAGCATGTATTCTCACTAATACATCTAACATCAAAACATGTATACATCTAGCATGTATTCTCACTAATACATCTAACATCAAAGCATGTATACATCACCTCAAAACATGTATACATCTAGCATGTATTCTCACTAATACATCTAACATCAAAACATGTATACATCACATCAAAACATGTATACATCTAAAATAAAAGATATATAAGAGTTCTAAATCTAAATAATTGTAAGTAGCTAAGTACAACAAAATAAAATTTAAGGGACAGAATTGTTATCAAATACTATACTACTCCCCCTTTCGAGGAGGGTCCTTCTGGACTATACCAAGCTTGTCTCGGAAGTATTCAAACTTTACTCGAGACAAAGGTTTAGTCAGGATATCGGCAATCTGATCCTCATTGCTTATATACTTGAGCGTGATAGCTCCTCTCTACACCATATCTCGTATATAGAAGTATCGGATCTCTATGTGTTATTGACTTATCGTGGAATACAAGATTTTCTATCTTGATTAATTTCTAAGTCAAACACTCCATATAATAGCTTCTGAAGCCACACTGCTTCACAGCTGGCAGAGCAGACAGCTATATATATATTCTGCTTCAGCAGTACTGAGAGCCACACTAGATTGTTCCTTGCTGAACCATGAGATCATGGCAGATTCAAGACTATAACATCCACCTGATGTACTCTTTCTGTCTGAGGCACTTCCTGCCCAATCAGAATCTGAGTAACCATGTAAACAGAGTTCATGACCTCCAAGATAATATATACCAAAATCTATTGTACCTTTTAGGTACCTCACTACATGCTTTGTAGTTATTAAGTGAACCTTTATAGGTTCTACTAGACACTGACTTAGGGTATTTGCAGCAAAGCATATATCTGGCCTAGTATTTGTTAAATACATCAATGACCCAATGATTTGTCTATATAGGGTTAGGTCCACTAAATACGATGAGTCATTAACTAACAACTTCAAGTTGGAGTCCATGGGAGTGGCCATGGCTTTATACTCCAACATATCAAATCTTTTTAGAAACTTCATAGCATACTTACCTTGGTTGAGAAAGATTCCTTCTAAGCCTTTCCATACTTCCAGACTTAGGAAGTAATGCATCAATCTGAGATATTTCATTTTTCATTTCTGCAGCCATCTTCTTCTTTCTTTTCATGATCTGTTTCTCATTCCCTATAAGAAGGATATCATAATAATAGTATGATCCATATCCTTAAGGTAAAGGTTAGGAACAACTTTAATTTTTGGTAAAGCCCAAGCTTATCAAGAAACTGTCAATTCTCCCTTTGTGACTGAACATCATTCACTCTCTGCATTGAATGATTTTCTGCATATCTATTTGTGCCATCTCTCGATAGATGGGTCTACTGATATGAGCCTCAATATTATTCAAACTTTGTGGTGAGTTCCTTCTTGCATCCATGTCATCTGTGTATAAAAACCATATTCAACCTTGTAGCAAAGGTTGAGATCCACATCACCCGTGGTGATCATTAAGCTCATCAATTGATTATCGATCCTGGGTACCCATACAGAACCTGAATCACACTTCTTCTTTAATTACACCATTAAGAGAATGGTTTTATCTATCCTCTTGGAACAAACATCTCATCATGATTCTCTTTCTCTTTTCTAAGAGAATCTTCTAGCCACAAGCCTTCTATAGTGTGTTTGATTTGTAAATCCTTTTGTTGAACATCCATCGCTTGTTCATCATTCATCATGATTTTTCCTACAAATCAAAATTAGGTACATGATTAGTAATACTTCATAATCATCAAATCATATTGACATGATAACCTATTATGCATACAGATATCATTTACATAGTTATGCAACTATCTTGACCAATACTTTGGCACAACACTTTCCCATATCCTGTATGCATACAGTGGCTATCTAGATGCCTTCCATCTCTACCAGAACATACTATCGAGAGTGTGCACAACTCTCAGCATGTCAGCAAAGAGGTTTCATTCTAGACAAGCAACAATGGAATGTTTGTCCAACTTACCAATCATATGCATATTAGTAGTATACTGTTCAATGTTCTATGAATATTTACACTTAGCATGATATATTATAGGAATACAAATATGCATACAACCTATTACAGGCAATATCATTTACTATTTCAAATGACAACTCAAATACTTATCTTTTATGTTTGTGTGGTTGCCTCCCGCTTGATCTTCTGTATGTCTTTTGAACTTCTATTCATTATGTACCACTGTGCATGTTCAAGTGTCATCCTCATGATCTCATACACAAACATACACCCATTAGTATGTTCTAAATGTTATCAAAACATTATAGTTCTAAATAATCTTGAGAATGTATAGTCATGATTATAGTTAATAAACATTAGTATTCAAGATTTCAGGGAAGTCTTCTTTTACTCATGCATATCATCAATCAAGATAAAAGACATAATATGCATAATCCCTTGATTACTAACTTTATGAATAAGCATAACCAATCATACCAAGTATACTTATATAAGGGATCCTAACACAAGGTAAGATTCATGGGAAACATACCTAGATTAGTATACCTACTTAGTTATGTACAACATACCTAAACAATCTCTTCAATGATTTAGAGATCCTGAGCTAGAACCTGCATGTCTCATAGGTTAAGCATAATATAACAAAGTCATACATACCTCGTAAGTAGAACAAAGATTATGGATGAGTCTTTGTCTTCATGTTTTCATGGTCATGGAACCTGATTTGTCTTTTGTGATGTACCTGAGCCTTGTTAGCAGACAACATCAACCTCACACAACATCATAATGCATTAGTACAATCATATAGCCCTAATCAATGAATGTCTTTGATCATTCACATGCATTCATACTGTTACTAGGGTGATAAGACAATTCTAACATTAATCAAGATTGTACTAATAAATAATATGAAGACAAACACATCATGAACTTAATCAAGAATTAGATTTCAAGACATACCTGAGCCTCCTTAAGTCATACCTGTCGTGACTTCTTGTAGTCTTCTTATGTAAGGCCTTATCCTCAACTCCCCCTGAAACTTGATCTGGAGCTTAATTAGGGTTTTCTAGATAAACCCTAAAAATTCAATCTTTGACTTTCACACTTCTGAATGGATGAAAGAATATGTCTTGCTGAGCTGATCAAACTAGCATACTTCAATTTTGGAATTTCCAAAAATTGACCCCTCAAAATTGCCGTTGAAACTTCTGGATCTTCTGGACAGGATCCCGAACTAGGGTTTGATGAAGCCCACCCTTCTTCCCAAACAAAAGGTTCGATCCAAGGCTCTAAACTCTTATTTTTCTTAGGAGCTTCCAGCCGTGGTTACAGACTTCAAAAAATCCAACTTTTGCTGAAGCCCTAATTTTCCATCTTTCCGATCAAAATCCCGAACTGGGGTTTGATCAAGCCCGGTCTTCCACCCAACCAAAAAATTAGATCTTGGTCTCTAAATTTTGATTTTCCTGAGTAGCATTCAGCCGTGGACTCCAATTCCAAAAATTCTAACTTTCTCCGAAACCCTAAATTCCGGAAGCCATGAATAAGGTGCTCCAAAAATAATTCTGTTTTGACAGACATATGCACCTGATTGTTTCTGCTATAACTCTGAAATTTTTACTCCATAGGGTCTGAAACCCTTTTTATGCAGTAGCCTGACCTGTCATCTTTCCATCCTGATAGGTCTGACCTCAATTGGGTTTTCTGAGAGAGAGTTATGCCAAGTGTCGCAACATGACCTGTTTATGGGATAAAACAGGAGAGCGAACTTGTACAGCATGCCACGTGTCATTGTTTGAACTTTGGCCTCTGAAAACTTTTCCTAAGATAGCGCGACCTATTATCTTTCCATCCTGACAGGTCTGACTTCAATTGGACTCTCTGAGAGAGAGTTATGCCAAGTGTCGCAACGTGACCTGTTTATGGGATAAAACAGGAGAGCTAACTTGTACGGCGTTCCACGTGTCACTGGTTCACCTTCGGCCTCTGAAAACGTTTCCTGAGATAGTACAGTCTGTCTACTACCTGTCACTTTTTACGAAATTTCATTTGGAGCTTCCTAGCCCAGGTTATGACCTTTTTTCCAAGGTCACCTGATTTTGACTGAGATCTGGAAGAGGCAGAAACCCTAACTTGTACTGATCATAACTCACAAAGTACAACGAATCTGAGGATTCCCTTTGGCCACAAGGTACCTGGGGATGTTATATTCGACCTGTAAACTTTTCAGACCATGAACCTTCTCCAAAATGGAGTTATAGCGAAAGTGCCACGATGACTGGTTTTTTCTATGTAAAACCCTAACCTTCAAATTGTCGTAAGTAAAGCAAGTGTCGTAAGTGCCATACCTTGTCTTCCTTCAAGTTAGCTCTGATACCATGTTAAGATTCAATATGCTAAGACAGAAAATAGAAGCATTACATTCCATTTCACAATAATAGCATATACAGGATCACTGAAGAAACAACAAGCATAGCATAAACACAAGAGACAGAGATTTATCCTGGGAAACCCTCATGGGGTAGAAAACCCAGCAAAGCTTCCTCAATATAGATGACCAGCAATATACAAAGATGAAACCCTGAGACATGATCTCCTCCTCCACAATAGCAGACCTCTTCTCCACAAGTGCGCTATCCTCAAGTGAGTGAGTGTATCAAATGAGGAACACACCTCCTCTATTTATACACTACTCTGATATGTATTTTACACAAGTACATGTAGGCTCGTATTTAACCATTAGGTTAAATACCCCATTATAACTGACTGGGCCGACCCCCACATGGTGGGTCTAATAACCCTAGTTACCACAACCAACTTGGAGGAATAAACATCTCCGGATTTATAGTATAATCACATCGGAGGTATGGAACATCTCCGGAATAAATAATATACAAATATAATATTCTTTGAAGTTACAATATTTCAACACTTTTGGACCCAACAATACAGTGAATGTCACTCAACCTCCTGCATCTCAACAGTCATACCATATACCTAGAACTTGGATTTCCACACCCAATGTTGAGCCAAACACCTCTGCAACTAGGCCTGTCATGAGTACCATGACTGCACCGTCAACCTCGAATACCCCTGGTCTTAGCACCTTTGCAAGTTACAATATGAATCAAGGTAATATAACTGCGGGAAACATCCCCTTTTCTTTGTTTTCTGGAGGAGGGGGTAATATATTTAACTAGCAATATGGCGGGGCTAACACCTTGCCATAGTGTACAAACACACAGAGTACTAACTCGCTTTCATTTGGGTGGGGGAATTTTAACAACACTTTTACAGAACAAAAAATGGCGGGGGGCAACCCCTACCAACAAATGGCTGGGGGAAACCCCTACCAGTAGATGGTTGGGGGAAACCCATACCAGTAGATGGCTGGGGCTAACCCCTACCAGCAAATGGTTGGGGCCAACCCCTACCAGCAAATGGCTGGGGGAAACCCTAACCAGCAGTTTATGGGCCAAGCTATGGGAGGTTCCCCCTTCATGGCTTATACTTATCAAATGCCATCTTATAGACCTCGTTCACCATTTCTGGCAACTCTAAATTTGCTATATCTTTCCAAGTTAACGAACGATCTGGTGTGCCATAACATTACATGGCCCCCAATTCCCATTAAGCTGCCTTCGTACATTCTGAAATTCGAAAGTAAACCTGGCGAGGACCCTGGTGATCATGTCACCACTTTCCATCTTTGGTGTTCTTCAAACTCGTTGAATGAAGATTCCGTTAGGTTAAGACTTTTTCAAAGAACCTTAACCAGTGCTGCAGCCAAATGGTACATTGAGTTACCTACAGCCACCTTTTTTAATTTTCAGGATCTCGCCACGGTTTTTCTAAACCATTTCTAGCTTCCTGTTCGGTACGCTTCCAAGACATATGTTTTGTCTACCTTTAGACAAAACAAGGCCACTCACCTATCTGATCATATTCAGGAGTGGCAAAGACGGAAGAGGCTCATTAAAGCCAACATACCTCCAGAATTTCTTGTAGAGTGGTATCTTAAATCACTCCTTCCTTGCATTTCTAAGGAAGTAGCTACTTCTGGAGTGTTTTCAGAGGAAAAATCCATTTTAAGGACCCAACAGCTAGACTTGGTTTATGCTCAGTCTGGGCTCCTTTATGAGATCATACTTGATGCACCACGATCAAACACTGATCTAGGAAGGCCTAAACCTGGACCACATGTTGATGGCATAGTGGGTTCAGTTGATTCTGTATGTTTCGATGCATTGAATAAGCAGGTTCATGCCTTATCCGTCAAACAATTGACTGCAGAAGTAACTTCCATAACAACCTCTCCTTCTACTACTGAATATGTACAACAGGTTCAGTCCAATCAAAAGGGCCCTCGGCAACCCAACAACAAAAAGAAGGGAAAGAAAGGAGAGGGGAACCATCCAAAGCCCAAAAACAAAGAAAATGCCGAGGAGGGTAACAGAGAAAAGAAGAAGGTTAAGTTCCCTTATAAGCTTTGCAAGCAGGACCACCTCACTCACCAGTGCCCTCTAATCAAAGAAGCCCAGAAGCTGCTTCAAGAAAAGAAACCTGCCATCCTTAAAGATCCATTTCCTAAAGGGCAGGGCTCAACTTCTGGCACCTCCAATGCTGGGGGCACCACCCATGCTTCATTTGATCAAAATTTTATTAATATGGTTAACTCAGACGCTCTTTTACAAATGAGGGCAAGAAATTATACCCCGAATTCGTAGAATAAGGATAAAGATATTCCTGAATCTTCCACCTCTCTCCACATACCTGTGGATTCACTGCCCAAGATCACGAAAGGTGTCTTGAAATGGGATTCACACAATCCCAACGCACAGGCTGCTGCCAACTACAATGTGGTTGAAGATCTAGCCCAGACCCCTTGTGCCATGTCCACCTTAAAAGTTTTGCAAAGTTGTCTGTTACAATGAAATGCACTTCTGGCAACGATTGGAAGTATGGAATCATCCAACATGACTGCATGTTTTAATATGTCTGATATCAAATATCGGTTGCCGTATCACGTTGCTCTTCAGATAGAGGTAGTTCATGGTCCTATGACCATTGGATGTGCTATTGTAGATGAGGGTGCGTCTACGTGCTTGATGTCAATTTCTTGCTGGAAAGCCTTGGGTTCTCCCGAGTTAGCCCCCTCTAACACACTGCTTACTGCATTTGATGGAAGAACCTTCCATCCACACGGAGTCTTGCCATCATTTGACGTCACACTTTCCAGTAAGACAGTTGTTGTAGAGGTTGAAGTTCTGGATGCTCTGCTTGATTACAATATGTTGTTAGGCAGAAGCTGGACATATGCCATGCGAGCTATTCCATCAACAGTTTTTTGAGTTGTAATGTTCCCCCATGAAGGCAAGATCATCACGGTCAATCAACTTTCGTTCTCTTGGAAAAACAACCAGACTTCATCGAAATCCACAATTCCTATAGTTGATCAATCTGCCCCAGCAAGCGAGAGTTTAGGAGCAGGGCTTTATTGGTCATTAATCGGCACTTTTGACCCACCCTCTCCCATTCTTTTCATGCGTTTTGAAGAATGTTCATCTTCTGAGATCTCCACGGTCTGTTCAATGACAGATCCACAGAGTATCCCTACTGAATCAGAACCATCTATGCCTGTATTTGTTGCAGATATAACCCATGTGGATTCACAACAACCTGCAACAGAACATATCCCGACTCCATTAGTCTCTACTGATTCGGATATGGACCCTGCTCTTGCACGGTCAACGGACTCTACCCTCTCTCCTGATTGTTTAGAAATAATTTTGCCTTCTAACAAAACATTTTTTTAAGCCATGATAGGCCTGAGTCAACCTTGGGAACATTTACACCCCAGGACCTATCTACTTCCTATTCTAAGCTTGATAGAGAGAGGTGAGTTCCCTTCAAGATCCAGTGATAATGTTGATTGGTCCTCTGTTCCTTCCACTTCACAAGCTATTTTTGCCGAAGGTAATCGGACGGGTATAGCGAGAACCATCCCGATCAACATTTCCACTGAACTTGGGGTCACGGAACATATCTTTATTGGAGTGGACTGTTATCTTGATGAGATCTTTTCGTACACCAACATTTTTAATGGTTTCCATGACATCTTTTCCTAGCCTCATCATGAGATCCCAGGCATTGACCCTACGTAAGGAGGCTCCGAGCAATCTTCCACCTTTCCTTTGAGCTTGTTAAAAACAGTAAGGAGGATCCGAGCAATCTTCCACCTTTCCTTCGATCTCGTTAAAAATAATAAGGAGGCTACGAGCATTCTTCTTCCTTTACTTTGATCTCGTTAAAAATAGTAAGGAGGCTACGAGCATTCTTCCATCTCTCCTTTGAGCTCGTTAAAAATAGTAAGGAGGTCACGAATTTACTTTTTCGGACTCATTAAAACTTTACGAAAATATTCTTATGGAGTTCTCTCTAAGCTCTTGTTAGACTCTTTAAATATGACAAGATTGCCAAGTATAGTTGTCATTTCAGACTCGTTAAAGGATTTGAAGCGACATCTGCTTAAGTATAAGCTTAACCCTTTTTCAAACTTTTGCGGATTACTTACGAAAAAGGAATACTCTAGTCATCCGTGGCTAGAAGAGTTCTTCTTCCATTGTTTTACACTTTTTCGGGGGAGGAGACTAACTCTACGAAAAAGAACCTTTTGGAGCCTTCTTTAGGGTTTTCAGGCTCTCGAAATATGAAAACACCAAGCGAGCACTCACCTCCTTGGGATCGATGTGAAATCCACGAGAGAGTAAATAGAGGATTGTTTAAGTTTTTCAGACTCTATAAACAGGAAAACACCGGCGAGCATTAACCTACTTGGGCTTGATATTAAAATCCACGAGTAGGTGTATGGAGTTTTTGTTTAATTTTTTTAGACTCCTTAAAATAGAAAACACCTGCGAGCAAGAACAGATCTCGGCTCGATATTAAAATCCAGAGATTAGTATTATAGATTATTCTTCTATCTCTTCTTCAAACTCTGTAAAAAATGAAGAAGGTCCTGAGTCTTCCTCCCATGGGATCGTTAAACTCTTTACATGGTTGGATCTATTGAGTTTTCAATCTTTCTTGGACTCATTAAAACAACAAGAAGGGTATTCTTTTATCTAAAAAGAATAAGGGATAAGAAGGGTATATCACATCTTGCAGTTTCAAAGGCAGTTCAGTCAGTCCTATCCTTGAACACAGCACCTACTTGAGTCTTTCATGTTAGTTGGGTTTTCGTTTTTGACCTTCGGATGAACCTAATCTTTGAATTGTTTACTTCCCTGGTTGGTTATTCTTCCAACGATATGGAGGGTATGCTAATGTATCCTACATTGCAGGCTTATATCAGTTCCCCGTCATGTTGAAAACTACCTAAGTCACTTTGTGTCATGCTCACTGTTCAAGGATACAACCTATGTCGGCCATTCTAAAGTTTATCTTGACCTCATGTGTCGGCCATCCTAGTGCCAGTCTTGTTCTACTCTACATCAGCTCATATCATTTGAGTGTTCCTTGTGTTGGATGATGGAGGATGCCTTAAGGCCTCCCTTCCAATGGACTTCTTCCCATCAATATCAACTCATTTTTCTCTGGGAATGAAGTGTAGAGTTTCAGTTAGTACCTTGGGGATTGCAGTCACTAGTGGAAATTTCCCTCGTTGTTGAATTATGAGAATACATCAATGTCTCTTATTTGATAGGTTCCTCAAGTGTTCAATGTCAAGTCCACTTATTCACACTTGTTGGATCGTACTAGGTACATTGGGCCCCATTATCATTATCGGTGGAAGCCCTCGCGTTTGTTAATGGTATACATCAATGAACGGTAATCAAACAATACCCCCCATGTTCGACTTTCAACTCATTTATTCACATGGTTAGGGTTTTGTTGTTGCAGCAACACCCCTCCCCAAAATTTTGTACATGTTGGGGCCCCCTCCTGTATTTTTTGTAGAAAGTTTGCCTGAGAATCCATACCAGCCGTCAGCTCTGTTTTCAACATAAAATCTTACTTCCCTACTGAGCATCTTGCCATCAATCCTTCCGTGTTTTCCCCAAAGAGCCCAAGAAGAACTTAGTTTTTCCCCAACGTTTTGGAATAATTTGGACTCTCTCCCCGACTTCAAAGACAAATGTCCAATCTTTCCGAAAGAAGGACTGAGATTTTCTTTGTCAAAATCTGCGGAAGCCATTGAAAATTAGTTCCCGAAACAACGGAAGCTTTCGCTTAAGCCTTCCGCAACTGCGGAAAGGTTCCGGTTTTGCTCCCGAAATTGCGGGACTCATTCACCTTAAATCTCCCGAAAAGGACTTAGATTTTCTTCCGATTAGAAAAAACTGCGGGAACGTTGGGCAATGCCTCCCGAAACGGCGGAATTTTTCACTCAAGCCTCCCGCAACCGCGGAAAGGTTCAAGTTATTCTCCCGAAACGGCGGGGGAATTCAACAAAACCACCCGAAACGGCGGAAGCCATTCTCATAGACCGCACGCCTAAGCCTTCCGAAGTAAAAGGACTTGGAAAATTTTCGATCATTGCTTCTGCGGAACGGTTCAAGTTCCGAAACGACAAAACCTCCCGAAACGGCGGAGCCCTTTACTCAAGCCTTACGCAACCGCGGAAAGGTTCCGGCTTTCCTCCCGAAATGGCGGGACTCATTCGCCTTAGTCTCCCGAAAAGCACTTAGAACATTTTTCAACCGTCGGCGGAGAGATTGGAGTTTTCTTCCCGAAACGGCGGGGACAGTTCATAAAATGCTCCGAAACAGCGGAAGGGATTAGGAAAGACGCCCGAAAAAGTCGGATTGGTTTGTTAAAATTGCGGAAGGTTTTGATGAAACCCACCCGAAACGGCGGAAGCCATCCGCATAAGTCCCGCGGAGGAATTCACGTTTTGTTTCCGAAACTATGAAAAGACTTAGAATTTTTTCAGGAAACTGTCGCGGAGGCCTTCAGCCTTTGCTCCCGAAACGCAGAAGCCTTCGAGCTACCCTTCCGAAACGGCGGAAGCCAATCGCTTAAACCGCTCGGCAAAGGACTCCGAAACGACCCCGAGTGAATGTGCGGAAGAGTATGAGTTTTTCTCCCGAAACGGCGGGAGCTATTCGTATAAAGCGCCCGAAGAGATTTAGCAAAAGCCTTCCGAAACTAGCGGGAGCCTTCGCCAAACCTTCCCAAAAATCAACGAGACTTCGAATTTTTTGGTTCACGGAAGCTTTCGCAAAAGCCTTCCGAAAAACACCGGGAGCATTCGCTATATCGTTCCGAAAGGGCAGAAGCCTTGGCGTTACCCGTCCGCTACGCGGCGGTCTTTCGCGGAAGGCTTCGATTTTCCTTTCCGCAGTGAGCCCCGAAACTGCGGGAGCTTTCGTTGAACCCTTCCGCAACGGTGGATACGATTCACAAACTGGCCCCGCGAATGACGGTCGCACGAAAACCGAGATCGTTTGACATGACCGCTACGCGCGGCGAATTTAAACCTCGTTTTAACCTCGCCACCTACCAAATTGAATGCTCACACGTGCCCATTTTTATAAAATGCGGTTGGGGCTCGAACCAATGCACCACTGTTTTCGAATTGGCCAACGACGTGCGAAGCCGTGCAAATCGCTCCAGCTCACCTCGCTCATTTGCGCTCGCGGCCACCTCGTTCAAGCGATCCCCACGGTGCCAGGTAGGATTTTAACCTTGAATTTCACTATTGAGTTGTCTTTTGGGTGAAAACAATGGGTTTTAGTGGGGTTTTGACGGGCAAAACACCCGTCAAAGGCTATGTTTTGCCCGTCAGATTCAGTTGAATGGAGTTTTCGTCATTTACAAAATCGTCGTAGACATTCGTTAAAACTTTAACATTTTGTTTCGAGCAGTGATGGTGGGTGTGGGCGGTTAATCTTGTCCCATTTTTAAAACCCCCGGGCCGCGCCCCTCGTTTTGAAAAAATTTGTTGAAGCCCTTTAGGCGTGTTATGCCCCGGCCAAAACTCAGGACGTAAAATCCCGGGCCCTTCCATAAGTCTCAGTCCCAGAGCGCCCTCTACCCGGGGCAAAACCTTGTCTCCGATGCCATGGCCCCTGTTCAAAACCCGTGAATACTCAAGCTGCGCCAGCCAGGACCCAAAACCATGACCGCTCGAACCTTTGCGTCAGTATTCCCCGGTACCGGCGCCCTCGCTCGAACTACTCCCCATGGAGCACCTCGGCATGTCCCGCAAATAACATTAGCATTCGAATGCCCTCGCCTAATCTTAGATATGAAAGGGGTTCACCTTTCAGCAAAAGGTCTGCCCATCCGAGCTCACCCGCCACGGGCCTCCCAAACCACAGCAGTGACGAAAGCTATCTTATCCCTTCCCCAAGGCTAACCCGAAAGCCCATTGCTTCCGCAAACCGCCTATCGGTCCGAGAACCAATGGCTTCCACAACACAGTCTATCCCCGCAAAAGCAACCCAATCCCATCCTTTTAAGAGATTCAAATGTTTCAATTTATGTTTCAAATTATGTTTTTCTTCCTGAATATACAGCTTCATTGTACTCATCTTATTGATATATTCAAAACAATGATGCTTTCTGTTAAAGCCTCACAGCATGTTGCTCAAGATCATGATGAATTGTATATGGATGTTATCAGGGATAATTCAAAATGTCGAAAACCGGTAAGAAGAAGGCGAAGACGAAAGAAAAGAAACCTGCCCCTCTCAAGATTGAAACCTCGCTACAGGACACTAGGTGCACCACTGGTGTCCCTCCAGAAATCAGATGGGATGACATCTATAGAATGATCAGGGACCAAGAAATCCCAGATATGTTGCTGGAAGAAGCACCAATCTATCAAAATATCAGAGCCTCAGGCATAACTAGAGCCGCTACCCACCCTGAGCTATTCCCCTGTGCTGAAGTGATCGGGTGGATACTCCAACATGCAGATGCGGAAGGGAGAGTGATAAATGATAGCGGGAAAGTGGATATTGCCTCGTTTCAACCCGCGTATATTGCGGCGGCCTACAGATTTCCCCGCGTCCAACAAGCTCTGACTGACGAATGGTTGGGCCAAATGGATAACGTCGAGATGGCCAAGAAGCTATTGAGGGGAGGGAAGCATTTGAGAAAGAAGGGAAATGATGAATATGACGTACAGAACCTGAGGGCCCCTTTCAGATTGATCGCTTTAATGCTGTGTAGAATCTTCGGCATGCCCGATGGCACAGTATACAAGATTCAGTGGGTCCCTATCATTCACTATGTGGCATTTCAGGGGACAGTGTTTGACTGGGCCACTATCCTGTCAGATAGTCTGGCCTCGATGATAAGTGCTGCTAAGCCAGGGCTAGCCTTGAAGAAGGCTAAATTTTTCATGTCTTCATATCTGATAGATTGTATTCTGGCCAAGATAGAGTTCCCCAAATTGGGATGTACGTGGGATAGGGCCACCGCCCTGGTTTACATCGCATTCAAGATGTTGTGGGCTCAGAATTACAAGCCCAGCTACAAACTCATCTGTGAGGGGTTCATCATGCCCCTATACGAGAAAATGTTCAAGGAGGAACCAAATTGTCTGTCAGAAAATGCTTTGGAAGTCCTTGGGGAGTATGGGGACTTTTACTTTTCAGAACAAGGTACCTACCTGAGAATGTTTGGAGGGACTAAGCCCCCATACATATTGCCGCAGTACGCCACAGACTATGTGGTACTCAAGGAAGCAGTAAGACAACTCTTCTTAGATGGGGTTGGAGCATTCCTCCACAAGCAACACAAGGCTTCCTTTCCCCCTCTACCTTTCTGCAACGGCGCTTACAAGTTTTCAGGGGTTTCCTCGGCCAATGAGTTTATTCAAGAGTTGAAGGCCTTCCACTTCGGTGAGCTCATCTTCCACGGGAACGACAGAAAGGGTAAAGTGGCCGAGCATTGCAAGGGGAACTATGCTTACTTCGAATACTCCCACTACCCTGATGCTGAGGAGGAAGCATTCAGAGGTATCTGCAACATGGCTGAGCTGCGGATCTATCGCCAAGGTGCTGGAGCAAGCTCTAGCTCAACTAAGGCCCAGAAAAACATCCAGCAAAAGGAGAAAGAAGCTGACGATGCCCGAGCTCAGGAAGAGCTCAGATTACGAGAAGAGGCGAAGTTACAACAGGAAGCCGAGGAAGCAAGAAAGCAGCAAGAAGCTGAAAATGAAAGACTGCGGAAAGAGGCTGAAGAAGCCCAAAAGAAGAAAGAAGCAGAGACTGAGCAAGCTGAAGCAAGGAAGAAGGCGGAGGAAGAATTGAAGACAAGGGAAGATACCAAGGCAGGTGGGTCCGGTGTCCAAGACATGGAGATAGACACCTCTCAAGCAGGTGTCCCTGGTACCCAAAAGGAAGGAGTAGACCCTGCTCAAGAAGTCCGGACCCCACCTATGGAAGAAGACATAGATATCATAAACCGACCAATTGTCCCGTACACTCCATCTGGGAAGCGTACGGTGTCCAAATGGAATGAGTTTGTCTATGATAAGAAAAGAAAAGCAATGGTCCTCCGATCAGAAGAGAGGATTAAAAGCCCCTTCCATGATGACATCGTTACTCACCAAGAGGTCGCTGTCATGCAGAACACAGATGCAGATCCCATCACCATGGCATCCGCAGTTATAGCAACAGCACAGGCATCATTTGCCAATGTAGGGGTTATAGTTAAAGAAAATATATTGACAAAGAAAAGAGCACGCACGCTGCAACAAAATGTAGCGAATGAGCAAGCCCAAAGAGATCTGGTAGTAAACCAGTATAACTGCTTGTACGCTAAACATAAGGAGCTGTCAAGCAAGTACAGCCAGCTGGAGGAGGAAAAGGACCAGCTAACACTTCAAATGATGATTGTGGAAGCAGAGAAGAATGGTGCAGAAGAAAAGGCATCTCTGCTAAAAGCAGACAAGCAAACGTTAGTTGAGCGTTTAGAGCAAGCGGAGAGCAGAACCATAGACCTATCTCCCTTCCACGAGCTGTCATGCAATATCCTGCAGCAAGTGTGTGGCTCCCAAGATCTAATCACTGATGAGGTATGCAAACTCAAGGCCATGGTGGTTAGGCTAAAAGAGGTTAATACGGAAGCCCACAGGCTCAAAGCTAAGAACACCCGGGTCAAGGCAAATGTCATAAGTCAGATGGCATGGAGAGAAGGGAAAGGAGGTTTCCCCCCACATCTTCCTTTCAAGGCCGTGGAAGATTTTAATGAAGATATAGCCTTGTTGGAGTTTGGCAGGAACTGTGCCAATAAGCTGATGGCCAGTGTGCAGAGGACAACAGATAGAATCAACAACCTATACCAAAAACTCAAAGGAGTCCATGACAGCTGCACATTGAGTTTCCCTCAGACCCTAGAAGACTTCCCGGAAAAGGAACAGCGGCTGTCTCAACTGAAAGAAGAGCTAGGCGTCCAGATGGAGTATGTGAAAAGGATTGATGTCCTGGCCATGGATGATCTCCAACATTACATCGGTTCATCAACGCTTCACAACCACCTGTTGAAGGAAGCATATCAAGTTGCTGAAGCAGAAGTACAAAGCATTAAAACAGAGCTCGGGAAGAATGTGACTTCTCAGAAAATCATGTTTCCTGCTGCAGCAAACATAATCATAAGGGACATAGGTGTGTGGCACAGCTACATAACAGAGGAGGACAGGAAAGCTGCAGCAGCAGTAGGAGCATCAGTAGATCCAGCAGCCTCTTCCCCAGCAATGGCAGAAAATCCGGCCAGTTCAATTCCCCCTTCCCAATCAGGAGCAGCATCAGCAGGGGATTTGAGGGCCTCTTCCCAGGCAGCATCAGTGACAATTAACTTGGGCAACCCTTTTCCAGGAGAAGCTCACGCACAGGAATGAAGAGGCCGAATTCAGTGAGACACTCTCTTCATCCAAACACGTGCCCAACAGGGAAAGCTTTGGTGTCGGCCAATTTTCTGTTATGTATATTTTAAATATGTAAGGCGTAAGCCATGGGACAGCTGTCCCTAATTTTTTGTCAAAATATTTTGTAAAGGAAGTGGCCATTTTTGGTGATCGATTATAGTAGAAATCCCTGTAAATGACAGGTGGAAGATGCTAGGTGTCAGCCCAAAGGGCAAAGTTGTAGCTATAAATAGCATCTAGGAAAGATTAGAAAGGATTTTTTGGGAGGGAATGAAAATTTTGGCAAACGATATGAGCTATCTTGTATCGGGTCTGTAAATTAAATTTTCTAATAGAAGCCACATGAGATGGACGTTTTGCCTGGAATGTTGGATTGCTCTATATTGGACTATTCTAATGACTGCAATTCTGCAATGTGAGATCATTCTTGACATCTGAATTATTTCTTTACATTAATGATCCTGCTCTCCTCTGTGCATGCGTTCTCTCTATTTTGTGAACAATGAAATGTATTGCTGTAGATTTCTTTGTCTAGATCGAATGGCTAACTGTTCTTTCTTCAGGGTAATTCATGTGGCTCATTGTTCATGACTTTAAATTGCTCCTTGCAGGGATCTTTCAGTTTATTTTTCAGTTTTTGTTACATCTAGATCTGTTTCTTTATTCTTGTTACATAGATTAAATAATTTTTGCTTTCTTCTGTTATGAACAATAGATGCGTTCTTTAAATTTCATTTCAGATCTGTTTCTTTATTCTTCCGCTTTCTTCTGTCTTATGAGCAACGAATACATTCCATGATAAACTAGAAGCTATCTTTTAGAAATCTGTATCTTGCTGTAGCTTTGCTTCTGAAATTAACAGCTATCTGTTCTTTCCTTACGCTTCTTGTTACAGCTGATCGCTCCTCCCTCTAGCGTGTTCCCTGCAGGGATAGATAGATTTATTCCAGTTTTAGGCTTAGATCTGTTTTAATTGCATTTAGATTAAGTATAATTTAGGCACTTGCATCGCATATAAAAGTCATAAAAAAAACCCAAAAGAAAGGTGGATCAGGCCATAACCGGTAGAATCGGATTTAGAGTCCAAAACCACGGTTGCCGGAACCGCTAACCGGACGGATTCCCTACACCAAACGGGAGATAGTCTAATTGGGACCATCTTTCGGGGAGAATCCATTTCTGATTGATGCTACGATATCCGAGGCATCAACAGTTTTTTGGCGCTAGAAGGAGGGCCTGAAGTGCATGGCTGATAGAGAAAAATCTTCCACGGTCATAGATAACACTGAAAACCCGCTTGAAGAAAACTTTTCAAACAGCCCAGATCTTGGATTAACAGACCAAGAACGCCTCATTTCTGACCCTGAGCCCCAGGAAGCTTTATACGCTGTTCCTTTTGCAGAAATAGAGGACTTGAGAAGACATACCAGATCCTACGTTAGACAGCTAGGTGGTTTAAACGCTGTCAACTTCCTCCCTAAGAAAACTACACCCAGAAAAGAGCCACAATACACCCGTGATTCAATCCTCGTTCAGAGTTTTGAAGAACTGGTAAATCTGACGTTGGAAGAAATCTCCGGCACTCTTAACAAGTCAGACCAAGAAAATCTCGAAGAAATTACCACTCCCAAAAGTACCCCACAGGATTCACCCTACAATTCTCCTCCGGGGTCTCCGCATCCAAACCCAAACATGGATGTACCTACTTGGAGAGCAAGGGGAGCGCTAAACTTAGCTGGACCATTCCATAATCTCCCTAAAAACCCAGAAAAGGTCTTGCCTAAGTACGATCCAGGGAAAGCCATTTCGGCAGAAGATCACCTCAAGAGTTTTTATTTGGTTCTGAACCTTTTGAACGTACAACATGAAGACGTGGTCTGCAGGTTGTTTCCATATACTTTCGAGCCAAAAGTATCGTCATGGTACTTTAGCTTACAACCCAGCTCAATCTCTAGTTGGGATGAATTCGAAAAATGTTTCCTAAAGAAATACGGAAACCAAAAGACTGTGGCCACACTCATGAAAGAACTCTTATCCATGAGGATGGAAAATAAAGAAAAGGTTCAAGATTTCAATCAAAGATTCACTACGCTGTTGAATAACTTCAGTCAAGCTAATAAACCAGCTGAGGAATCTCTAATTGAATACTATACAACTGCTCTTGATGGACCCATAGCAATGTTTGTGAAGAGGTCCAAGAAAGCTACCCTGATAGAGAACTTTGAGGAAGCTAGAAAGGTAGAAGAAGAGGCTGATAGCATTGCCAAACATGCCTTAGATGTAGAACCAAAACCAGCAGCTAGCAAGAAACCTTTGCTCCTCACGAGAGGCAAAGAAGAGCCATCTACGGACATGGAAAATGTAGTTAAGATGATGCAGAAATTGTCTAACAAAATCGTAGATCTTGAGAAAGACAAGGCTGCTAGTACATCTAGGAAACCTTTCAAGCCATTCTATAAAAGAAGGGAAGATGGGGAACAGTCTCATCCACCAATGAACACTGCCCTTGTTTTAAACTTGAATGAGATTGGGATGGAAAATTTCTGCACCTTCCACCAAGAACCACACTCGGAGAAGAGCTGCCCTCAATGGATCAATTCCATGAGCTTGATCATGAACCAAATGTTGGATTCTCAGATCCCAGACCAGGATGATCCTCCAGAAGAGTCAAGCCCTGAGTTAGAGGAACCAACCCCGGACACTAATATGGTGTTGTGGGATTGGGTACCTATGACCGAATTAGCAACAGAGGATTCCATAGACAGTTCTCCCTCCACCGTAAATGTTGCTACTCGTAGCAAAGGCCCTATTGCCGATCCCGTGCCAAGCATAGCTCCTCACAAGCCCAAAGTCTCAAAAGATCCGCCTAGGAGGCATATACCAATCATCCCACCACAGCCCAAAGTAAACCAAACAGCTGCCAAACAGCCAAGCGCTGACAAGACAGTTCAGCCACCTAAGGTCACCATGAACAAAACCGATCAGTCAATTCGAATTGGGAATGAATCCGATATAGGGTATGATATTATCGAAGATATCAAGAAAGTTAAAGCGAACGTATCGATATTTGACATGTGTAGCTTGCCCCATCAACGAGACAAACTACTGCATGTTTTACAACCAAAACCCAGCACTGCGTTAACAGATTCTCAAGACAATCCTGAAATTAACGAGGCTAGCATCGGTGGGAAATCCAAATCCCAAACATTGCCATTTCTGTTGACATTCGAAATTTTTAATCACAATGTTCATAACTGTTTGGTAGACTCTAGAGCTTCCTCAAATGTTATGCCACTGTCAATTTGTAGGAAAATCAATGGGCAGCCCGTGCCATCTCCAGCTCAAATCATCCAATTAGACAGGACTGCTGTCAAGGTTATAGGGGAGATGAAAGATGTTCTAATTAGACTGTCAGCCGACCCTAGAGTTTGTCAATTCATTGACATAATGGTGGTCGATATCCCTGAAGCTTATGGGCTGATTTTGAGTAGGGATTGGTCTACCAAGTTGAGTGGCTACTTTTCTACCGATTGGTCTCATCTATGGCTGCCTTATCAGAACAGGCAGAATCAGATTAAAGTTCTTAGGGAACCTCATATGAAACAAAACGTAACCCAGCTAGAAGAAAAAAATGAGGCTGTAGCTTTCTCTTCCTCGGTTCTGGGAAATTACTTCTTATAAATGGATCCGGGTAACTATCAATCTGAAACCTTTAGCCATGAATCAGATAAACAGTCCGATCTCCTTCATTTCTCTCGGACTGATGATATTGATTGTAACATAGTCAATCTAGTTGCTAACATAGACCACATAGAAACTAACCAAGCTGAATCTAAAGATATCTTTTGGACATTATACTTTGATGGCTCTAAAACTCTGGAAGGATCCGGAGCCGGTTTTGTTCTAATGGATCCAAAAAGAAACAAGTATTTTTTGTCTTGTAGACTAGAATTCGACTGTACTAATAATACCGCTGAATATGAAGCTTTGGTACATGGTTTAAGGAAGGCCATTGGCTTAAATGTTAAGTACCTGAAGGTTTTTGGTGACTCCGAGATAGTTGTCAGACAGGTAAGGGACACCATTCACTGTCTCTCACCTCACTTGAAAGGTTATCAGGCTGAGGTATGGGATTTAATCATGCATTTTGATGCTTTCAATATAAAATCAATTCCTAGATTGCAAAATTCTGCTGCTGATTTATTAGCAACGTCTGCTTCTAGATTGGTGCCGTCAAATAATAAATGCTCAATTGAATTGATTTTCAGGCCTTCCGTTCCCGATAACATCACAAATTTCAGAGTCTTCGATGATGATGAACAAATTATCAGCTTCCTGACAAACGAAGACAGTTTCCAAGGAGCTGCGATAGATGAGGAAGAACACGATGCTGATTTGATGAAGAAAGATGACGAGAAAGGAAATTTCATGCCAAAGGGGGTCAGGTCCCTCGAAATGATTTTCGATCTTCAAAATAAGTTCAAAAGACCAGCTAATACCAAAACTAACAGCTCATCAATGCAACATGAGTTGGTTAATTTGGGTACCGAGGCAGAACCAAAATTTGTCAACCTTGGCAAGTGTTGTTCACCAGGAGAAAGAGATAGGTTCATTAAGTTTTTTAAACAGTACAAGGATGTTTTTGCATGGACCTATGAAGATTTGAAAACATATGACGTCCGCATCATTCAGCATGTTATACCAATGAAAGCGGGTGTCAAACCATTTCAGCAGCAATTAAGAAGGATGCATCCTACTCTAGAACCGCTGATCCAAAAGGAATTAAAGAAGCTCCTAGACGCTAAGATAATCTTCAAAGTTCGGCATTCTGAATGGGTTGCAAACTTGGTTCCCGTAAGGAAGAAATCTGGAGAGATAAGGCTATGTGTAGATTTCAGAAATTTAAACAAAGCCTCAGATAAAGACAACTACCCCGTACCTTCAATGGAGCAAATCCTCCAAATGGTGTCAGGATCCGAATTGTTTTCTCTCCTCGATGGTTTCTCAGGCTATAACCAAGTGCTAGTCGCTGAAGAAGATTGTCTCAAGACCACTTTCAGGACTAAGTGGGGAACTTTCACCTACAGAAGGATGCCATTTGGTTTGATAAACGCAGGAGCCACATTCCAAAGGGCGATGGATATTGCCTTCCGAGGATTGGGTGGGCAATGTGTTGTTGTTTACTTAGATGATGTGACGGTCTTTTCGAAGAAAAGGGAAGATCATGTTGTTCATCTGAGGCACATCTTTGATCGTTGCCAGAAGTATGGTATTTCCTTGAATCCCAAGAAGAGCGTGTTTGCTGTACCCGAAGGTAAGCTCTTAGGTCATATCATTTCCAAAGGGGGAGTGTCAATCGACCAGGAAAGAGTCCAAGCTATTAATAAGATTCCAATGCCTCACAACAAAAAATCTATGCAGTCTTTTATGGGCACCATCAATTTTGTCCGCAGATTTGTTCCGGATTTTGCACAAATCGTTAAGCCGTTACAGCAGATGGTTAAACAAAGCATACAGTTCAAGTGGACAGATTTGGAGAAGGATGCATTTAGAGATATCAAGGCAGCGGTAGCTAAAGCTCCTTCCTTAAGAAGCCCAGATTTCGATAAAGATTTCATCCTGTATACCTTCGCCTCGGATGACTCTCTCGCAGCTATACTCACACAAAAGGTGGAGTTGGGGGATGAATACCCAATCTCGTTTATGAGCACTGGTCTGCAAGGGGCTGAGCTGAATTACCCCGTAGTTGACAAGCATGCCTACGCAGTCTTCAAAGCAGTCAAGCAGTTTAGGCCATACATTTTGAAGAATAGAACTAAAGTCATAGTTCCCCATCCAGCTGTTAGATCCCTTTTCGTTCAAAAGGAATTGGGAGAGAGGAGAGGAAACTGGGTCACAGCTC
Source organism: Larix kaempferi (assembly GCA_027924585.1). NCBI lineage: Eukaryota > Viridiplantae > Streptophyta > Pinopsida > Pinales > Pinaceae > Larix > Larix kaempferi. The sequence goes on along the minus strand of BSBM01000851.1, from coordinate 1,638,843 downwards.
TGCAGGAGTATGATCTCAAATTTAAACTGGCTACAATCATCAAAGGACAAGGTCTATGCAAGTTACTGGCGGGAAACTCGACTGATGAAGAGCACCATTGGAGAAATGAAGCTGAGCTCAATTCGGTTGAGGTATGCCATATCTTTACAGCTCCCCAGTCATGGTATAGGGATCTAGTGCACTATTTACAGCAGGGATATCTACCCGAACACTGGAATTCTAAACAAAGAAGGGCACTCCGCTTGAAATCGACACCCTATCAAATCATTGATGGGATTCTTTTTAGGAAGAATTATGATGGAGTCCTTCTTAGGTGTTTGGAAAAGGAGGATGCAAACAAAGTTGTCAAAGAATTGCATGATGGCCCCGCAGGTGGCCATTATTTAGGAGAGACGACAGCACACAAGATACTGAGAGCTGGTTATTACTGGCCCACTCTGTTTCGAGATGCCCACACATACGCACGAAACTGTGATGTATGTCAAAGAAGCGCTGGGAAGTTACCTAAGGCCACAGGCCTATTGCAGCCGGTCATCATCTCTGAACCTTTTGAGCAATGGGGCATAGATGTTATCGGAGAAATAAATCCAAATTCTTCATTGCAACACCGATACATTCTGACGGCTACTGATTACTTCACCAGGTGGACGGAGGCCATCCCGTTGCACAAGATCAATGAAGACGCAGTCATCAGCTTCCTGAAAGAGAACATCATAACCAGGTTTGGGGTTCCAATTTCCCTTGTTTTTGATAATGCTACTTATTTTTCATCTTGCAAGATAAATGAATTTGTTTATGAATGGGGAATTAAGTTGCATTATTCAGCCAATTACTACCCTCAGGGAAACGGATTAGCTGAATCCTCAAACAAGAATCTGATTCGAATCCTCAAGAAAACTGTGATAGAAAACCAAAGAAGTTGGCATGTGGCTCTCCCAAACGCCTTATGGGCAGATAGAGTAACCCCGAAGAATGCTTTAGGTGTCTCCCCTTTCACTCTCGTCTATGGCAAGGAATCCATACTTCCCCCAAACATCTTACTGCCATCCTTGCAATTGTCCCAAGCCTCTCGGGGTTCTGGTAACCAAGCCCTACAATCCAGAATCAACACCCTGCTTCAACTGGAAGAAGCCCGACACAAAGCTAAAGATCGATTCCATCAACACCAGGACATAGTTAAGAGATGGTTCGATAAGAGCAAATCCGGCAAGAGGGATTTTGAAGTCGGGGACTTAGTCCTGAAATGGGACCATAATCATGAGGGCAAAGGAATGCATACGAAATTTCAACATCTATGGGTAGGCCCGTACCAAATTTCTGCAAAATTAGGCCCATCCACTTATAAATTGACAAATCTCGAGGGAGAGGAAGTGGCCCTTCCTCTCAATGGCCTCGCTCTGAAACAATACTTCGCATAGTCTCCTCGAGACTTCCTGTACATAAATAAAGTTGTCTTTTCACTTTCGCTTTTAGCTGTTTTATTTCGGCCATGTTGTTTCTTTCTTTGTTATTTGAACTTTTCGACAAGTTTTGTTTTCTGAAGGCCCCCCTTTTTGTTGAGTTTCCCGTTGAAGATAGCTCTCTCAAAGAAAACTCGCAACCCATGAGTCTGGAACCTTGCTCAGTAAACCCGGTCCGCTGTGCTCTCGCTGAAATGTTCAGAAGAAGGGAAGCCTACCCTGCTAGTCACACTAATCCTGTTTAATAGCAGAGACCTATGACCATCTTCACTACTATCGTTGGGCTCCACCCACTCTCAGACTTTAAAGGCATCTCAAGAAGGTTACCTGAGTTGGACCCATGGAAAGTGGCACCTCTCGAGGACATGGGGTATTGAGATGACTCCATGCTGCAGATTTAATAGCCAAAATGGCCTACATCCAAGAGTCTGTTTTCCAGGGATTCTCGCCTCAATTAAAGCATGGCTGAGACAAAAGCAAAAGACATGTAAAATCTAGAAGGCTGTCCAAAAGACTCAGCTCAAAATGGGCTCCTCTCCATCCGTGAAGTTTGATCAAATCAAATCAATAAAATTCTAACTCACACAAAAGGACACTATGGATTGAGGAGCCTAAATCAAAGATCGTGTCCAAAAGAAAATATCCCTGGAAGGCTCAAACAGCTAAGCTGTACAAAGTACAAGCATCCCAAAGGGTGCCAGCAGCATGGGAATGAGGAACAAGAACAATAATGTCCATGAGAGAGGGTTGCAAATCCTGTGGAGTCCGGCAGTAGTGACCATTTGAGAGATGACCCTCCTAAAATGAATCTCATACGCTGGCCCTCTGAGAGTGGTGAAGATGTCTCGGTCAAAGCTCCCCTTTCCCCAATGGCTAGCAGGAAAAGTGTCTCTTTCCCCGCATGAGTATAAAATGCTCAGTTGAGTAGTGCACCCGAGGTGGATGTTTTAATGAGGTTCCGGACCGTGAAGAGGAATTTTTCAGAGATCTGTGTTCGCCAGCGACTCGCCATTGTTGTTGCAGCAACACCCCTCCCCAAAATTTTGTACATGTTGGGGCCCCCTCCTGTATTTTTTGTAGAAAGTTTGCCTGAGAAGCCATACCAGCCGTCAGCTCTGTTTTCAACATAAAATCTTACTTCCCTACTGAGCATCTTGCCATCAATCCTTCCGTGTTTTCCCCAAAGAGCCCAAGAAGAACTTAGTTTTTCCCCAACGTTTTGGAATAATTTGGACTCTCTCCCCGACTTCAAAGACAAACGTCCAATCTTTCCGAAAAAAGGACTGAGATTTTCTTTGTCAAAATCTGCGGAAGCCATTGAAAATTAGTTCCCGAAACAACGGAATCTTTCGCTTAAGCCTTCCGCAACCGCGGAAAGGTTCCGGTTTTGCTCTCGAAATTGCAGGAGTCATTCACCTTAAATCTCCCGAAAAGGACTTAGATTTTTTTTCGATTAGAAAAAACTGCGGGAACGTTGGGCAATGCCTCCCGAAACGGCGGAATTTTTCACTCAAGCCTCCCGCAACCGCGGAAAGGTTCGAGTTATTCTCCCGAAACGGCGGGGGAATTCAACAAAACCACCCAAAACGGCGGAAGCCATTCTCATAGACCGCACGCCTAAGCCTTCCGAAGTAAAAGGACTTGGAAAATTTTCGATCATTGCTTCTGCGGAACGGTCCAAGTTTCGAAACGACAAAACCTCCCGAAACGGCGGAGCCCTTTACTCAAGCCTTCCGCAACCGCGGAAAGGTTCCGGCTTTCCTCCCGAAATGGCGGGACTCATTCGCCTTAGTCTCCCGAAAAGCACTTAGAACATTTTTCAACCGTCAGCGGAGAGATTGGAGTTTTCTTCCCGAAACGGCGGGGACAGTTCGTAAAACGCTCCGAAACAGCAGAAGGGATTAGGAAAGATGCCCGAAAAAGTCGGATTGGTTTGTTAAAATTGCGGAAGGTTTTGATGAAACCCTCCCGAAACGGCGGAAGCCGTCCGCATAAGTCCCGCGGAGGAATTCACGTTTTGTTTCCGAAACTATGAAAAGACTTAGAATTTTTTCAGGAAACTGTTGCGGAGGCCTTCAGCCTTTGCTCCCGAAACGCGGAAGCCTTCGGGCTACCCTTCCGAAACGGCGGAAGCCAATCGCTTAAACCGCTCGGCAAAGGAATCCGAAACGACCCCGAGTGAATGTGCGGAAGAGTATGAGTTTTGCTCCCGAAACGGCGGGAGCTATTCGTATAAAGCGCCCGAAGAGATTTAGCAAAAGCCTTCCGAAACTAGCGGGAGCCTTCGCCAAACCTTCCCGAAAATCAACGAGACTTCGAATTTTTTGGTTCGCGGAAGCTTTCTCAAAAGCCTTCCGAAAAACACCGGGAGCATTCGCTATATCGTTCCGAAAGGGCGGAAGCCTTGGCGTTACCCGTCCGCTATGCGGCGGTCTTTCGCGGAAGGCTTCGATTTTCCTTTCCGCAGTGAGCCCCAAAACTGCGGGAGCTTTCGTTGAACCCTTCCGCAATGGCGGATACGATTCACAAACTGGCCCCGCGAATGACGGTCGCACGAAAACCGAGATCGTTTGACATGACCGCTACGCGCGGCGAATTTAAACCTCGTTTTAACCTCGCCACCTACCAAATTGAATGCTCACACGTGCCCATTTTTATAAAATGCGGTTGGGGCTCGAACCAATGCACCACTGTTTTCGAATTGGCCAACGACGTGCGAAGCCGTGCAAATCGCTCCAGCTCACCTCGCTCATTCGCGCTTGCGGCCACCTCGTTCAAGCGATCCCCATGGTGCCAGGTAGGATTTTAACCTTGAATTTCACTATTTAGTTGTCTTTTGGGGGAAAACAATGGGTTTTAGTGGGGTTTTGACGGGCAAAACACCCGTCAAAGGCTATGTTTTGCCCGTCAGATTCAGTTGAATGGAGTTTTCGTCATTTACAAAATCGTCGTAGACATTTGTTAAAACTTTAACATTTTGCTTCGAGCAGTGATGGTGGGTGTGGGCGGTTAATCTTGTCCCATTTTTAAAACCCCCGGGCCGCGCCCCTCGTTTTGAAAAAATTTGTCGAAGCCCTTTAGGCGTGTTATGCCCCGGCCAAAACTCAAGACGTAAAATCCCGGGCCCTTCCATAAGTCTCAGTCCCAGTGCGCCCTCTACCCGGGGCAAAACCTTGTCTCTGATGCCATGGCCCCTGTTCAAAACCCATGAATACTCAAGTTGCGCCATCCAGGACCCAAAACCATGACCGCTCGAACCTTTGCGTCAGTATTCCCCGGCACCGGCGCCCTCGCTCGAACTACTCCCCATGGAGCACCTCGGCATGTCCCGCAAATAACATTAGCATTCGAATGCCCTCGCCTAATCTTAGATATGAAAGGGGTTCACCTTTCGGCAAAAGGTCTGCCCATCCGAGCTCACCCGCCACGGGCCTCCCAAACCACAGCAGTGACGAAAGCTATCTTATCCCTTCCCCAAGGCTAACCCGAAAGCCCATTGCTTCCGCAAACCGCCTATCGGTCCGAGAACCAATGGCTTCCGCAACACAGTCTATCCCCGCAAAAGCAACCCAATCCCATCCTTTTAAGAGATTCAAATGTTTCAATTTATGTTTCAAATTATGTTTTTCTTCCTGAATATACAGCTTCATTGTACTCATCTTATTGATATATTCAAAACAATGATGCTTTCTGTTAAAGCCTCACAGCATGTTGCTCAAGATCATGATGAATTGTATATGGATGTTATCAGCGATAATTCAAAATGCCGAAAACCGGTAAGAAGAAGGCGAAGACGACAGAAAAGAAACCTGCCCCTCTCAAGATTGAAACCTCGCTACAGGACACTAGGTGCACCACTGGTGTCCCTCCAGAAATCAGATGGGATGACATCTATAGAATGATCAGGGACCAAGAAATCCCAGATATGTTGCTGGAAGAAGCACCAATCTATCAAAATATCAGAGCCTCAGGCATAACTAGAGCCGCTACCCGCCTTGAGCTATTCCCCTGTGTTGAAGTGATCGGGTGGATACTCCAACATGCAGATGCGGAAGGGAGAGTGATAAATGATAGCGGGAAAGTGGCTATTGCCTCGTTTCAACCCGCGTATATTGCGGCGGCCTACAGATTTCCCCGCGTCCAACAAGCTCTGACTGACGAATGGTTGGGCCAAATGGATAACGTCGAGATGGCCAAGAAGCTATTGAGGGGAGGGAAGCATTTGAGAAAGAAGGGAAATGATGAATATGACGTACAGAACCTGAGGGCCCCTTTCAGATTGATCGCTTTAATGCTGTGTAGAATCTTCGGCATGCCCGATGGCACAGTATACAAGATTCAGTGGGTCCCTATCATTCACTATGTGGCATTTCAGGGGACAGTGTTTGACTGGGCCACTATCCTGTCAGATAGTCTGGCCTCGATGATAAGTGCTGCTAAGCCAGGGCTAGCCTTGAAGAAGGCTGAATTTTTCATGTCTTCATATCTGATAGATTGTATTCTGGCCAAGATAGAGTTCCCCAAATTGGGATGTACGTGGGATAGGGCCACCGCCCTGGTTTACATCGCATTCAAGATGTTGTGGGCTCAGAATTACAAGCCCAGCTACAAACTCATCTGTGAGGGGTTCATCATGCCCCTATACGAGAAAATGTTCAAGGAGGAACCAAATTGTCTGTCAAAAAATGCTTTGGAAGTCCTTGGGGAGTATGGGGACTTTTACTTTTCAAAACAAGGTACCTACCTGAGAATGTTTGGAGGGACTAAGCCCCCATACATATTGCCGTAGTACGCCACAGACTATGTGGTACTCAAGGAAGCAGTAAGACAACTCTTCTTAGATGGGGTTGGAGCATTCCTCCACAAGCAACACAAGGCTTCCTTTCCCCCTCTACCTTTCTGCATCGGCGCCTACAAGTTTTCAGGGCTTGCCTCGGCCAATGAGTTTATTCAAGAGTTGAAGGCCTTCCACTTCGGTGAGCTCATCTTCCACAGGAACGACAGAAAGGGTAAAGTGGCCGAGCATTGCAAGGGGAACTATGCTTACTTCGAATACTCCCACTACCCTGATGCTGAGGAGGAAGCATTCAGAGGTATCTGCAACATGGCTGAGCTGCGGATCTGTCGCCAAGGTGCTCGAGCAAGCTCTAGCTCAACTAAGGCCCAGAAAACCATCCAGCAAAAGGAGAAAGAAGCTGAGGATGCCCGAGCTCAGGAAGAGCTCAGATTACGAGAAGAGGCGAAGTTACAACAGGAAGCCGAGGAAGCAAGAAAGCAGCAAGAAGCTGAAAATGAAAGACTGCGGAAAGAGGCTGAAGAAGCCCAAAAGCAGAAAGAAGCAGAGACTGAGCAAGCTGAAGCAAGGAAGAAGGCGGAGGAAGAATTGAAGACAAGGGAAGATACCGAGGCAGGTGGGTCCGGTGTCCAAGAGATGGAGATAGACACCTCTCAAGCAGGTGTCCCTGGTACCCAAAAGGAAGGAGTAAACCCTGCTCAAGAAGTCCGGACCCCACCTATGGAAGAAGACATAGATATCATAAACCGACCAATTGTCCCGTACACTCCATCTGGGAAGCGTACGGTGCCCAAATGGAATGAGTTTGTCTATGATAAGAAAACAAAAGCAATGGTCCTCCGATCAGAAGAGAGGATTAAAAGCCCCTTCCATGATGACATCGTTACTCACCGAGAGGTCGCTGTCATGCAGAACACAGATGCAGATCCCATCGCCATGGCATCCGCAGTTATAGCAACAGCACAGGCATCATTTGCCAATGTAGGGGTTATAGTTAAAGAAAATATATTGACAAAGAAAAGAGCACGCACGCTGCAACAAAATGTAGCTAATGAGCAAGCCCAAAGAGATCTGGTAGTAAACCAGTATAACTGCTTGTACGCTGAACATAAGGAGCTGTCAAGCAAGTACAGCCAACTGGAGGAGGAAAAGGACCAGCTAACACTTCAAATGATGATTGTGGAAGAAGAGAAGAATGGTGCAGAAGAAAAGGCATCTCTGCTAAAAGCAGACAAGCAAACGTTAGCTGAGCGTTTAGAGCAAGCGGAGAGCAGAACCATAGACCTATCTCCCTTCCACGAGCTGTCATGCAATATCCTGCAGCAAGTGTGTGGCTCCCAAGAGCTAATCACTGATGAGGTATGCAAACTCAAGGCCATGGTGGTTAGGCTAAAAGAGGTTAATACGGAAGCCCACAGGATCAAAGCTAAGAACACCCGGGTCAAGGAAAATGTCATAAGTCAGATGGCATGGAGAGAAGGGAAAGGAGGTTTCCCCCCGCATCTTCCTTTCAAGGCCGTGGAATATTTTAATGAAGATATAGCCTTGTTGGAGTTTGGCAGGAACTGTGCCAATAAGCTGATGGCCAGTGTGCAGAGGACAACAGATAGAATCAACAACCTATACCAAAAACTCAAAGGAGTCCATGACAGCTGCACATTGAGTTTCCCTCAGACCCTAGAAGACTTCCCGGAAAAGGAACAGCGGCTGTCTCAACTGAAAGAAGAGCTAGGCGTCCAGATGGAGTATGTGAAAAGGATTGATGTCCTGGCCATGGATGATCTCCAACATTACATCGGTTCATCAACGCTTCATAACCACCTGCTGAAGGAAGCATATCAAGTTGCTGAAGTCGAAGTACAAAGCATTAAAACAGAGCTCGGGAAGAATGTGACTTCTCAGAAAATCCTGTTTCCTGCTGCAGCACACATAATCATAAGGGACACAGGTGTGTGGCACAGCTACATAACAGAGGAGGACAGGAAAGCTGCAGCAGCAGCAGGAGCATCAGTAGATCCAGCAGCCTCTCTCCCATCAGGCTCTTCCCCAGCAATGGCAGAAAATCCGGCCAGTTCAATTCCCCCTTCCCAATCAGGAGCAGCATCAGCAGGGGATTTGAGGGCCTCTTCCCAGGCAGCATCAGTGACAATTAACTTGGGCGACCCTTTTCCAGGAGAAGCTCACGCACAGGAATGAAGAGGCCGAATTCAGTGAGACACTCTCTTCAGCCAAACACGTGCCCAACAGGGAAAGCTTTGGTGTCGGCCAATTTTCTGTTATGTATATTTTAAATATGTAAGGCGTAAGCCATGGGACAGCTGTCCCTAATTTTTTGTCAAAATATTTTGTAAAGGAAGTGGCCATTTTTGGTGATCGATTATAGTAGAAATCCCTGTAAATGACAGGTGGAACATGCTAGGTGTCAGCCCAAAGGGCAAAGTTGTAGCTATAAATAGCATCTAGGAAAGATTAGAAAGGAGTTTTTGGGAGGGAATGAAAATTTTGGCAAACGATATGAGCTATGTTGTATCGGGTCTGTAAATTAAATTTTCTAATAGAAGCCACGGGAGATGGACGTTTTGCCTGGAATGTTGGATTGCTCTATATTGGACTATTCTAATGACTGCAATTCTGCAATGTGAGATCATTCTTGACATCTGAATTATTTCTTTACATTAATGATCCTGCTCTCCTCTGTGCATGCGTTCTCTCTATTTTGTGAACAATGAAATGTATTGTTGTAGATTTCTTTGTCTAGATCGAATGGCTAACTATTCTTTCTTCAGGGTAATTCATGTGGCTCATTGTTCATGACTTTAAATTGCTCCTTGCAGGGATCTTTGAGTTTATTTTTCAGTTTTTGTTACATCTAGATCTGTTTCTTTATTCTTGTTACATAGATTAAATAATTTTTGCTTTCTTCTGTTATGAACAATAGATGCGTTCTTTAAATTTCATTTCAGATCTGTTTCTTTATTCTTCCGCTTTCTTCTGTCTTATGAGCAACGAATACATTCCATGATAAACTAGAAGCTATCTTTTAGAAATATGTATCTTGCTGTAGCTTTGCTTCTGAAATTAACAGCTATCTGTTCTTTCCTTACGCTTCTTGTTACAGCTGATCGCTCCTCCCTCTAGCGTGTTCCCTGCAGGGATAGATAGATTTATTCCAATTTTAGGTTTAGATCTGTTTTAATTGCATTTAGATTAAGTATAATTTAGGCACTTGCATCTCATATAAAAGTCATAAAAAAACCCAAAAGAAAGGTGGATCGGGCCATAACCGGTAGAATCGGATTTAGAGTCCAAAACCACGGTTGCCGGAACCGCTAACCGGACGGATTCCCTACACCAAACGGGAGATAGTCTAATTGGGACCATCTTTCGAGGAGAATCCCTTTCTGATTGATGCTACGATATCCGAGGCATCAACAGGTTTTTACCTTGTGTTGTTTGGATGAAGACCTTGGGATTTTGATAGCATTACCTCATTATGTTATCCCCCAAGCTGCGCAAGACTGAGCCTCACTCATTTTTGGCTCTCCATGAGACATAGATCCAGTTTGCTGTTATGGCTATGATCTCTCATTCTGACATGGATCCACGCTTGTATTTCAGTGGCCATGCTATATATACATCTCCTATTTATGTATCGGAGATCATGTTGTATCATGCTACACATCTATATGATGTCAAGATTTTAATTGCTCACTGAACTTGATCTTTATTTCAAGTACTTTTGTGACTTGGTTCTGTAGTTTCCTGCTCCTCCATTGACTTGGAATTATAATGTATTTCGGCCATCGTTTCCCTTTGACCTTACACATTAGGGGGCATCTGTTATAGGTCAAATCTGCACTTCTTCGTCCGTGATCACATCTAGCTGTTGATCACACAAAAGGACAACTTGGATTGAGGAGCATGATTGCCTTAGATGATGTATGGACTAGACTTACCCCTCTGCAGTTGACAAAACCTTGTTTTTACCTACATTTTGGACATGAACGCTACCCTATAAGCATAAGAGAAGCATTTGCCTACTGAAATATGAAACTCTATTGTGATAGACTAGCGTTTTCCTACTGAAATATGCAACTCTGCTTCAGTAAACTAGCGTACACCCTCAAAAATCTTGCAAACGTTGGTTGTAAGCATGAAAGTTGCATAGTGTGCGCTACTCCACTTAAGAAAACTAGCGTTCACCTCAAAATGTAAAAAAAAATATATTAATTTGACGAATTGGGATTAGTTGAATTTGGATTTGCAACTTCCCCAACCTCCCAATCAAACTACCTCTCAAATCCAACTGCCTACCTTGTCCCATAAATACAAGGAGGATGCATGAGAGAGACTAGACTAAAAGTAGACTCAAACTAGTTAGACCAAACTAGGGGGAGAAACTATGCATTAAGGGTTGTTATGCTGGAGGAATTCCAAAGTTAATGTGAAGAGCAGGAGACCAGGATCCAGTTGCACAAGCACTCTGAATGATCAGGGATACTTGTACTGATTATTTGCTTTTGACAATAAAGGTTGAAATGCCCTTCCTGTCCCAATCAAATGTCTAATGGATTGCATATTTGTTTGGTTAAATGCTTGATTGTATTTGATGTCTAAATTGTATTTCAATTTCATCATTGTTATATTAGTTAAGATACACAGAGGAAGGTATCTTTTGTATCGTAGGTTCATCAAGTGGAAGATCAAGTGGAGGATCGATCGAAGGAGCAAACGAAAGCTAGGATCAAACTTCGTTAATAAGGTATGCCTTCAAGAACCTTGATCTCTTTCCTTTTGTAGAAGCCTATGTGATATGATTAATGTATTTACCTATCATCCCAGAAGTTGGTAGTGTCCCTCTCCTCGCTATATGGTAAAAATCCCGAACAACAATGTTGATTTCAAAGCAATGAATGGACAAGGTATATAGTTACAACACTCTATCACGACCTGAAAAAACCAACATTTTCCCAATGTTATATCTGCTATGCCCAATAAAATAGACAATAGGAATGTGTCTCAAACCAACAAGATTACCAATAGTCGCGACATGTAATTTGAACTACGTATCACCACTTAACTTTATCATAAAACAACAAGATCATAGAAAAAGGAGAATCTCAATCAGATTCATTAGGATTTGCCAGCACAGGTTTACACCACTACACACAATTAAAATTAGGGAGTTAAACAAACATCTAACATCATAATTGTATAATATAGGTGCTTGTTAAAGGTTGGAAAACATCATAACAAAAAAGTGCACAAGTTCTTTATCTCAGCAGCCATGATCATGAAAGCCTGCTCCACATTTGTTGCATTCTTCGCACTAGTCTACAAAAATGGAATGCCAATCTCATCAACAAATGCCTTGAAGAACAAAATACACAAAGCATGTCAAGAAAAATGTAGACTGAAAAGTGACAAAAAAATTAACCCTTGAGATTAATAAAAAAAATCTACAAACCAAGTCCACAAACTTAAAACCACAAACTGCCATAGTGTTGCAATTAACAAAAAACAGAGCACCAACAACTTCAAGGCACACTCATATTTAAATCCTTATCAAGTCAATGACGATGATGCATACAGTGAAACACATAGCATTGCACATGATGACAAAGCTACTCATAATTTAACATTACTTTGGTTGTATCATAATCAACAACTTTATTAGTAGTCAAATCACATTTGTTTCCAACAAGCAACTTGTTGACATTCTCGCTCGCATAGCGATCAATCTCATATAAGCATTGTTTCACATTATTGAAACTCTCCTGATCAGTAACATCATAAACAACCTGCCAACAAAAGAAAAATATCATTATAAAACCATAAATTTAAATAAATAATGGAGTATACCAAGGATACCAACAATCAACAGCTACTCAGCATTTAACATTACCTTGACTGTATCATAATAAATAGCTTTATTAGCACTCAAATCACATTTGTTTCCAACAAGCAACTTGTTTACATTCTCACTCGCATAGCGATCAATCTCATTCAACCATTGTTTCACATTATTGAAACTCTCCTGATCAGTAACATCATAAACAACCTGCCAACAGAAGAAAAGTATCATTATAAAACCATAAATTTAAATAAATAATGGAGTATACAAAGGATACCAACAATCAACAGCTACTCAGCATTTAACATTACCTTGGTTGTATCCTAATCAACAACTTTATTAGCAGTCAAATCACATTTGTTTCCAACAAGCAACTTGCTGACATTCTCACTCGCATAGCAATCAATCTCATTCAACCATTGTTTCACATTATTGAAACTCTCCTAATCAATAACATCATAAACAGCCTGCCAACAAAAGAAAAATGTCATTATAAAACCATAAATTTAAATAAATAATGGAGTATACCAAGGATACCAACAATCAACAGCTACTTAGCATTTAACATTACCTTGGCTGTATCATAATCAACAGTTTTATTAGTAGTCAAATCACATTTGTTTCCAACAAGCAACTTGTTGACATTCTCACTCGCATAGCGATCAATCTCATTAAACCATTGTTTCACATTATTGAAACTCTTCTGATCAGTAACGTCATAAACAACCTGCCAACAGAAGAAAAATATCATTATAAAACTATAAATTTAAATAAATAATGGAGTATACCAAGGATACCAACAACACATTGATAAGATCCCCACAACTAAACAAGCTCCAGGATACCACTAGTAAATCCAAGGATTTATTTATCGTCATGAATAGCAAAATTACCAATGTAGCACCAAAGTAAACATCCACTTAAGAAAAATAGGCACTTACAATGATACCATGGGCACCACAATAATAGCTGCAACTTTGATTAGTGGGAGAGGGCACATTATTTCTAGTGGAGGATACAACCCCAAGAGGGTCGTGGGACTCGTTTCTTCACTTCTGCTAGTTAGAGCTTTGAAATCGAGGTCCAGTAAATCATCATTCTAGACTAACCCTGAAAAATGTAATCTGTCACACATTAAATTTGTATAACAATAATTTTCTTAAGAGAAGTCAAAATATGCCAAAAAATAGTATTGTCTTTCCATAATCCAATCATATTGGCCCTTTCCAGAATCCAACCTCCTACTTAGGGAGTATAAATGGTGAGAAACTCCATTTTTTAGGATTCATTATAAAATCCATGAATATAAATTACAGAACTACCAAAGGATTATGATAAATGCTTGTATACCACAACAAATTAGGACCATTATGAGCTAAAATGCTTGTCTACTGGCAAATGAAATTGAGCAAATGACCATTCTGAGCTAAAATGCTTGTATGCTAGCAAATCAAATTGAGCAAAGGACCATTACGAGCTAAAAACGTTTTGTAAAAACTCCTACAAAATCGCCTCATGTTAGTAAATAGTACATCTTTACTCCTAAATTAAAATTTTGAGTATCTTAATAGTTAAATCAAGCATTTTTTTTTAAAATCATACTTCATAAAGATATGATGCATAACTAACTGCTTTCCCTCATATTCCTTGAATCAAAATTCTATTGTTAAAAAATCAATCCTCTGTATTTTGAACTAAACTATGTTAGGGAAAGTATTTAGTATAAACTAGTGTTGTTTCTACAAATTTATAGTGGCAAACAATGTCCAGTAAAACATTAATGGAAAGCATTAAGTGCTTCGACAACTTTATCATCTTTAGCTCCTCTGCAGTTTCTATGTTGTGGTCTTCAGTCTCTTCTTCTTTGGGCTGGACTGCTAGCTTGGTTGGGATTTCATTCCTTTCAAAGAGCTGCTCCAAAGGTACCAGACCTTGTGGGATGAAGTTGTTCTTCAATTGCAGTATGTTATGGCTAGCAATCGGATTTATGAAGTATGTTGTTTTCACCTCACCCTCCTTGTTTTCCTCTTCATCAGCATGTTCTTGCTAAAAATTTGTTGAAGAGAATTCATCAACAACTTTCAGGAACCTCTTTATATGTTCATCATATTCAAAAACCTGCCAATGTCGATTATTGTCAGGGATGGAAGGGATGGAAGGCCTGAACATCATCTCCACTTATGTTTAAGCTTTGGGATAGGGGGTGATTTGAAGGTACTAGCAGCAATGGAAAGGGCATCAGCTTGTTGATTTTGTTCTCTTGGCACAACTGTAATATTAAAAGTATCAAATAAATTATCAACTATGTCCCAAACCCGATTCCTGTATGGTATCATCTGTGGGTGCTTGGTATGATATACTTTGTTCACTTGTTGTACTACCAGCTCTGAATTCCCAAATACTGAAATGTTTTAAATGCCCATATTCTTTGATGTTTCCAGCCCTAGGATTAGAGCTTCATACTCTGCCACATTGTTTGTAGTGTAAAATTCCATCTTGTAAGATAGAGAGATGGGTTCCCCCACAGGAGGAGACAGAAGCACCCTTGCTCCAGCACTTTACTTTGAGTATGCCCCATAAAAATGCATTTTCCACAATTCATTCTTTTTATCTCTGGCAGGAGGTAAAGTTCTTTGCAATTAGGGTTGTCACTATACTACTCATTCAAGGATAGAATGCAACAACCCATTTTCTGTTCTACAGCATACACTAGGTGATTCTGAGGATTATTTGAGTCACTTACAAAATATGCCATTTTGGTTTCTCTTTACAGACTCTTGTCTTCTCCACCAAACATAGGTACAGTAGCATAGGTCATGTACAGCTGCATGGTTCCTTACAAATTCTTTTCCCATGGCCTCAACAACAAAATCCCATAATATACTGGGACATCAGCAACACTATGTCCATCATAATTCTTTTGACAAGTAGTTGGGCCAATGTAACAACTAGATCCTTTATAAAGCCTAAACATTTTACTTTTATGGAGTCAAAAGAGAAGAGGTCATGGTATGGCATAGTAACTTGTAAACCCATATTTTCCATCACAATTTTGGACATGATGTTGTATTAGGCTCTTGAATCTAACATGTAGTTGTGCAGGAGATTGCAATGAACATTGAGGGTAGCATAAAAAGGTGGGACAACATCATCTCTAGCTTCAATGTGGGAAAAAAAAATTACAGCAGTTTTTTATTCATGCACATTCAGTGTATCGGGCTAAATTTCCAACTCTGTACCCTTAAAGAACTTCTAAATCTGTTTCTGATAGATAGGGATTTGGGCTAATTCACCAATGAGGACTGATATTTTAACCTTATTAAGTTCATGCTCAATGTTGAATTGGGCAGCAGATCTTTATGTTTTCTTTGGATCAACTAGAGGAGTTTTATTTTCTTCGGGAGTGGGATTCTCAGGTGGGGTAGAAGCAGAAGTAGTAGGCACATCAGCAGGTCTGTGTGCAGGTTTCACAGGAGCAAACTTCTTTTGATTGGGGGTTTCTTTTGATTGAGTAGGCTTAGGCCTTTGGAGAAGGTCGTAATCTCTATGAATATCAGCAAGCAAAGAATCTGTTATCATTTGAAATTGTGTAGTAGACACACCAAACCTCTCACCATCTTCTTCCTCATAATATCCACAGTGTAGGGCATCATAATAATCTGCTTCTTTCAAGGGTATATCATTCACTCCATCCTCAATCCAATTCACTTGATATTGGGTATAAGGGTACTCTTCCTCTATAGTTTCCTCCAGCAAAAGGCACATCCTCCTCAATCATCATCCATTGGTCAATGAATCCACATCTAATCTTTGCAACAGTCAAAGACTAAACCAACAATTAAATTTGATGGCAGACAAACTGTAACAAGAGAAACTACTTTATCTTAAACATACTAAGTGACAACATATAAACATATATTAGTTTCAAAGTGAAACTCCGGAAATAATGGAGCCAAATTCTAATGAGAAGCAGTAGTACTCACTGACTCAGGGCCACTGGATTGTCTTTTTGTGAAAGGATTTGATATATAAGAAATTATATGTATTATTGAAGGTATGGAAAAAGAGATAAAACATGACTTCAATATGATGCTTAGGACATTAATGCTTCAGTCATAAAGAACAAAAAAGAGTTTAATAGTTATAAATCTGTGTATAGGAAATATTTAGCTTAGTGGCTGGTTACGGATCTCTAAATTGTTTCCATCTATCATATTTCAATATCAACAACATACCATAATGGTAGATGTCGGTTTAAAAGAAAGTATCACTTTTATCATCTCGCCATTAGATATACCACCCTGTGTTAGGATATTTATACACTTAGGAGTTAGTTAAAATCAACTTGTGTAATATATCCATTAGGGATAGTATGTTTCTTTAGTACGCATTAGTATGCATTTGTAAATACTTAATCCAACGGTCACGATATGTTCCCGACATAGAGTGATCCGATGACTCAACTTCTCTTAGATCAAACCTAACCTTGATCTGTGGCTTAACACCCGATTGGTCCATGATCTCTATTTAAAGAGCATGGAGGTTCTTTGTTTAGTTGATCGATTATGAGAATCTCATTTGTAACTTTTTTCTTTGCATAATAAATTGTCCCGTAGAAGTTATTTGGCCGGGGCCGTGGAGTGTTTCCCTCAAGAGGGTTTAAACCACGTCAAAACATCGGTGTGTTGATCTGTGATCTGTTTGTGTGAAGTGGTTACTCTTGGTGTTCGGTCCTTTGGTAGTACCTTGTGTACCCGAACATGGTATCAGAGCTTTTATGAAGTCCCGCTTCCGGTTATGATCTAGATCTTGAACTGTTGTTGCCGAAACTCGAAAGGGTTTCTAGTTCTGGTATTTATGTGCATTTTTGGGCTATGGAAGGTGTTCCATTGCGTCCGGAGCGTCATTTCCATTAGGAAATAGTTTTTGTTTGATCGAAAACGGTTCCCGGTTGCTCCAGAAACACGTATTTCATCAGATCTGAAGGTATAATGTTACAGTGACGCATTTTTTTTATTTTATTTTTTTAAAAGGAAAAAATCTCATATTTCATCATTTTTTACTGTTAGAATTTTTTTTTTTTCGGATTGTTGCTTTCCCGTCTGCGTATGCTCTTTGCCATGCACCTTGAGCAATCTCGGCAAATCAGAAACAGAAATGGAAAGGGTTTTTCTCAGCTACGTATGCTCTTTGCCGTGCACCTTGTGCGATCTCGGCAAATCCGAAACAGAGAGAAAACGTAGAATTTCCGGGCAAGCTAACAAGATCTAACTCCACAAGTGTGGAAAAGTTTTTTTGTTTCGATTTGTGGTGTGTTTTGCAAGATAAAGGGCAAGCATGCAAACCAAGCAAGAAGCCCCTTCCTCATTTCAATATTTTACATACCTTGTAATCTAGCTCACTTGGTTCAAAGTTGCTTTATTTATTAATAGGTCTTGAGTTCAAGTCTTAGGAAGTTACTTTTAAAAGAAAAAGTGCATGCAATTTCTATTTTCAAGTTATTTTATTGTAAAAGTGCATCTCACTTAAATAATAAAAAAATAAAAATACAAGTGAGTCACTTAAGTTTTTTTTATTGTTGCACTATTTAAAAGTAATATCATTGTAAAAGTGAAATCACTTATTTTACAAAAGTGGTTCACTTAAAGCAACTTTCTTGTAAAGTGATTGTCAAAAGGTTCATCTTGGGAAGAGGGGGGTTCTTTTTTTTTTGCTTGACATTCTCTAGCTGCCACGTCACTATTGGGGACATCTTCAACAGTTTCTTTGTTCAAGCATAACTTCATCATACAGAGTCAGTTTTCAGTGCCATTTTTTTGAAACCACCTATTTTTTCGAGCTCTTCACATCCAGACTATTGGTTTCTGCTTTTACAGCCATTAATTTACAAATATGGCCACCCCTTGTGATATTCTACTTAACAGTTCCAACTATTTCTCATGGAAATCTCGTATGGAGGATGTTCTACGAAGTAGGGGACTTTTTAGAATTACCTCAGGGAAAGAAACAGAACCCACTGATGCTGATAAGAAAATAAAATGGGAAAATAGATGTGATGAAGCTCGTGGATTGATTGGGATGTCAATCTCTACTGATTTGCGATTCTACATATCTGGAATTGATGAACCTAATGCTGCTTGGAACAAGTTGGAATCTGTGTTTGGTAAACACAATGAAATTCGAGGTCACCAACTCGAAAATGAGTTGATTTCTTTAAATCCAAGTGACTTTTCATGCCTTCAAGATTATTTATCTAAGTACAAAACTCTTAAACTCTTACGTGCAGAATGTAAGATTGAGAGGGAAGACAAACAATGCATTTATCATATTCTTTCCAAACTTGGACCTGCATATTCTATTTTTTTATCTACATTTTACTCCATGAAAGCATCCTTGAATGCAGCTAGCTATCAAGAGCCTAGTCTTGAATCCTTTTGTGATTCCTTGGTTAGAGAACAAGATAAACTCATTCATCTTGGAATAATCAACAATGCATATACATTTGGGAAAGCCTTATTGTCCCAACAGAAAGAAAAGTCCAAGCCTCCCAAGAAACAAAATTTTCGCAATAATAAGTCAAACAAGGGTCCCAAACCCTCTCAGTCAGCTCCTTCTTTAAAAAATGACAAAGGATCCAAGCCAAAAGGAAAGAAGACTGAGCGTCATTGCAACTATTGTGGGAAAGATAATCATGATGAATCTAAGTGTTTCAAGAAGATGGCAGCCTTGGAAGCAACAATGAAGAAGCACCACATCAGCCTAGATTCGTCTTCAGAATCTGCCTCTCATGGACATGCACTTTGTGCTTCTGGTTATTCTTATAATGCATCTTCTTCTTCTACTTCAAATGAATGGCTCATTGATTCTGGAGCATCTTATCATATGGCTAAGGACCAAGCCATCTTTTCTACTATGCATGAATGTAACACCAAACAAATATTTGTTGGTGATGATAGATCTCTAAGTGTTGTAGGAGCTGCAACAGTTCCAGTAGATAATGGTCATTTTAGTGATGTACTACGTGTTCCAAGAATTTCCTGCAATTTGTTATCAGTCTATCAGATCACTCATTATAGTGAAGGTAAAACTGTGACCTTTACACCTCACCAAGTTGTAATCAAGGATTTTAAAGATCCTCAACAGGTCCTAGCTACCGGAATTGTTGATGATATTACCAGGTTGTACAAGTTTAACAACTTTGGGTCCCTTCAGTTTTTGTTGCTCATAGTGATAACTTGATCAAACTTTGGCATGAGCGATTTGGTCACTTAAATTATCGCTCATTGAAACAACTATGTAAAGAAAATATGGTGACACGTCTTCTGATGGTATCTTGCAGGGATGGTGTTTGCTTCGGTTGTGTACTCAAAAAACATCATCAGGACAGTTTTGACAAACGTGCCTCTTGGCACGCCTTGGTTCCCTTGGAGCTTGTGCATAGTGACTTGTGTGGTCCTCTTCTATCTGCTTCCTTTTCTGGTTTCAAATATTTCTTAACTTTCATTGATGATTACACCAGACGCACTTGGGTTTATTTCCTAAAACTTAAGAGCGAAGTATTTAACATGTTCTTGGCCTACAAGGCCCTTGTGGAAAAACAATCTGGTCATCAAATTATTAAGTTAAGATCTGACAATGGAGGAGAATATGTTAACAATAAGTTCACTACTTTCTGCACTGAACAAGGCATCCAACAACAGCACACTGTTCCATATACACCACAACAAAATGGTGTAGCTGAGCGGAAGAACCGCACTTTAAAAGAAATGGCTAATTGTATGATCCAATCTAAGGGACCAAGTCTTCAATTTTGGGCTAAAGCCATTAATTGTGCAAATTACATAGTTAATCGCACCCCCACTAAAGCATTACAAGGTATAACAGCGGAAGAAGCATGGAGTAAAACTAAACCCGATGTAAGTCACTTCCGTTTGTTTGGTAGTGAAGCATGGGCTCACATTCCGGATGAAAAATGGAAAGCATTGCATCCTAAAAGTGAAAAGTCCATATTTGTTGGATATTCTGAAGATGTAAAAGGTTATAGACTTTTTCAACCACATTCTCATAATATAATCATTAGAAGAGATGTTAAATTTGATGAAAATCTCTTGACCTGCGAGCCTAACTCGGCAATTGTGCCATCTTTGGACTGCGAGCCTGATTCAGCGTTTGTGCCTTCTTCTTCTTCTTCCAACTTCCTTGACAGGTTTCCAACTCCAGTTTCTGATGATGACAGTGAGGATGAAAATCCACCTCTGCCTGCTCATGTTCCTCCAGTTGCACCGGCACAAGTGCTTCCTCGATGGGTCCGTTCAACATGTGAAGCAGCTGGTGATCTTGCCGGTGATCCTAGAGATCAACTTCGAACACGTTCTCAGTTTCAGCAAGCCTCTTCTCTTTTGGCTCAAGTTTCCGAGAATCATGATCCAGAAACTTTTGCAGAAGCTTCGGGGAATCCAGATTGGGATGCAGCCATGGATGAAGAATATCATTCCTTAATGGCGAACGATACTTGGGATCTTGTACGTCTTCCAAAAGGAAGAAAACTTGTCAGATGTAAATGGGTCTACAGAACTAAGTATGCATCAGATGGAAGTGTTGAAAGACTTAAGGCAAGGTTAGTTGCCAAAGGTTTTTCCCAAGTTGAAGGGATTGACTGCAATGAAACCTTTGCTCTCGTCGCAAAAATAAACTCCATCCGCCTTGTTCTTTCCCTTGCAGCCTTACACAACTCGGAAGTCCATCAAATAGATGTCAAGTCTGCCTTCTTACATGGTGATTTACAGGAGGAAATTTACATGGAACAACCTCCTGGATATGTTCAGAATAACTCTAGCCTTGTCTGCCGCCTTAACAAATCCTTATATGGCCTTAAGCAAGCTCCTAGAGCTTGGTATGCCAAAATGGATAACTTTCTCCTTGACACTGGTTTTTCTAGATGCCATTCTGACCCCAATGTCTATACCAAGAAAGTAGGAAACCATCTCATCATACTTGTTCTATATGTTGATGACCTTATTCTTACTAGTAGTGACCCTAAGCTTATAACCCATGTGAAATCCAGTCTTAAACAAAATTTTGAAATGTCAGACTTAGGACATTTGCATTATTTTCTTGGTCTCCAAGTCCTGCAAACCAAAGAATGAATCTTTCTTTCTCAGTCTAAGTATGCTTGTGACTTTCTTCGTCGCTTTCACATGGAAGATTGTACACCAGCCCCTTCTCCCTTCCAGTCTGGAGTCAAACTTTCTGCCACTTGTACTTCACCTGAAGTCGATGCCACCTTGTATCGTCATCTTGTTGGTAGTCTTTTATACTTGACTCATTCCCGTCCTGACCTTTACTTTGCCGTTGGTTGTGTTGCCCGTTATATGCAGACACCTCATGAAAGTCACTGGAAAGCAGCTAAAAGAATACTTCGATATATTCGAGGTACAGTTCAGTTTGGGATTCATTACAGTACAGGGGGGAAACCTTTGTTGGTTGGTTTCACTGATTCAGATTGGGCCGGCGATCCTGACGATCGAAAGTCTACTGCAGGTTATGTTTTCAGTCTGGGATCTGGACCTATTACTTGGGCTTGTAAGAAACAACAAGCTCTTACTCTTTTTTCAGTAGAGGCAGAATATCGAGCAGCAGTTAATGCCAGTCAGGAAGCTTTATGGCTTCGACAGATCCTTTCAGAGTTTGGATTCGAGCAGCAGCAGCCTACTCCACTTTGGTGCGACAATCAAAGTGCCATCAAGCTTGCCAAAGATCCAGTTCTACATCAATGCAGCAAACACATTGAGCTACATATGCACTTCATCAGAAATCTTGTTCATGATCGTGTTCTTGAAGTGCTCTTTTGCCCTACAGATGATCAAGTTGCAGACATCTTCACCAAGTCTCTTACAGAAGCGAATTTTTCTAAACTTCGATCTATGTTAGGAGTTTAGGAACTTGTCATTAAGGGGGGATAGGCTCTAATGCCTCCTTCCTTCTCCTAATAGTGTCACTTTTGTAAATCCTTCAATCCTATCCCAAGTTGTTCTTAAGGGGGGATGTTAGGATATTTAGACACTTAGGAGTTAGTTAAGATCAACTTGTGTAATATATCTGTTAGGGATAGTGTGTTTTGTTAGTACGCATTAGTATGCATTTGTAAATACTTAATCCGACGGTCACGATATGTTCCCGACATAGAGTGATCCGACGACTCAACTTCTCTTAGATCAAATCTAACCTTGATCCGTGGCTTAACACCCGATTGGTCCATGATCTCTATTTAAAGAGCATGGAGGGTCATTGTTTAGTTGATCGATTATGAGAAGCTCATTTGTAACTTTCTTTCTTTGCATAATAAATTGTCCCGTAGAAGCTATTTGGTCGGGGCCACGGAGTGTTTCCCTCAAGAGGGTTTAAACCACGTCAAAACATCGATGTGTTGATCTGTGATCTATTTGTGTGAAGTGGTTGCTCTTGGTGTTTGGTCCTTTGGTAGTACCTTGTGTACCCGAACACCCTGTTAAGAAAATCAATAGTTATAAATTTCTTATAAAACTCAATTGATTAAAAATTGAAGAACACCTGGTACCCTTAAAGTACTGTGGCATTACTATATACCACCTGATCTATTGGTTCGGGTCCTAATATCTCCCCTCTCATCCATGTAAAACTCATCATTGTGCTCACTGCCAATAATTAAAGTTCTTGGAGAAAATGGGGCATCACAACTAAGTAACAAAGATTCTGGAATATTGAAGCCGGTAGGCATCATAATTCTCAAATCCTCATCCCAAAAAAGACAAGAATAGAATAAAAAATTAATTTCTACAAAGCTACTTGAAAACCCACTGCCAATTTTAAATCCTTTGGTTGCAGGAAAGGACATTAGATCCTTTTCCATCTCTGCGTCAAGCTTGTCAAATACTGGTGAACTGAGTCCCTGAAAAACGCAATATTCTTACTAGCAACAGAACCACCAAGAATAAGATTTGAAAAGATTTGCCTCAATATTTAATATTTATCAATTTTCCAATGAGACAAACAAGAATGATAGAAGTAATTCGGGAAAAACATAGTTCCTGGCAATAATGATTGTGCTTACATACCCTATGTACATTCCTTACAATGCAGGTAACAACCCCACCAACTGAATCACCTTTTGTTCGAACATCATGATCTATAGCAACTATCATCTTCTCTGCATATATAGGATCTGGGCACCTTACAATATTGCTTTCTATCTGCAAAAGGTTTCAGGTTAAAATTTGCAACAAAAATGAGGTCAAAATTAATCTAATTCCACAATTATTCCGGTGATGAAATTCAAAGATAATTTTAATTTAACAGTACAATCACATCCAATATTAAGCTAAAATCTTCTCCTCAATATACAAATCTTTAAGAACAATAATAACAAATATTCCAAGCCCTATAATTTGGTGAAATACATCAGAATTCATCAATTAATTAGCACAATGGTGGAAATCAACAATGTTCTTCATGGAATTCCCAATGGTGGGAGGACTTAGCTAGGTGATCTTGGAGGAGAAACATGGGGGTGGTCATCCAAATCTCTCCTAACATTTGAGGCCCAAGAGAAAATTCTAGTGATGGACATCTGGTTGCTCAACCTGGGTACAACTCTGTACTAAAAGCAAGAATATCTTTGTGGACTTGTGAATGTGGTCACCTATCAATAGAAGGGGATGATGTGCAATGTATCTCTAACCTACTATCATTTTTGTTTGGGGCTAGGGGATCTAAACAATGTTTAGCACCCCTAGTATCCAATAAAGGCTAGAAGAAGGAGGTGATAAATATGATGGGGGTAGGGTCTACATGAATCCTGTAAGGTCTATTGTCTATGTATAACTTACTTGCATATTAGAAAATCCAACACTTCTAATAACCTTAATAGTGAAGGTGGCACGGGACACTCCAAAAATCAATATAGACTTAATTGACGGTATAGAAAGCAATGTCTTGATGTGGTTAATTACAATTTTAGAAAGCTGGGGTGGCAGGTGCGGGTGGGATTCTTTTTGATCCCGGCGGAAATAAAATCACAGACTTTGCTTGGGGACTAGGCAGGAAAACTAATAACGAGGCTGAATGGTTAGCCCTTATCTTCTCCTTAGAAATGGCCTCCAACTACAGCATAGCCAATCTCAAAATCTATGGAGACTCAAGGCATGTCATCCAAATCATGAGAAGAGGATATGCCTCGCCAGGCTCAAAAGCAGATAGATATCTGCAAAGAATTAAGACCATTTCTTTATCTTCAAAGGCCTCCTTCTTCCATATCCTACGAGAGAACAACAGGGTGGCGGACTTAGCTGCAAATCAAGGAATCAAGCTCTCAATTGGGCAAACTAAGGACCATCAAGGAAATCTAGGTTTTCATTATATCCCCTAACTTATTAATGTCTTGGTCCTTTGAAATTGTGATGTGGTTTTTGGTTAGGGACTTGGCCTCAAGGGTCATCCCATTCCCTTTGCCAAAATTTGGACGTCCCCTCTCCTCGTCCTCATTCCCGAGCTTGTACTCCACGTATCTTTCCACTCGCTCCTCCATCTGCCCTCCCGTCCTTTCCTACACCTGTCCCCTTGATCCTCCCCCCGGTGTCAGCTCCCACGGGGCTACCTTAACTCCCCCATCCGCCCTCCTTACTCCTTCTTTCGCGATGGTTCTTCCTTCCCATCTCCCCGACTCTCTGAGCCGTCTGTCCCTCGAGGAGTTTGCCCCTTCTGCTCCTTGTCTTTCGCAGGTGGAAAATTGGGATAGGGAGCTTGCCCCTTCTGCTCCTCGTCTTTTGCAGGTCGTTAATTTGGATACAATGCCGTCTATCAGGGCGGCCATTGCTGCTTTAAGCAGAACCCTGACAGACATCAAATTTGCTGTCCGAAGAACATACGAGACAGTCTGCACCAGCGTAAACCAGAACTCGGATATGGCGTCGGTCATTAAGCACGTCTGCAATCAGTTGTCTTGCCAGGATTCCAGGATTGATGACCTGGAACGAAACATCATAGAATTAATGGGAAAAGTTTACAGAATTCAGGAAGATTTGGTTGTTTACTTCAAAGTGACGCAGGGTAGCTGGATTCATGAGAATACAACAGTGAATCAGGAAATTCATCAGCTGAGGGCGGACGATTCGTCTGTCAAACCCAGGAAGAAAGGCTAGTTTAGCTCAGGTTTCTCACAATTTTTGTTTTGGTTTATGTATTTTTGTAAACTTCTCTGCAGTCAGTTTGTTAAGGTGTATACCAGCTCTATGCTGGACATTTTCAGGAAGACTAAACTTAGAGACTACAATGTAATGCAGTTAGTTTTGGTAGTGTTAGCTAGGCCTATCATCTCAGCTCTGTTAAAAACTTGGTTTGCAAGCTTGTAATGTATAGCTGTGCACAGCTTTATAAATACTATCTTTTTTCCTGTTACTGTTAAAAAAAAAAATTACAATTTTAGAAAGCTTTCAAGAAGCATTGCAAATATATTTGATTCTCCCAATATTTTCTGAGTTTTTCATATTGCCAAGTTTTTTGAGTTTTGCCAAGTTTTTTGAGTTTTTCCAAGTTCTCTGTGTCCAAGTTTATGTTTGTCAATATTTTCCCCAACATTTTGATATTTTCACTTCTAAAACCACAATAATATATTCCTCAACATGTTATTTGCAACATTAAATTATAAATAGACTTGCACATTTATAGAAATACAACAAAAAGAACTAAAATTGACCCAACCATAGATTTATATTTACTTGGTAACAACTCCACCCTCATCTCATCAAATTCACCAATGACGCTTTGATTTTATGCATAGGTTATCATTCAAAATCCAAATTAAAAAACCTCTAAAGTATATCTCAACTGTTCAAAAGTTCCCATCATGCAACTTTAAAAGAGAGTTGTTGAATTGCAATCTACTTATGTGTATTATGCTTACTTTTGCATGAAGTTACCCCCTGAATTTGGGGTTTATATGACGTTATCTGGCAGTTTTTGGCATTCTTTCAAAGATATTTTAACTTCTTATTTTCAACTTTCCTATTGTTTATGTTTATTTATATGTTTTCAATGTACAAAAAACATAGAAGGTACAACTATTAAGTTATTAAATAACCCGAGGCTACAATGGAGTGTTAAGAATAAAACAGAGTACGTGTTACCACAACTTATATTAATAGGACAATACAAATAGCATGATGCATAACACTGTAAATAATTGTTTTTTTTTTACTAATCAACATAGTGGTCAATATACATATATACAAGTGAATATTGTTATCACTCAAAGTTATCCCTTGGAAAAATTCTGAAGGGAGGTCGAACAACAAGAAAAGCACTCCTCTGACTTTGACACTAGCACTTGCTAGTTTCAGGGGGTGTCCCTAATCTAGACTTAGCTTTGCTTAACAAATCCAATTACGAAAGCCCGAAAATAAGGGAATCTTTAATTAGGGTTTAAAGAACCTGCTACAAACCTCCATTGCTGCAAACCGAGAGTAAATGAACCTACTACAAACTTCCGTTGTTGCAAATCGGGGGTAAATGAACCCGCTACAAACTTTCAAGAAGCGTGCAAGCAGTAAAAACGGTTACAGCAGTCGCAACGTGTTACTTAAGGGGAATTTGAGTCTTTACCAAGGATGGCAAGTTTGTGAGAGATAGGATGTTAGATTGTAATTGGGGCAACCTGTGTCTGTAGGGTTTTGGGGGCATCATCACAGCATTTTGTTGTTTGTATCTGAGATTCATCCTTATGTTATGTATCAATCTATGAATTAAACAGTGTTATGTCTCTTTTTCATATCATTTCTCTTCCAGGTCATTGTATTTAATATTTCATTTAATACAAGCCTCAGGCAAAGATTTTATGGTTCATCTTCTTCAAAGTATTTGTGAGATGATATTATAAATGGAATTGAATTCATATTGTATGAGCAGTTGCTTTGTGATATGAATGAAATAGTATGGCTGATATGATGTATTCAGTTGTTGTATTCACTTGGTCATCTTTTCTTTTACATATTACTGGGTCTTGAATGTTTTCTTATCTCCAATGCAATATATATGTGAACTATTGACTTCTCCATTGCTCAACTATTTGATTCCTCTTAATAAAATGTGAATGAAATATTCATTATGAGTATTATGCAACAAAAATAGTGTTCCTATATTTTATGCATTTCCACCACTGTGATACATAAAACAAGGTAAGGTGGCATCAAAATTTATTACATGGGAATTCCATATTAAATTAGTGCCCCTAATAGTTACTTTCATCTGCAAGAAGCATTTTACACCATCCGAAATTCATCTGTTTGGTTGTGCTTCGGTTGTGCTTCAGGGCACTTATCTCCTTGTTTATACCAGATACAATTCTTATTTTTGGAAAATCAAATGTTTCCTCGTCGATAACTATTATATACATATACATATATATAATATTATTTTTAGGAAGCTATCCTAGTTAACTTTTCTCAAAGCATATGCATTGAGTAACCCTATTTAATTTTGGAGTAATTCTATTTAACTACCTCTTATTGTCCTGTTACAATTCATATGGAATGGAGGAATTTATCCTTGATTTTTTTCTGTGAAGCTTGAGTTAAATCCTGAGGAAGGAGGTTGTTTAGGGTATTTATCCCCAAATCTCCATTTAAATCAGCCATTAGTTTTGCTAATCCTTTACCTTTAATTATTTTTGTAGGTTTTATCTCGAGGTCTAAATCCTGAATTTTGGTGCCTACAAAAATATGATACTTCCTTTGAACTACTTCTAAATAATAAGAAAAAAATCCCATTAAAGAACTCTAACAAATTAGAAAAGGGCCATGATCAATAAATAATATACCTAATATGTCTCTAGCCATGTCTCTGAAATGGAGGTGGTGATTGCCCTGCAATTTCAGGTGCTCCAACACCATGGAGATGAGCTTGTATGAATAAAATGTGACGACCACTCCAAATTCATATCACTCACTGAAAAACATCAATGGCGATGCAATAACGAAATATAACCTGTTCAAGCTGAGCCAATACACTTCGCCTCTGTGCTTCTCCTTTTTTAGTAACTATCAATTATGCATCAGTTTGGAACTCGAAAATGCCAACTTGTGAGACCCCAAAAAAATCTACAGAAGACAAATATGTCAAATCCTATCTCAGTATTCAAAAGACATGGGCATTTCTTAAGAAAAATACCTTTTCCAGAGCATGCACTCGAGGAATGTCCACATCGGTGGGAAAATCTAAAAATATGTGTCCAGGGCTAAGAGGCACAGTCGTGAGGGGTACAGAAACATGAGGAGTAGTTGAGCCCAAGATACCAATATGGGGCTTCGCATTAGGCAAAGAAACAAGCATTGCAGGAGGCCATATAATGACTACTTGGGGCCTCATTATAGGTGTCGACATAGCAATTGTAGGGCTTATAACAACACTTTCTGAGAGTTTCTGTGAGGGATGCATATATTCCAAGCTTTCTAAGCCTCGGTTTGCTTGCGAAATTGAGGCCAATAAAACCAAACTGATGGGCACTAACGTTTCCAAATGTACTTGTGAATGGAATCTCGGAGCACAAGTCAACTTTCAAGAAGAATTGATACACCCATTGGAACTCTAACTTGTTGATTACAAAAAAAATTGCTCCAAAACTTCAAAAAATAGATCAATGGGCACTTGAAAAAATACCTGTACTGATGAATAATTTCTGAATTTTCGATATCCGAGTGAAGAAAATATTGTTGAGGTATGACCAAGCTTAAATGGGGAGCAATCGGAAAGGGTGTTTTTCCTAGATAATTCAATCTTCAATGCTTCTATTCGGAAATATGCAAAATTACTACGAACAAACAAAGAGGACGATGAATAGAACCAGCCCAGTGACTGCTTTGCAAATTAATTCATTTAACCACAAGCTTTTCTTAAACCTCGAGCTCCGCTTGAACACCATAGTACCCAGACCCTTAGAGGAAGAAAATATTTTTCCCCTCTCATTTATCCCCAATTAAGTTATAACGACTAGGACATATAGGTTTATATCGTAAATGATTCCTTCCTATTTTTAATGAACGTTGTATAGGTACTTCTGCTACAACCACCAAGAGGTACGCTATTGATGAGGCTCTCACTGCTATCCAAATCCTCAGTTCTGGAGCTAATCCCCAGTTCTGAGAAATCTATAATGTAGATGCAAATGGCTTACATATCAAAATGGAAGCCAAAAAACAGACAGTTCCCTTCCCCAGGAAGAATTGATGGCAAAGATGAAAGAGGAACGCATGGAAAACCTTCACCGCCAAAACAAGGATTGACACCCACTAACCATCTCAGCATAGCCATAATTACTGACAGAGTGAGGATACAATGCACATTGCAAGAAACCTAATGTTAAACCCATTGTGGGTACATTACACATTGCGAGAAACCCAATGTTAAACCCATTGTTATTCTTGGCACTAAACCTAACACTAAATCCTATGCTAAACTTGGAACTATATTCCTGATGATAAACCCAATGTCATTTGAAATGAAATTTAGAATTGAGAACTTGTGCCAAATTAGGAAAAGAATTCAACGCTAAAATATTGTACCAAAATAAACATTAATGGCCACCTATTTTGTTATAGTGAAAAACTATACCTTTGGGATTGAAGGGTACTCCATGAAGGAGTTGATATGAGATTAGCTTCCTCTTAAACTCCTCATTATGTTCCAAATTTTGAAAAAAACATAATACAAAGTAAATGCCACAATGCCATCTCATTATCATGCAAAATGATGAATGTAAATGTTATTAAGAAGACACTTTGAAGGTGGGAACCTCCCAACTCCGATGAAGTCAGATATAACACAAAATTTTTATCGACAAGTATTCCTACTCTATATATATGAGAATTCATAAGGTCAAATGCATATAATTCACAATAATACCTATAAGACATATGGTTAGGTGCATATGATTTGACACAACAATGCCTAAAATAATAAGATAATTGAGTCTCTAAAATCATAGCCTCTCGAACATGCAACATGCAACTACTAGCACGTTGACAC
This sequence comes from Larix kaempferi, assembly GCA_027924585.1. Taxonomy (NCBI): domain Eukaryota; kingdom Viridiplantae; phylum Streptophyta; class Pinopsida; order Pinales; family Pinaceae; genus Larix; species Larix kaempferi. The sequence goes on along the minus strand of BSBM01000851.1, from coordinate 1,608,683 downwards.
CTAGTAATCCCATGAGTCCAATCATTGGGAAGTAGGTAGTCTTCCACTCCCTAGCCTCCTTCGCTTGAAGTGAATATAGGAGGGAACACTCACCACATAAATTTTAAAATCCACATGTTCCCCTTTCTCTTAAGGAATCGTTAAAAATGTGTGGTTCTTACTTAGGAGGATTGGTTCAATGCTTTAGGGTTAATGGACCAAGAGTCCTCTAATTTATATATATGAACTCCTAGTTAGAATCGATAATAAAGTTGATGAGGAAAATATGGACTATATTGCTACTAGTTCTTAACAAAGGTAGAATTGTGGAATGTTGGGGATCTCATAAATCCTTGTAGAAAAAAATTGTAGTTCATATAACATAAACTTTGTTCAAGGATCTTGATGTTTTTTTTATTTAGGAAGTGATTTTTTCTTTTTTTTCCCCTTAAATTTGATCTAAATGTGAGTTTGTCATATGTTACTACATTTTCTCCACTCTCCATTTAATGTCGAGGGTAATGATGGTGTAGCAACTTTAGTTTCCCCCAAATTTGGATAAGTTGTTGTTAGTTGGGGAAATGATCCCTCTAAGAGGCTACTTTTCATTTTTGTCGAATAAGAATGGTCATCTCCTAAGATTTCTCAACACTTATGTATCTAACAACATCTAAGAATGACTCATATTTTAGAGAGGAATGCTCAACTAAAAATGACAAACCAAAAATGACTAACATAAACAACTAATTCACATTAATCGTTGTTAGCTAGTCATATTTATATTCCCATGACTAAATTAGTCATTTATGTTAGTCATTTTTATTTTAGTCACTTGTTATCTAGTCATATATTTTATCCCGTGACTAAATTAGTCATTTATCTTAAGTCGTTTTTTGTTGGATTATTTAAAGTTGCTTAAATTTAGTTGTTTATCCCTTGAAAAAATAGTGGTGACTAACTGTTTTAGTCACCTAGTCACTTATCTCTCATTTTGTACTAGTGACATATTCTTCAATACATGCAAATTCATCAGTTTATGCCCACAAAGACCACATATAAGCTATGATAGGGGATTTTACTCATGTCTTCCAAAATAGAAAACATGAAGTTATAGATAGTTTGTAAAGCCTATAGGAAACTAGTCATCCTTGCTACTTCTTAAAGGTTTATTGTTATTCAAGTAATTATGGACAAAGTTTGCACTTAAGTTCATTAGATTCCTAAGTTTATGGGTCCCACTTCTAGGATAGTGACATCCTAGGTATAGTATGAATTAGATGACAGGGTCTTAAGTGCAACTTACAAACATTCTCAAATGGCAGATATATGAGGTTCATTTAACCGATTGTTCAACCATGCATGCTTCTTCTTAAGATTTTATACAAGTATAGATTTCATACGCACAAATATAGATTAGGTACAGTAAAAGACATCAAAGTCAGAACCCATTTCCAGCAAGCCTGTTCAGTACTCTGATGGGGTAACTTTGATATCTAAGGAATGTCCTCCCCAGACAGAATGCCCCATTGCCAGTGAGCCTGTTCAGTACCCCGATGGGTTTTCCTAGTCATACCATAGGTCGGTACCCACTGCCAGCAGACCTGTTCAGTATCCTGGCGGGTTGACCTCTTACACCCTTTTTATAGCAGGAACTAGCCTTTACCACCACCCTTAAGAGATTGATACATATATTTATTTTTGCAACAGGATGGGGAGGTATCTCTTAAAACCTTTTACGGATTGGGATGGCATATAGGTTGGAGGACATTCTATAAATTACCCTTTAAAGGTTGTGTGCATGAAAAAATAGACTACGCATTTAGTTTATTCCAAAGACATGACATGGCCAAACTTAATTAATGTATAGTGGATGAGGCCATAAGAGAATGATTGAAAGTTGTCTCTAGTCCCAAAACTCGTTTTTTCATATAGAGTTATAGTAGTGTTCCCTCATAAGATAGGAATTTCATTCACCCTTATGCTACTATGTAGTAAAGATGCTTAAATAGCAGACTCTGATAATGAATCTAGGATGTACGAGTGACCTCTAGGTTTTAGATAGACTTTAAACTTATGTTAAATCCCTGTGGTATTATAGGTCTTAAGAAATTGTTATAGTAAAAAATATGCATGTATGAAAAGGAATAATGATGTAAGATTGTTTTATTTTAGTCATTAACATTATCTTCTTCTTGGTTCTTTTATTTGAAAAAGAAAACAAAAAAATAGAGTTGCATTATTCCCTAAACTAAGAATGCAACATTTTATTTATATACATATTTCCCTATCCTAAGAAGAAAGAAAATATTTGTATTCAAGTATATGAGCTCTTCCAATGAAACCAAGTGCGAAGCAATATGAAAATTATACCTTTATCCACATATGAAAAGGTTGTTGCAGTGATTACCTGAATGTGGAAGTTCAACCAAATTACTTGTCTTTGCATCATAAGGTGTCGAATGAAGGAATGGTATTGTGGCTGGGTTACATCTTGAAACCAGATTTCAAAGTAATTGTGGTACCCACCTTCCTTCCTCGGGCCATTCAGGTTCTCTTCTTCTGAATTATCAATTGCTTGAGTACATGAAGGATCTGTTGATATATATGTGGAGCACTCTTTAAGTTCAGGTCTCTCTCCATTGAATGTAGTCTCCAAGTTTCTGGTTTCCTTGGTAGGTTGACAAGGAGGGTGGGTTTGTAGCTCATGGGACTGTGGTTCTTCTATTATTTCCGAAGAGGTAGATAGATTTTGTATTTCCGTAAAGATGTTTTCTCCTTGAGAAGAAGAAATTAAGATCCCAGATGCTGCTAGGATTTGAGAGAGTTTTATCATACTGATGGTCACCTCTGAATCCATTTTGTTGGTTGATAGATCCTACTTCACACATGGACTAGTCCCTGGTGTTCTTACAGCACCCAAAAAAATTTTTATGTGTTTTTTTTTAAAGACTATCTACTACTAAAACAAATTTGCAAACTAAACACACTTTTATAAAGCACCTACATGAAATTAACTTACGGAAAATAAACAAACTCAAACATACAGAAAGGAAATCATACTTGTGCGAAAAGGAACAACAAGGATTTGGGGCACCCCACTATAGTGGATGCATAGGTTCTTACCTCTCGTCTTACCGTTCTTGTAGGGCCCCTGCTGTAGGGTCCTTCCTACTTAACCTGAAACTCAACCACTTGATACAAAATAGATTAGAAAGCATAATGACTAGATAAATAAACTAAATAAATGAATAACTTAGCAAATTAAAACAAACCATAACTTGTCTATGATACCATCTTGTCCACTACCATCCGCGTCTTTTGTATGATCCCTCTAGCAAAGCTCGTTTAACCATAGGTGAAGCAACTGTTAGCTTCGCCACCCAACCATAGGCTCATGCTTTTAGTCGCATGGCCTCCTCCGAGCTTTGGGTCGTAGAGCTCACACACAATAATCAAGAAACCCAGCTTAGGATTCCCCCCCACCAAGATTTACAGCCAAACCCTCAATAACAGCAAGTCATGAGGTAACTCAAAATTACGATAGTCATCCAGGGTCTGGGTCCTTTACCCATTCCCAATGCCTTCCTTATAAAGGAAAATTTCATGCGACACATGTTGCTTCATGCATAATTATTTATTTTATTTAAATTCTAAATAAAAACAACTCACCCATCCAAGTGTCATCTTTTCAAGGAGATGCATCAACATTCCTAAGTTTGCTCATATTTGTCCCCCAGATATTTCACTTAACTCCTAGATATGTGGTGTAGGTGGAGTTGACTAGGTGTCTGTAAAATCTCAAGCACAGTTGAATCTAGCTACTGTGGATTCCTCACTGGTGAAAGATTGCACAACATTTGCAAGAATTAGCATAAAAAATTTAAATGAATGAAGAACAATACACATGAATTGGTGAATAATGTCAATATTATTAACTGTCCAACCTTAACAAAGGTTAAGAACACCCATATATACAAATCTGGAAGAATTCGAATCCATCTGGAGTGTTCACACTGATCTAGCTTAGAAAAAGCTCAAACCCCCCTAGGTTGACCAAAATATCCCAAACCATCCCAAACTGGTTCGAATCTGCAGTGTGAATGCTGGGAATGACTGGACAGGCCCATGTGACCTCACACATGTGAAGAAACTGGTTGGCTAGAGGTTTGGAGTCTAAAATTGGTCAAAAATGTGACAAAACAAGGCAAGATTGTCCACAAAGAGAGCAAATGCGCCCTAGGTAGAAGAGAAGCATGCTGAGTGCATTAAATGACCTGAGGAGGGCGCTCTAGGCATGCTGAGTGCATTAATTGCCCTGGGGAGCGCTCCACTTAGCTGGTTTGACTCAGCACTTGTTCACATTTGCCATCTAGTTCATGATAATTGACCATTTAGTAGCTAATCAACTTAGGGATGTAATCATTAATCACTTGGGCTAATTAATCATCATTAATAAATGATTAATGTACATAGGTGGAAAAATGTTCTAACACCCCCCCTTAAGCTAGACTTAGTGAAATATCAAAAATTAAGGCCTTGGCAACTAGGCTCAAGTCACCTTTTACATCATGAAAATTTATTTGTCCATGTAACCAAGGTAAGGAGGAAAACCACATGGGAAATAAAACCTCCCCTCTAAAATGGACATGTGGCATATATCAAAATACACCAATCATCACCATGCATCACTCACCCCAAGCAAAGATCTAAGGTGAGTGAAGGTCTTCTCGGTAAAACACTTGGTGAAGATATCAGCAGTTTGCTCACTGGATGGGCAATACTGCAATGCTATGATCCGGTCATGCACCAAACCCCGAATGTAATGCATGTGTATCTCTATGTGCTTGGTCCTCTGCCTCTGTACTGGATCGGTAGAAATCTTGATTGTACTTTGATTATCACACCAAAGAATAGTGGGTGAATCAAAGACAATCCCGAACTCTGCAAGAATACCTTGCAACCAAACACATTGTGTGGCTGCATTGACTGCTCCCCTGTACTCGGCCTCAGCTGAAGATAAGGAAATAGTGCTTTGTTTCTTGCTTGACCAGCATATAGGTCCATGTGCAAGCATAAAGACATAACCGGAAGTTGACTTCCGATCAATACAATCACCGGCCCAATCAGAATCTGTAAATCCTACTAGTTCAAGAGATGAACCAGCAGCATAATGGATACCAAAAGACTTAGTACCCTGAACATAATGAAGTATCCTCTTGGCTGCCTTCCAATGGATCTCATGAGGCTCTTGCATGTGCCTTGCAACAGCCCCAACAGCATAAGACAAATCTGGTCGAGAGTGTGTAAGATACAACAAACTCCCAACTAGTTGTCTATACAACGAACTGTCAACTAGTGGTGAAGAACCCCATTCTGTAAGCTTAACTCCTGAAAGAAATGGAAATTTTGCAGACTTACATTCAGCCATCTTAAATTTCTGCAGCAAATCTGAAGCATACCTTGACTGACATACAGAAATTCCATTCACAGATTGATCAATCTCCAAACCCAGAAATTGTTTTAGCAATCCTAGATCGGTCATGGAGAATGCACTGTGCAATGCTCTCTTAACTGAGTCAAGTTCTTTGGTGCAGCTACCAGTGATCAAAAGATCATCAACATACAGTACAATAATCAATATCAGATCACTAACATGCTGCATATACACATTTGGATCAGACTTACACCTCTCAAACCCCAAAGATAGCAGAAAATTGTCCATTTTTGCATACCATGCTCTAGGAGCTTGCTTGAGCCCATAGAGTGATTTGTTCAACCTGCAAACAAGTGTATGATCAGAAATAAAACCTTCAGGCTGCTGCATATAAATCTCCTCATTCAGATCCCCATGAAGAAAGGCACTCTTTACATCCATGTGATGAATCTCCCATCGCTTGGAAGCCCCAATTGCCAAAACTAGTCTTATGGAGTCCATCTTTGCCACCGGTGCAAATGTTTCTGTATAGTCCACTCCTTGGACCTGAGAGTAACCCTTAGCTACCAACCTGGCCTTATACTTCAGATCAGAGCAATCAGATCCAATTTTGGTTCTATAAATCCACTTGCATTGCACTAGTTTCCTCTTGGGAGGAAGAGGGACCAAATCCCAAGTTTTGTTCTCATGGAGTGAGTTCATCTCCTCTTGCATGGCTGATTGCCACCTTGGGTCTGTACATGCTTCTGAATATGACATTGGATCAGATCCAACCATCAAATAACAGGCCTCACTCAGATCAGAATTATTATATGCAAAGGAATTGTGAAATTGAGATCTAGTTTTCCTAGCATCTTGGGGATCTCCCACTAGCTCTCCGGCACTTTGAATTGTTTTCTCTACCCACTTGGGCCTTGAGGGAGGGATATGTTCAGAATCCATATCAACATCATCTTCAGCAATATCAGAATCAGAAATATCAGAGAATGAATCACTACTTACTTCATCATCAAGACGAGGGAATGAGCATTCCCCATCACCTTGTTCACTAGCTTGCAAAAATTCTTCCTCTTCGAATTTGACACTTCTTTCAATGAAAGTTTTGTGAGTGGATGGATCAAAGAGCTTGTAGCCCTTGGAATCCTCTGCATACCCAACCATGATTGACTCCTTGCTTTGGGGCTGCAATGCCTTTCTCTTCTCCGGTGGAATTCTGGCCCAAGCCCTTGAGCCAAAAATTCTGAAATGTGAGACATTTGGCTTGTGGCCCATCCAAGCTTCAAATGGAGTGATTCCTTGCAATGCTTTGTGTGGTGCCCTGTTCTGAACATATGCTGCACAATTCATAGCTTCAGCCCATAATTTAGGAGACAAATCCCTTGCTTGCAACATGCAAGTTGCCATCTCTTTCAGTGCTCTATTTTTGCGCTCTGCAACACCATTTTGCTGAGGTGTGTAGGGCACTGAGTGTTGCATCTGAATGCCATGCTCTTGACAGAGCTGCTGCAAATTGTTGTTGACATACTCTCTGCCATTATCAGTCCTCAAAACCTTCATGGCCTTCCCACTGAAGTTCTCAACCATGCTCTTAAAAATCTTGAAACATTCAAAGACTTCAGATTTTTGCTTAAGGAAAAATAACCAGCAGTACCTTGAGTAGTCATCGATGAAGGTGAGCACATATTTGCTGCAGCCATAGGAGGGTGTGGGGAGTGGCCCTATGAGATCAGAATGTACTATCCCAAGAGGTTGATCAGCCCTCCTAGCCTTCCCTTTGTCATACTTCCTTTCAGGATGTTTCCCAATCATGCAACCCTTGCATGTTCCACTCGAAAATCTGATTTGGGGCAGCCCTTCTACCATATTTTCTTTGCTTAAAACTTGAAGATATCTGTAGTTTAGGTGCCCATACCTTTGATGCCATAGCTTGCTGGTCTCATTCCCATGTGACAGCAGCACACTTGGTGAAGAGAATTCGAGGAAGTGGGAGAACTTGTACATCTTCATGTCATGGTCTGCAACACCCTTTGCAACAATTTTCCCGGTGGAAACTTCTGATATCTCCACTTCATCCTGAGTGAAGACCACCTTCTTTGCTGCTCCAGTATGTGTCATTTGGTACACAGAGAGCAAGTTTGCTGCAAGGTTTGGCACATACAGCACATTGGAGAAGAAGCCATTCTCCATAGAGATTTTCCCAATGCCATGAGCAGGGATTTCTGAGTCATCTCCCATTCGAATTGAGAGGCCACTGTAGGGAGCAAGTTCAGAAAACGAGTCTCTTGAGGAAGCCATGTGCCTTGAGGCACCTGAATCAATGATAAACAAAGGTGAATGAGATGAGCTAGCCACCAAAGCATGGCAGCTCTCCTTGTCTTCAGAAACGCACTCCTTCTTCTTGGAACTTTCAGGAAGAGGAATGTTATTTTTCTGTAGGAGATGGGTCATGGTGTCTATGGTTTTCTTCATGCATGAGCTCTCTGGATGAAAACCTCTTTGACAGTAGCTACATTTCGTCTTCTCAGCCTTCTTTCCCTTGTTCTTGACAGGATTCGAAACCCCCTCAGAGGATTTGGGCCTCTCATCCTTTCTCTTCTTCTCTTGAGGTTTCGAAACCCTGGGTTTTTGCTTGCTTCTTCCACATTTCGAATCTCCAGCTGCAAGAACTTGATCCTTTTGTTTGATGGAGCCCATCAAGACCAGCTTGTCTTGCTCTTGAGTTAGCATCTCCATGAAGTCAGCCAAGGATGGCATCTTCCAACCTCTGACTGTGAGCCTTGTGGAGTTGAAGGAAGACACAAAAACTGAGTATTCTGAACCTAATTTTGAGAGAATGGACAACACCAACTGTTCTTCTTTCTTCTCTATGCCACATTGTCTGATCTGCAAGACCAAGTTCTTGAACTTGGTGAAGAAGTCCTGGATGGAATCGAAATTCCCTGGGCTCAGTGAGACAAGCTCATTTTCGAGCTGGTGGCCTCTCATCTCATCAGTCTTTCCAAACAGTGTCTCAAGCTTGAGCCACACTTCATTTGGAGTTGCTAGACTTTCTACATGAAACAGGAGGTCTCTCGAAATGCTGAGACAAAGGAGGCCAAATGCCTCATCCATTCTGTTGAAAAACTTGGATTTCTCCACAGCTGAGTTTGGCTCAACCTCAGTGCCCATCGTGATTCTGTAGAGACCCTTGGATCTCAGCAAAATCACCATTTCTGCCTTCCAATCGAAATAGTTGAAGGGTGTGAGCACGTTTGGGTGAGATGGCTCCATTCTCCTCTGCTGCAATTCGCACTTGCTGACAATGCTGAACTCCAATACCTGCAAACAACTCTCAAATCACTCTGGAGGGATCTACACTCACAGATTCGAACCCTGTATGGATAGTGGGTGCATTCGGGAGAGCATCACACCTGAGAGGAGCCACTAGATTTCTCCAGTAAGCTCAAGGCAATGGCCTCAGGAATTATGTGGTTTCTCCACTGTTTCTGGCAATCCACTACAACAGTCTGCTGGTTCGAATTCTAGCTCCAAGAGCTCTGATACCATGTAAAATCTCAAGAACAGTTGAATCTAGCTACTGTGGATTCCTCACTGGTGAAAGATTGCACAACATTTGCAAGAATTAGCATAAAAAATTTAAATGAATGAAGAACAATACACATGAATTGGTGAATAATGTCAATATTATTAACTGTCCAACCTTAACAAAGGTTAAGAACACCCATATATACAAATCTGGAAGAATTCGAATCCATCTGGAGTGTTCACACTGATCTAGCTTAGAAAAAGCTCAAACCCCCCTAGGTTGACCAAAATATCCCAAACCATCCCAAACTGGTCGAATCTGCAGTGTGAATGCTGGGAATGACTGGACAGGCCCATGTGACCTCACACATGTGAAGAAACTGGTTGGCTAGAGGTTTGGAGTCTAAAATTGGTCAAAAATGTGACAAAACAAGGCAAGATTGTCCACAAAGAGAGCAAATGCGCCCTAGGTAGAAGAGAAGCATGCTGAGTGCATTAAATGACCTGAGGAGGGCGCTCTAGGCATGCTGAGTGCATTAATTGCCCTGGGGAGCGCTCCACTTAGCTGGTTTGACTCAGCACTTGTTCACATTTGCCATCTAGTTCATGATAATTGACCATTTAGTAGCTAATCAACTTAGGGATGTAATCATTAATCACTTGGGCTAATTAATCATCATTAATAAATGATTAATGTACAGAGGTGGAAAAATGTTCTAACAGTGTCCATGCCTAGGATTCCATTTTGCTCCTAAATAAATATTTTTAATATTTTTAAATAATAAAAAATATCCTTTCATGTGCAAATGCCTAAATAACACTTAATATTATTTAAATGCCAAAGTAATCATTTATGTGCAAATTCCCAAAGTACTCAAATGCATTTCTAAGTAATGTTCTAGGTGCAAAGTTATATGTTTTTATGCAGTTAAGTTTAACAATCATTTTCACTAGGATCTCGGTACCGCACTGTTGGGCCAGCCCATTCATTAATTTCATTTCCTCGACATGGCACCACTCCGTCGGGTCCAGTCATCTGTAGTTTCCATTCCTTGGCAAGGTACCACATTGTTGGGTCCTTGCATCCACTCTTTCCGTTCTCGATAGGGTACCGCACCGTCGGGCCTTTCTGCCGTCATCCTTTCGTTTTTACTTGCAGGAACTTCATGTAGGTATTTCAGGAGTCATTACATTCCATCCTCCATCTACACACTATTAGGGACTAATGGCGCTAAGGAGTGAGTCCATTCTCACTACGCACCCCCCAAATCGTACGTGACCAGCTCCGTCGTGGCCCACCTCGTACACCCTCACGCTTTCCTCTTGAGCAAGCAAATCAGTGCTTATCTATTCAGTGTGGTATTCTGTCAGAAGTCGACATCGTCATCGCTCTCCCTGTGTGTGATTTATCCATACTCTACGACCCTTCAATTCCCTTGTGTGTCCGTCGGTGAACCGTTTCACCTGCCACTACACACATTTCTCACAAACATATATTAGTAGTATTGTCCTCAATTATCATAATATGATTCATAAATCTGCTATTTCATTAAACATTTATAGTTTACTCATAACATTACTCATTCATCTAATCAGAAGTGCATCTCGTCAATATTTACTTTCTCCATTCTCACCACATAATCAATCATACAGCTACTCGTTAAGCATCATTCACATGTACATTTTTCATAATCAAAGTTAATCGTTAAACAACATGTTATCATTCATTTACATCAACTATCTAGATACACATATATCAGTATTTAATTGATTCACAATTAGTCGTAGTTATGAATATACTCAATATAACATCAAGGAGTCGTTTTATTAATGTTTCAATCAGTCGAGTCACTCAAATAGGTGCCCTGAAGGTCTGCAGTAGTCTAGGGGCACTAAAGTTCTCCCCTCCCCGTCATTGTGTAATGTAAAAGCAACCTATCTACCTAGAGTCCAACCCCTTTAGCACCTCCCCAACAACGGTGCCAAAATGTTGGGTAAAATATATGCTATCTAATTCAACACTTAATTGTCAACCTGGGAAGGTAACTTATGAGATGCAAACACTATATGTGCAGGATTGAAGGCTTGAACTAATCTAAGCTAATCTGAAGTTGGTAATCTACCTAGAATTGAGTAAGGGTTCTGAATTATCAATTGCAAGCGAATGATACTTGAAAACCTAATTACACTAATTAAGATTAATTCAAAATAAAATACTACTAACAATCCAACCTATTGACAAGAAATCAATCATGCAATCTAACAACTATTCTGAAACCAAAGGCATGCAAGTATCTATGCTATCCTACGATAGTGAAGCATGAAACAAATTTAAGGAAATCTAAGCAATATGCAAATGACTTGATAAAGATATTTTATGATTTTGATATAGAAGCAAGTAGAAAACTTGATAGAGATACCTTAGTTATGAACATCTTCATTATTTGTATGAATGAGAGAAGCAAATTCTATATTTGAACAAAGAAACTATCAAAACTAAGATAACTTGTTGGAGGATGAAATTACTAATTCTAATCCAAAATCAATCTTAAGAAACATGACATAACAAAACTAAGAATGGAACTGATAAACTCTAGAACAGTAAAGCATTAATGAATCGGGTATAAAAGAAACATAATCTATAAAGAAGCTAAAGCAAAGTTAAGGAAAATGGAATGAAAACTAAGAATGATGATGAAACTGAAATAAAATTCTATATAGTGTGGTACAAGATCTTAATTACAGTTAAGAATGCTAATTAAAGGCAAGAAATATTACAGTTTGAAAACCTAAGAAAACTGGATTCTAAATAAGCATAAAAACAATGCAGAAAGTATTAAAGTCCGTATGACGATCCGGATGGCAGTTTGAAAGACGGTCCAAATGATGGTCCGAATGACAGAAAACAATGTAAACTAAGGAAATAAGCAGACTGGATTATTTAAACGCCAACTGGTGAGTGCATATGATCCTACAGTGCAAGGAAGCAATGAATAGAGTGTTTAGAAGATAAGATAACAAGAAGTAACCTATACTAATCATTGTCTAAGGAATGAACAACTGCTATGGCATAATGAAACAAAATTGAGATATAAATAAAACTAACCTACAACTACAGGAAAAACATTAGCAGCACTAATTCTAACTATGAATTGAATTTGAAATACTGAAACATTAAACTAGTTGATTCTATCTAACTGCAAACGACAAAGCTGAAAGCAAACTAAAAATATTTAAGCATGACCGGTCACTGACAATTCTGTAAATTTAAATTAAATTATCAACAGGAAATAAATCACAAGAAATGAAACAACAGCTATAGGAAAACGCAGGTAAATACAATTACTGGAAATAAAAACTATCTATTTGCATAAAGGAAAGTACAAAATATATACATTAAAACCTATGGTTATTGAGGGGCCCTTCCTAGCAATCAGAGATTGAAGCTTAATTCAACTAATCACCAACAACAGAACAACTACGAAACTGGAACTTCCATTAACTGATAAAAATTACACAATGTCTATAAAATTTTTATTGCTACAGTCTATATGGTGCTCTATGTTATCTTCCTATACATATCTGCATTTCTCCAAAGGAGGCGTTTATTTATAAGTTTATAATGGGAGAGAAGGTCGACATAGTCGACCTCTCTAAAAATAGAAGTCTTTAATGACTGTCAAATGACTGCGTGGTAGTTTCCAACAGCGGCCCTACTTGCGGAAATTCACTATGGTATTCTTTGATGATATCCTCATCTATAGTAAAAATTGGGTTGAACATCTCCAACATCTGGATCTTGTAATGAAACTTTTCTCTGACCATCATCTCCACGCCAAACAGTCTAAATGTGTTTTTGGATAGCAAGAAGTCGAATATCTCGGGCACATTATCTCAGCAGAAGGGGTTCGCGTGGATCCTGCCAAAATCGCTGCCATGAACAAGTGGTTGCATCCTCAGACACTCAAGAGCCTTCGTGGTTTTTTGGGGTTGACTGGATACTACCGCAAGTTTGTCAAGGATTATGGGAAGATTGCAGCTCCATTAACTGCTCTATTAAAAAATGATGCTTTTACATGGACACATGCTACTGAGTGTGCATTTGACAAACTAAAATAAGCTATGTGCACTACACCTGTTCTAGCTATGCCTGATTTTTCCAAGCCCTTCACTATTGAGAGCGATGCTTGCGACAATGGACTTGGTCCTGTTCTCCTTCAAGATGAACACCCCATTGCATTCACCAGCAAAGCCCTTTCAGGTAAGAATTTAGCTGCATCTACATATGAGAAGGAAATGATGGCTATTTTACATGCAGTACAGAAGTGGCGCCCATACCTATTAAGGAATCATTTCTGCATCAAGACTGATCACCAGAGTCTGAAATATTTCCTGGAACAACGTGTATCCTCCCCAGCACAACAAAAATGGGTTAGCAAACTCATGGGTTATGACTATTAGATCACTTACAAGAAGAGTAAGGACAATATTGTGGCGGATGCTCTTTCTCGCACATTTGATGACCAAGGTTCTCTTTCAGTTATTTCTATGCTTGTTCCAAATTGGTTGCAATCTGTTCAACAAGGCTATGTCAATGACTCTTCATTATCTCAAATCATCCTACGCTTGGCCAACAACCCTTCTGTTGTAACACAGTACTTTTGGGATGGTGCTTCCCTGAGATACAAGGGTCATCTGGTGCTTTCCCAAATCACAGATATTCAACAGGTTGTCTTCTATGAACTCCATGCTTCCCCATTAGCAGGACACTCTGGGTTCCTCAAAATGTATGAGCGGGAACAACGTAACTTATTTTGGCAGGGCATGAAAAGGACAATTCAACAGATGGTGGCTAAATGTGATACCTGCCAGCACAATAAGGGTGAAATGACACTCCTTCCGGGATTGCTCGAACCCTTACCCATACCTACACAGATTTGGACAAATATTTCTATGGATTTCATTGAAGGGATCCCTAAGTCTGTAGGGAAGACAGTGATTTTGGCTATAGTTGATCACCTCTCCAAATATAGTCATTTTTGTGCTCTCAGCCATCCCTATACAGCCTCCTCAGTTGCTCAAATTTTCCTACACCAGATCTTTTGTCTTCATGGAATCCCTTCTTCCATTGTCTCGGATCATGATGCGACTTTCACCAGTCATTTCTGGACAGAACTATTTCGCCACACTGGCACCAAACTGAAGATAAGTTCAGGGTATCACCCACAAACAGATGGTCAGACTGAAATTACCAATAAATGCTTGGAAACTTATCTTCGTTGCTTCACCTCTGAACAACAACATCAGTGGGAAAAGTGGCTCCCTCTCGCTAAATGGTGGTATAATACCTTTTATCACACTACCTCTAAAATGAACCCATATGAAGCAGTCTATGGTCAGGCACCACCAGTTCTTCTTCCATACAGCCCCAGCAGTTCACCAATTCAGGCAGTTGACATAGTCCTTCACAACCGCGATCAGATTCTTCGCATTTTTCGGAACAATCTTCACATGGCAAGAAATCGCATGAAGCAACAAGCCAATCAACACCATTCTAAGCGCACTTTTCAAGCAAGTGATATGTTTTTTCTTCGTCTCCAGCCGTACAAGCAATCCTCCCTGAAACTCAAAGGGCGTCATAAGCTCGCTCCAAAGTTCTATGGGCCATATCGGATTCTTCAAAAGATTGGGTCTGTTGCTTATGAATTGGCACTTCCTCCTTCTTCCCACATTCATCCAGTATTTCATGTCTCTTGTCTAAAGAAAGTTCTTGGCACCAAAATCAGAGGGAAAACTATTTTACCTGAACTGGATAATGAAGGATCCATCCTTTTGGAGCCGGAGGATGTCCTCAACAAGCGCACTCGTCAGCTTCACTCTCACTCTATCACAGAGGTCTTAATTCAGTGGCACGGCATGCAGCCAGAGGAAGCTACATGGGAACCACTCCTTCAGATTCAACAACAATTTCCACATTTAAAGCTTTGAGGACAAAGCTTTTTCTAAAGGGGAGGGGATGTTAGGAACCCATGGCTTTACTTTTTTAGTATATTTTTGTTGGACGCATATGCTTTGTAAGTCGTCCCGTAGTATTTGTTGATCCATAGTTTGTGTTATTGTTGTTTGGCGCATATGCTTTGTAAGTCGCCCGTAGTATTGTTGATCCATAGTTTGTATTGGTCCATGGTTTTGACCCATAGTATTGGTGCCTAGACTTAGTATATAAGTGTGCGTTGAGGCATATGAAGGCACCGTGAAGTTATTTGTATTGAGATTTCTCAAAGGAGGTTGCCTCCTCGAAGTGGCCTACAATCAATAAAAGTGATTATGAGTTATGATGTTTATGTTATCTCGTGTATTTGCATTAATTAATTGTTGCAGGTTCTTCACATTTATGAATTCAAATCAAGCCCGAGATAGCTCGTTGGAAAGCTGGAAGGATGAGGAATGGTTTGGGAAGATTATTTTTTCCATTTGAATATCTTAACAACTCCGAAAATTTGTTTGAACATTCAATTTCGGATTTGAATCAAATTTATCTATTTCAATTATATTGTGGTTTGCAAATGGATTTTTATTAACATGGATTTATGTCATTATATTTGGGATGATGTTTTAATTTCTCTTTTGAATTGTAAAGGTGTGGATTTGGATTTGGAAGGAGTCAAACTAAAGAATTTACATCCCAAATTTGGAGCAATCAAAACGTGCCAAGTGGAAAGCAGTGATCTTTGGACGTGATTTCTGGAGTGATGAATATGAATATTGAAAATCCGAGACATTGGTTTTGTGAAGAATATGCCCTATTATCTTACCAATGTGTAGAATCCTGTAACATCCCCCTCATCCAATCCGACCATAAGGAGGGGATGTAGGCCAAATCTGGGCTTTCAAATTTTGCCCCAGATCCATAATACGAATTTCAACAAAAAGAATGTGTGTAGAATGCAAATAAACATGCACAGCGGAATTCAAAATTATCCACACACATCTAATGTGAAAATAAAAGCACAAACATTATAGGCATCAAATAAAACATTTCCAGATTTAAATACATAAAAACACTTATATTTATCCAATGCAGATCTAAGCAATTGGCTGTGTAAGAGCGCTTTCCCACCCAACCATAGGCACTATGTACAACATATTCTATTTCTGTTGCTGAGAAGCCACCCCCAAGCTGGGCTATGAGGCCACCAGGGCAAAGCAAACACCTACAAGCTTCTATCTCTCATCCCACAACCCATTCTACTCTCTGTGCTTAGCCAAATGCTCATACAGAGCTCTACAGGGGCCTCACTTAGCTTCAATCTATGGCTTCTCAAGCACCTACAAGAAACAGAACTCAAGGGTAAGAGTTCCTAGCTTGGCAAACCTCTCTACTCACCTACAACCAGCAAAACCCACTTCCAAAACTACAACATGGTCTCCAAATTCAAATTTATGGGTTCAAAACAGCAAGGTAAGTTCTTGGACAGCAATGGAGATCTCTGCAACCTCTAAACCTGCATGAAAGAATAAGACAAATAAGGGTTGACTCTAAGGGATATGGTAAAATGGTGACAAGACAACTGACATAAATTCTGGAAGTAGGGGAAAGGAATCCTGACAGTTGTAGACTGACTTCTGTCATGACAAAACTGTCACAAAAGTGCAGTCAGTCCCATACTACAATAAATACATGAGGTGACTTTTCCCACCAACCACACACATGCATCAATGATTGGAAAAATGGTCAAAAAAGGAGATAATTGGCTTATTCTCAACACATGACATAATTTTGGGTGAGTTCTAAGGTTGACACTTGGAAAAATAGGATTTGGTTTCCCCATAGGCCCCCTTCCACTTCCCCTCTGGTGGAATCATAGCCCCTTTGGTGCTCCTTACACAGCCATTGTTGGACCATTTATTATGTATGCACATAATATTTACATATACACTAAGTCAGCATACAAGCCAACCAAACATTCCAAATAAATTATAACATCTTACATGCATATCCATTCACTAGTCGGGGCTTGGCCTTGAGCTCCGTACTAGGAATTCACACTCGCATATTTACATCATTTACATTTTTAATGCAATGGGGTCAAAATAAGGATATTACAATCCCCTCCCCTTTGGAATAAAATCGTCCTCGGTGTTCCAATACTTAGGAATACACACAAACTTTACACATGTCCAAAAATTCACAAATTGTGGCAAGTATGCCATGCATTTCATCTTTTAATTTGACCTAGTCAGGACCAAGTCCTTGGTTTCAACAGGCTGCTATGGAAACTTCGTGGCTACAATTCCTCTTATTGTCCTTTTTTGGGAAGTTGCGGAGGCAATGATTTCCTCCACATTCCCAACATTTCAGTGGCTATTTTTTCTTTACTTGCTCCTTTTCCCTGGAGTCTTCTAGCCTTGAAAGTTTCTTAATGGGCTGATTGGATGAATGCTTCTTCATTGATCCACTTTCCTTCCCACTATTGATTTCTCCCATAATGTTTTTCACTTCTCTTTGTAGACAAATAGAGTTCTGCAAAATCTTGTGGTTCATCTCATTTTGTTGCTTCTGTAGCTTGAGCATCTCTCCAAGATTTTCTTGGGTCTTGGTAATCATTTGAAGAATATTTTCAGCCAAATCCAATAGCTTTTGATCTGCTGCCACGGTCAATGTGCACAACTGCCTACACTTTTCTTGCTAGCACCACTAGTCTTGTAACAACTGCAACCAATTGATTTCAATTTCTCACCTGTGAAATTAATCATTACATTTCTTGTTAGGCCAAGCATAACATAAATATTACAAATAGGTCAATTATTTTCCCAATTGACATGGAGAGCCCATGCTCTATTCATGAGACTTCCACACTTTAATGCTTTCCCAACATACACATGAACTCATTCATGTTCATCCTTTCACAGGGAATTAACTATTTCAACATTCACAATTTATTGCAAGCAAATAAATATAATCAAATTTCAGCCATAACATGCATTCCACAATTTTATGTTTTTTTAAATGCATTAATCAAAAGGAAAAAGAAGAGTAAGAGTTTCCCCCTCTTAGTCTTGTGCCAATCCAGAGCCACACCACCACTGTGGTTCCGTGCTCCTTAGCCTCTTTCACTTCAAGGTTAATTATTTTCTTTCCCTTACATGTTTTGGCGATGACACTTAGTGTCTAAGGTCTTTCTAAGGCTTCTCAACCAGGGAATCTTTCCCCATTGTTTCCTATAGAACCTTTGGCTGCTAGGACCCACTCAAGTCTACTAGCACCACTTCCATTGTTACTCATATTGATCTTCCTGTTGGCTTGGTTTTGCAACCAAGCTTTGTGCAATGGGCACCTATCAACAATGTGATAGCAGTTTCAATATTGAAAGCAAAAATGATTGTGAATTAAATCTAAATCTAAACTAACATGTGCATATAACAAATAAATTTAAAAACGATTCAAGAACAAGATATAAAAGAATAGATGTGTTGTATTAAGATACCTCAAATGGTGAGGATTTTTGTTGAGCAACTCGAAAGGTGAGTAGCTCCAAGCTCCAATGGTCTCTTCTCCAAGATGGTGAAAATGGCCAAAAGTCTCATGAGAGATTTTGACAGCATGAGGATAGGATGATGGATGGATGGAAAGTGAGGAGCCCCTACCACCTTTTTATAGTTTTTGGTGGTGGGGAATACCATTATGGTTTTGAGGAAACCAATGGTATTGACCAACATGGTTTAGGTACCTTTTTCCCTCCATTTTCCTTTTTTGAATATTTTAATATTTTTATTCCCTTTTTAATATTTTTGGGAATTATGGACCCTTTTTGAGGCTTTTTTATGCTTTTTGAGGAAAAATATTCATTTTGAGGGGAAAAAGGGGTGTATTATGGTCTTTTGGTGACCTTTTGATGGCTTTAGAGGCTCAAATGGTGGAAAAGTGGCCAAATGGGTCATGTGAATAAGGAAATGAGCTAGTGAGCACTTTTTGGGTGTTAACAGATTGCCCCCTGATGTGTGAGGGCAGGAGCTCATCGTATGGTTGATAGACATCATAGTTCTTTTGTCTTTTTCTTGGGTTTTGGGGAAGAGAAGAGACCGATTGGAGACTGGATCCACGGCCCTTGGAAGCTGCAAAAAGAAAAAATATTACATGGCCTCAATATGAATGAGGAATAATCTCTGATAATGGACGAGGCGGGCATACCCATGCTTGTATCAAGACATATACATAACAATTAGTCCCAAGAAGGGGGACTTGAATAATACATAAAAAATCTACTGGTACATCATAATGGTCCAAAGGGGACACTATTTTGGGATGTACTCATGATCATAACATGACTGATCTCAATAATTGATACACTGGAATAAAGCGACAACCGTTTTGAATAAGCTTTCAAAAGGGTTGATGAACTGTTGAATTTGAAGGTGTCCAACATCTGTAGGGACTCAATGACTCTGAGTCAACTCTGAGGAATATATTTAACTGTATACTCAAGGGAGTGTAAAACAGGGGTACATCTAAATACTGTTGCCATGCACAACCCGGATATCTATAGGAAAATGTAACTGGTTGTTTCCATGAGTAGACTCTCAAATGTGGAAGAGTCAGGTGGTATCCGGGGTCTTCAACACATAACTGAAAGGGCCAATACCCTGTGCGAGTCTCAACAATGGGATCAAGGTGTTGAAGTTGAGCATGTGAGAAACAACCATTTGGAGAGGCACTGAGGACTCTTCTCGAAATGATTCGTAGGCACTCATCATAAATGGTGATGAGTCCAAGACACAAGGACCTCTAGGTCTATCCTCTGGAATAAATTTGCTTGTCGTCGACAGAGGGAGACCAGCAACTAACAAGGCAATGATGTTTCCTTGATAGGAGCGAGAGGTGTAGAATTGAAGTGTGGTAGTACTTATGGTAGGACTGACATACTTGTGGGGGTGGGAAGTAACTGGGGTCATAGAGTGGGTGGACTCAAACTTCCTTTGTTCAGAGCATGATGACATGGTTGACCTGGCAGCGTAGGGCACTGACTTGTAGGTGTGGGCATCATAGCTTTTAAGGACTGAAGGGTATGTATTGACTCTGGGGGGTCAAACTGATGGGTGCTGTCGAGGGATTCTCAGGGTGACATACTGCACAATACTTTGAACAAAGGTGAAAAAAATGGAGAAGCTGCCATATGAGTAGACGTGATTTGTTGTGGTGCCGAGAAGTACCATTGTGTCCTTCTTCATAGTTTTAATGAGCTCCAAGAAGGGATAAAAGTGTGCTCTGAAATGGTACTGTCCTGTGGATTTTGTGAGACCGGGACTGTTCGTGCTCATGAGTGCTTTCATTTTTAAGGAGTCTGAAAACGATAAGAAGACTCTGCAGTGGTTGTGAGTACCGTCCTGTGAGTTTTTACGAGCCCAAGATGGTGATTGCTCGTGGTCGCTTTCATGTTTAGAGAGTCTGAAAGCGGTAAGTGGACTCCATTGGTGTTCTTTTTCGTAAATTAGTTTCCAAGGCCCGAAAAAGCATAAAATGATGCAAATGGAGAACTCTTCTAGCCGATGTGACTAGAGTATTCCTTTTTCATAATTAGTCTACAAGGTCCGAAAAATGGGTAAACTTATAACAGGTAGACGCCCTTTCAGATATGTTTAGCGAGCATGAAAGGAAGCAAGGTTGCTCGACGATCTTTTCATTGTTTTAAGAGTCAGAAAAGAGCTTAACAGAAACTCCCTAAGTGCCTTTTTCGTAAAAGGGATTGCTAGGCCCGAAAAAGGGGTAAAACTATACTGAACAAAAAGGTATTGATGAGAGCAAGACAAGGTCTCAAGCATCGTCATGGGTGCGGTATGTTGAATCCGGTGACATAAAGATTGTAAAAAATGGGCAACATCCAATGTGGCACGCAAACTGAGGTGATGAGTGGCATTTTGAAAAAATACCCAAAAATTATGGGGATGAGAGCGAGAAATGATCTCAAGCATCATCACGAGCATGGAAAACTGAATCCGACGATATCAAACTTGTCAAAAACGGATGAAGGCCGATGTGGCACACAAACCGAGGCAACGAGGGGGCATGTGAAAAATGCCCGAAAAATATGGAGGTGAGAGCGAGAAATGATCTCAAGCGTCATCACGAGCGCGAAAAACTGAATCCGACGATATAAGACGCGTCAAAAACAGAGAACGGGCGATGTGGCACGCAAACCGAGGTAATGAGGGGGCATGGGAAAAATGCCTAAAAAATATGGAGGAGAGAGCGAGAAATGATCTCAAGCGTCATCACGAGCGCGAAAAACTGAATCCGGCAATATAAGACTCGTTAGAAATGGACGAAGGTCGATGTGGCACGCAAACCGAGGCGACGAGGGGGCATGGGAAAAATGCCCGAAAAATCTAGAGGAGAGAACGAGAAATGATCTCAAGCGTTATCACAAGCGTGGAAAACTGAATCCGGCAATATAAGACTCGTCAGAAACGGATGACAACCGATGTGGCACGCAAACCGAGGCGACGAGGGGGCATGGGAAAAATGCCAAAAAAATCTGGAGGTGAGAGCAAGAAATGATCTCAAGCATCATCACGAGCACGGAAAACTGAATCCGATGATATCAAACTTGTGAAAAATGGACGACGGTCAATGTGGCACGCAAACCAAGGCAACGAGGGGGCATGGGAAAAATGCCCGAAAAATCTGGAGGTGAGAGCGAGAAATGATCTCAAGCATCATCACGAGCGTGGAAAACTGAATCCGGCGATATAAGACTTGTAAAAAATGGAGAATGGAAAATGTGGCACACAAACCAAGGCAACGAGG
Organism: Larix kaempferi; assembly: GCA_027924585.1. NCBI lineage: Eukaryota > Viridiplantae > Streptophyta > Pinopsida > Pinales > Pinaceae > Larix > Larix kaempferi. Next base: position 1,586,940 of record BSBM01000851.1, on the reverse strand, counting down.
GGGCATGGGAAAAATGCCCGAAAAATCTGGAGGAGAGAGCGAGAAATGATCTCAAGCATCATCATGAGTGCAGAAAATTGAATCCGGCAATATAAGACTTGTGAGAAATGGACGACGACCGATGTGGCACGTAAACCGAGGCGACAAGGGGGCATCGAAAAATGCTCGAAAAATCTGGAGGAGAGAGCAAGAAATGATCTCAAGCGACATCACGAGCGCGGAAAACTGAATCCGGCAATATAAGACTCGTCAAAAACGAACGACAGTCGATGTGGCACGCAAACCGAGGTGATGAGTGGGCATGGGAAAAATGCCCAAAAATCTGGAGGTGAGAGTGAGAAATGATCTCAAGCATCATCACGAGCGCGAAAAACTGAATCCGACGATATAAGACTTGTCAAAAATGGAGAACGAGCAAAGTGGCACGCAAACCGAGGCGATGAGGGCGTGTAAGAATGGTCAAAAAATGGACCTGGTGAAAACAGGAAAAGGAAAGGACTATCATGAAGTTCTCGCTATGTTGATTCCAACGGTACCAACGGTTTGAGGAACGGATGTCGTATGATACCACAATGGTTGTTTGAAAAATGGTCAAATCTCTATAAATAAGGTGTGGGGCCCATATGATGTGTCATTGTTACGTGTGAGTTTGGCAGAGCAATCAGAGCTCTTTCTTGATTTCCGGGAGATTCGACCGTTGGTTTTCGATTCTGCGAGTTTCAGGTAACCCTATTTGCCTTAGCCTTTTTAATTATGTCTTTTTTGGTTAGCAGTGGGCCCCCGAAGGCCGCGAAATTCCATGTTGTCCTTCCAACGTGGAATATCGCGAGTTTCACGTCTTTTTCCACGATGAACATCATGGGTTTGGGGCCGATGGTCGCAATGTTTATCGCGACTGTCGGGCTGAAAGTCACGATGTTCATCGCAACTATGGGGCTGATAGTCGCGATGTTCATCTTGACTGTGGGGTCAATACCCGTGATGTTCATCGCGGGTTCTTGGACGAAGGCCACGATGATCATCATGGCTTTTGATGGAAAAGCTGCGATGGAATTTTTTGAAAAAAAAAATCTGGTTCTAAAAAATTTTCTTTGTTTTTTGGCAAGATGTTGAGGAGACGATTAGTGTCATGGCGAGAGCGAGAGATGGAGAAGGACTTGATGATTCGGTTCGGACCGATCAGGGGATCTGATAGACTCTAGCTGTGAGCGGGCTCCTGAAGTTCGCTCAGATTCCACCGATGCGTTCAGTAGGACCATTGCTGAACAAATTGGTGGGTCTCTGGGTACTTGTAGAGGGTGCTTTCATTGTTGGGGGTGAGAGGTTAGAGATCACCCTTACTGATGTATACTTTCTTACCGTGTTGCCTCGCTTAGGGGAGGTAGGGGATCTTTTGCCGAGGATCCTGGCAGGTTTGGATATCGAGGATTTGTTGGAGACCTTCTGTGTTCCTGGGGCGATCGTGCAAAACAGCGCTTTGAGCCTGAGATCTCTGCAGGAGTGGGATATGCAGGCTATTGGGGCTTGTGTTCTGCGGGTGTTGGGTGCTGCGACGCCACATCATTTGTCTGGGGGACAAACGATGATGGTGGATTATGTGCTGAGGGGGACCTACTACGTGTGGGGTCAGATGTTTTTGGTTGGTGTCCGGAGAGATCTGGACAAGGTCATTCGGGAGGGGGGAGAATTCTGTTATGCCTCCTTTTTGTGTTGTTTCTTTTTTGAGCGGGTACCGACCTTGCAGCCACAGGTGCCGGTTCAAGATGGGTTGGTGAGTGAGCCGCGCATGGTGCGGTGGGGGCAGATGATGCCTTGTGGTGGTGGTGGTATCCGCGGGTTCTTTTCACAGGATATGTATGAGCAGTGGGAGCAAATCCCCCTGCTGATTGATGACTATCCATATGCCGGTGTGGATTATCGAGGAGATCCAGAGATGCCTCAAGCCCAGGGACAGGCCTGGGGTTTAGATGGTATGTTTTTGTGTTTTGTTTTCTACTATATCATGTGTTTTTTAGATGTTTTTGTTATGATTATAGTTAGAGATATCTATAAGATGGTTCACTTGCGTGATTGTGTAGATGTTGGTCCTGTACCATAGACCGATCATGTGGTTCGTAGGGGACGGGCGATGGTGGTTGTCCCACCTCCTATAGCGTTACCGCCTCCTCATGCTCGAGGAGTTGGGCCTCGCGGTCGAGGATCTAGGCCTTGAGATGATGCCGTGGAGGGCGTATGAAAGACACTAGACATGATTCTAGCAGGATTTCCAGAGGATGGGTGGAGGGATTTGGATCGGGACATCGTCGAGCGTTGTTTCTATGCACCTCGTGAGTGGCGCTCTATCCTGCTTAGAGCAGCATTGGTGGTAGCTGACTGGAGGGATGGGGCTCGGCATGATTTGGCAGGGCCTGTGGAGGGGAGGATTTGAGTGCATGATCCGACGGGACTGGTGGAGAGGAGGGTTTGGGTGTGGGATGATCCAGCGGGGCCGGCGGAGAGGAGGGTTCGGGCTCGGCATGGTCCGGCGAGGCCAGCGGAGGTGGTGCTAGAGGAGCCCGGAGACCATGATGATTAGACGATCTTGTATCTGACCCCAAATGCTAATGAGCATATGGGGAAGTACCTTTTTGTACGGCTTATGTATTTTTGTATATTGGGTGCTGAAGACACCTATGACATGTTGACTATATGATTATATATATATATATGTTTTGGTATATAGTTGTGTATGTGTATGGATGCATTTATTGTCTATTTGTTTGCTCGTGGAGGCATGTATGATTTTCTGTATGCCCATGGAGGTACATGTTATGCACGTGGATGCAACATTTTAATTTTTGTATATGCCCGTGGAGGCACATATTATGCATGTGGATGCAGTTTTTTAATTTTGTATATGCCCGTGGAGGCACATTTTGTATTTACTACATGGTTTGGTTGGTGTGCCAATCCAAAATGTTGTTGGCCATATGGTCTACTACACTGTTGAGATTCCTTGGGACATGTGTGAATGTAATGGATTCAAACTGTCGAACCATTTGTTTAGTGCACAGGAATTTTCTGAAAAGACAGGGATCGTGTACCTGGGAATCATTATTGAGTTGGGAATCAAGGAGTTGTGAATCCAAGAAAACGTTAAGGTGACTTATGCTAATTTGGAGATCAGCGGCCAGGAGACCGGTCACGGCATCGTATTCAACTTGGTTGTTGGTGGCGACACCTATGCACACTCTGTCGATGTGGATCAACTCATGTGAAGGGGAATATATTACCCAAGCTACGGAGGCGAGATTGGGTGACCAACGGCTTGCACCATCAGCGAAACCAATGTAGCAAAGTGGAACAGGATCCATCTGTGGTCATGCAGGAAAAACAAATATTTAGGTTTTCTGAATGTTTTGTGAAAAAGAAAATAAGATTGTACAATAATGGACGGTGGTGTCCATCAAATTTTCTATGGGTAAAATCGCTTGAGGTACAACCCGTTGCATGGGTTGTGTAGGTGGTTGCCTTCTAAATCGGTCAGAATGTATGCCCCCTGTCCGAGGCAGGTGTGTATAATGTATGGGCCTTGCCACATGGACACAAACTTTCCTTTTTCGGTTTTGTCATGAGCTTGATCATAGGCGAGGACAAGGTCCCCTTCAGTAAAGGTTCTTGGGTGGACATGTTTGTCGTAGCTCAGTTTGGACTGGTTCTTGGCTGCTTCCATGGTTTGGAGGGTTGTGCGCTAATCTTCATTGGCTTGCTCCAAAAGTAGTAAGCGTTGCTCAGTTAGGGAAGTGTCCGGTAAGAGTTCGACGGCCATATGTAGGGCTGGAATCTGGCACTCAATGGGGAGGACGGATTCGACACTGTGAACTAGATGGAAAGGGGTAAAACCAGTGGCAGTTTTGGTTGATGTGCGATATGTTTTTAGTACCTCTAAAGCAGACATAGCAACGGGGGATTGTGTTAGGTCTTCCATGACGTTATAATTGGATGTTGCGCGAGCATTAGGATTGTTGTTAATCCTTCGCAAAGGGATGCAAGGGATTTTAGGTCCTTCGTCCAACAACATATTTGGTATGCATAGTGGTTGATCTGATGGAAGGGAGGTGGATGCATCAGTGGGAGGTGTTTCTGAGGGTAGGCCGTACTGATTCCTGCGAGTCTGGAGCTTGATTTCATTCGATGACATCATTAATAAATGGTGTGTACCAGGGTCCGTATGCTAATAATCAGTTGCGGCATATGTGATTTGCTGCTGAGGTGCAGCAGATCCTTGTGGGGGATCCATAGGGTGAGCATTTACTACTCCCTGGTTTGGCAATGGATTTTGCAATATCATGGGTTGCGGTTGATTAAGTGGAGCTGGTTGTCCAGCGTGGCCCTGGCGTTGGGCATCATCAGCCCAAAGCTTACTTGCTTTCTCTAAATGGGGGCAGTTGTGAGTGTAGTGTCCATAGAAACATGGATGGTTTGTTCTTAGGTTATTGTTTTTTGGCTGCTTGGGATGACGATCAAGATTCTGGTTTGGGGGAGCAGCATTGTTATTATTTGGAGGATTGGGTGGTGGTGGACCTTGATTATGTTGTTGGTTGTTACCGCGGTTACGTCCTCTTCCACGGTTTTGTTGTCCGCCCTGGTTGCGTTGGTTGTTTTGGTGTTGGGGATGATTGTGTTGTGTGTACACTTGCCCTTGAGTAGTACGAGTATTTTGGGGTGCCGCAGATGTGGGAGCATGTTGTGGTGGATAATAAGCTGGTGGGGCTGGAGGTGGTCCAGTTGCCTACTAGGGTTGTTGGTAACCCTAAGCTATTGGAAGTGTTGGGTTAGCTGGTGTAGCTTGTTGTGGGTAATACATTGGTTGGGCCGGTAAATGAATTGGGTTCTAGGTGGCCAGTTGGTTATAGTATGTGGGTGGTACATATGTCGATGGCGCTTGCCCATGGCAATGTTGTGGACAAGAGGGTCCATGAGTGTGATGAGTCTGATTCGTTGGAGCGTATGAAGTCCTCACTCGAGAATTAGATGTAGCCCTAGAGAGGTCTGGGGCATTTATGGTGCTCACCATGCTAAAAGGTTTATTTTGTGTTGTGACTTGGCCGATAATACCATCAGTGGCATGTGATGCCCCCGGAGCGTCACCGCGTGAAGAATCGCCTCGTGGGGCATCTGGTATGATGGTGTAGAGATAGATGTTTTGCATTAAGATACCTCAAATGGTGAGGATTTGTGTTGAGCAACTCCAAGGGTGAGTAGCTCCAAGCTCCAATGGTCTCTTCTCCAAGATGCTATAAATGGCCAAAAGTCTCATGAAAGATTTTGACAGTGTGAGGATAGGATGATGGATGGATGGAAAGTGAGGATCCCCTACCACCTTTTTATAGTTTTTGGTGGTGGGGAATACCATTATGGTTTTGAGGAAACCAATGGTATTGACCAACATGGTTTAGGTACCTTTTTCCCTCCTTTTTCTTTTTTTGAATATTTTAATATTTTTATTCCCTTTTTAATATTTTTGGGAATTCTGGACCCTTTTTGAGGGTTTTTTACGCTTTTGAGGAAAAATATTCATTTTGAGGGGGAAAAGGGGTGTATTATGGTCTTTTGGTGACCTTTTGATGGCTTTAGAGGCTCAAATGGTGGAAAAGTGGACAAATGGGTCAAGTTAATAAGGAAATGAGCTAGTGAGCACTTTTGGGGTGTTAACACTTCCTAGGACAGTCACATGTCCAAATGCATCCTTAGGATGCCTTCAAGGTTCTTGCTTCCAGCAGCACCTACATTCAAACATTGAGTCCATTCACATGTCAAGTTCATTTTTCATAGGTTTTATCTCTAAACCAGAATTTAAAAATCATGTACACACATATATTCATATTAAATAAGCAAGAAGCTGCAAGATAACCAAATACTTATCTTTATTAGATGTCTTCACTTTATTCCATAGGCTCCTTCTTTGATTTACAAGCCTTGGATCTCACGTGGATACAATAATGAATGTTTGTCCAACACACTGGCTGCTACACAACATTCAATGCCCAACCAGTGCACAGACTGTATTTACCAAGCATTTATGGTGTCTTCATCAATATCACCACACCTTCACACACGTAACAACCTCTTCACAACAACCCCTCACAACAACCTTTCATACACAACAACCCTTCCACTACAACCCCTCACAACACCTTTTTCACTTTGCTTCTTCAGTGTGCAACACCAAATTGCATATGTTTAAGCTGACAACACGAGATGGATAAGCAAGTCCATCAGTATTGTTGCTCTAAAATTGTAACCATATTTCATAACATTCACTATCAAGTATTGAAACACCAGGAATGCGTCCATTTCCTTAGGGTGTAGCCAATATTGACAACCATATCATAACCCTGCACCAGAAAGGTGTGCACCCCTTCCCAAAGTGAGCTATGTAGGCCCTAATCATACTCAAGTAGTCTTAAATAATATAAATAAAATAAAACATGCTCTACATATTAACCCTAGTAATTAGACATGCATGTTCTTAGCTAGGGTTACAAAATACTTATCCGTATTCAGATGTATTCTCTCTTCATTTGCGAAGAATGAGGGATCCCTTCTTTGAGTCAATAGTCCTTCGGTTTTCCATGCCAACCTTTTCATGTTCCATAACCCACATATGCATTCTTGGCATAATTTTATCATCTCACTCACATGGTTTTCCAACATGCAGTGCAGCTGAGATTTTATCATAATTTACAATAGCATTTTCCCCGAAACCCATTTCCAAAGCATAGTATCCTTCCCATTGAGTTTGGCTTCTGCAGGCCATCACACATGGTCTTCCTGCAAGGTGTCTTCCTGACATATTCCTCAAACAGCCAAACAATCAGCAATTTTAAGAATCAAATTCAAATCTGATTTCTACAATCAGTCAATGGCATTAATAATTAAATTCAAACATGAATTTACAATTCTATCTCCTACAGAAATTGATTTGTTTAACCATGAGGCCATCCTCATATTGTTTGGCTCTTGTAAGTGGTATCATTCTTTCCATTATGATTTTACACTTGCTTCCATAACATGAACATCCACCTACAACACGTCCTCTTGACACAGTTATAGAGAAGCCAAACAACCATTACTAATTATTAGCCAAATTTCAAATTTGTTTTACTACAAAAATAAGATTTGCAACCATAAGATTATTCTCATAAACTTAAATCAAAAAAATTTCAGATCTATTTCATGTAGAAATAATATTTGTGAACCATGAGATTCTTCTCATGCACATGGTAGGTCCCAGTCTTTACTATGGACTTATCCTCATTTCCATACTTAATACATTTCTACCTTAAATATGAAACTTTCAATCAACCAAACACGTTGTGAGTATCTATGCAAATAATCTTCTCATTGCTACAACAGTCACTGAAGTGATATCAGAATTATAACACTCAATAATTCAAACACTTTCAGCTGTTCACATTCAAAATGCAATGAAATATACATATATCTATATATGTATCATTATCATAATAAAATTGCAAGACACAGTCACGTTATCCCTGATATAAAAACTCCAATATTCATTGCTTCGCAGCCATATCTTTTTTATGCAGCTTTGTCCTTCCAACAGAGCACTCTGGTAGCCCATCAACATGTCTACCTTCTTCATGAAATCATTCTCTTGTACTCAAAATAACTCATGAAATGATCTCAGGATTGACAATAGTCCACCATTTCATCTATTATTTAATTGCAATGAAACATATATATCACAAACATGCATTCACATAATGCATCTCAACATGTGCACCCACACATATGCATGCATATTCACTGCATTTACATAATCTTTTAATGTGCACTCACTCAATGCAACCAAAATATTTATAGAATCTCTTAATGCATATCCACTCAATGCCACCTTTCACTTATTCATGAATACTATATTGTCATGCCATTCATCCTATCATAATAGGGCCATAAGTCCTTAGTAAGTTGTTTTGGTTATTAAACTTATAACCAACATACGCAAATGGCATGATATAATTTCATATGAATGAATTAAGGTTTCTAAGCAACTATAGGGTGTAAGGATCCTTACCTTCACTTACCTACACCTCACCCTACTCAGTAGGATGAAATTCATATTCAGGCACTTAGTACCACATGCAAACCAAATCAACATAGTTTAAACATAGTTGAAGGGATCTTACCAAATCCTCTTTCAACACTCATGCAATTAGGCACAAATAAGCATTACCTGCATGGTTGTCATTAACATTGCTTGATGTTACCTGATCAGTTGGTCTCTTACCAAGGCTACACAGTCCTTTTTCCAACCTTATCATGAATCATTACTCCAGCCTTCCCTTTCAAGGTTTGTTGGTCACATGCTATGACTTCTTTGCATTTTCAATCATGCTTCTATGGTCTGATTTCCTACAGCCATTTTCAACAACATTAATTGTCATCAACCATAGGCATTACCATCAATGGGATACTGCATGTGTAACTTCACTACCTTTTCCCATATGCAACATCATGTCCATACATAAGCAATTATCATTCTCTATGCAATGACTCTTTAATCATGCCCACTAATTCATATGCATTTAATATACTACTCTCTTTCATTTCCAACATCCCTATGCCATAATTTATATGTATGACAACTTCAGAATTGCAAATACAATAGAAAGAGGATAGTGGAGGGATTCTCCCTTCCAATTCCCCATCATAAAAGGGAATTCCTCTTCCACATCATAGTTGATCCAATTTCCTGGCCTCTTAACATGCGCACAAGGAATCATTAGCTATGATTTTATCACCAAGCAACAATTCAATGCATATACTCATGTATAAAATTCCTACTTGTTATTTTCCAAGCATACAATTGTTATGCTATAAACATAAATTAGTTTAAGGTGAGACATTTCCCTCTTATCGACATTGCCTTACTGCTCCAATTGCTTCCAGAAATTATGGACAAGTTCAACTTAACCTTTCTTAACTTCCCTGCACTTATGAGCACTGATTCACACATGGAATGTCTCATTGCATTCTTAAAAATACCAAAAATAATTTCCATGCATTATGGACACAATCCATATGGACAATTTCTGTCTGCCACAAAAATTTCTCACTCAACGACATATGAGGGAGGACGGTGGGGATCAAGGGACTAGCCACATACAGTGATCTAATGAGGCTGGTCCACATCACACCCTCTGCCCATGCAGCTCCTCCACATCACCCTGCCACCTGGCACTGGTGTGGCCCAACTAAATTTTCCCAATTTTCAAAATTTCAGATTTAGCAAGGTTTTGATTGGGAAATAAGGGGAAGTTTCGACATTGATTTCAAACTCACTTCAAACCCTTAAATTCCATTTAACTGCCATTTAAAGGGGGCAACACCCTCATTTTTTATTTTTATTTTTATAAATCCTTTGATTTCGCGCAATCTGGCGCATAAGATTGAATGCATTTTTCGATTTCGGGCACCCAAAAATTGACTGTGGAAAATGCTACTTTTCCTCTGGTCTACACCCTGTAGATGACCCCTACATTACCTTACTACTATCAGGCATAAGCAGTTTCATGGTCCCATAAGAGCGGTTCCCTAAAAATCCTTTTACGTTCCTGAACGCACAAGAGAGAGACACGTGGATAGGGTGGTTTTCTTTCATGGTTGCGAAAATGAATTAACCTCCATGAATCTTCATGGACCTTAATTAATCTCAGTCATCGATCAAATCCGCGCGATCCCCAAAATTGACATGATCACCGCGGGTCCCATTGGCCCTATCATCTCAGCACATCCTGTCTAGACCCAACATAACATTACTGCTTGTTGGTCGAAAGTGGTTTCAGGGCTCGAGGAGAGCGGTTTCCTAAACCCACTTTTGTGATCCTGAATGCACGAGAGAGTGACACGTCATCGAGCGGTTTACCCATTCAGGGGTGTGTTTCTCTGTTATCCTTCGTGCATGTTCAAGGCCCTGAGACACTGTGAGTTGTTGATTAGATTTGCATGATCTCCGACAACTGACATGACTGACAAGGGTCCCATCCCTTCTGACATTTCTGCATGTCACATATTCCCACATCACATCAGTTCCCTGTTGGACCCAAAAGGTGGTTTCAGGCTCCAGAAAAATTAGTTTCCCTAGACCGCTTTTACGTTCCTGAACGCACCAGAGAATGACACATGGATGGGGCGGTTTTCATTTAGGGCCACGAAAACAAATTATCTTGCGTGCACCTTCACGGGCCTAAATCATTCTCAGCTGTTGATTTACCTTGCTGCTCAACGACCAGATCTTATTCGCCTTCACACTCCATCCTTTACGGTCACCTGCACATACAGAGATCTGATGTGGCTTGTCCACATCACACCCTCTACCCACGCAACTCCTCCACATCACCCTGCCACTTGGCACTGGTGGGGACCAACTAAATTTTCCCAATTTTCAAAATTTCAGATTTAGCAAAGTTTTGATTGGGCAATAAGGCGAATTTTCGAAATTGATTCCAAACTCACTCCAAACCCTTAACTTCCATTTAACTGCCATTTTACAGAAATGGATTTTCTACATAACCAGTTCTGATTTTTGCCTGTAAATTGTGGTTTCTGGCCGATACAGCTCCAACATTGCAACCAAAAGCTCTGATACCACTCTGTAACGTCCCCCTCATCCAATCTGACCATAGGGAGGGTACGTAGGCCAAATTTGGGCTTTCAAATTTAGCCCCAAATCCATAATACGAATTTCAACAAAAAGAATGTGTTCATAATGCAAATAAACATGCACATCGGAATTCAAAACTATCCACACACATCTAATGTGAAAATACAAGCACAAATATTACAGGCATCAAATAAAACATTTCCATATTTAAATACATAAAAATACTTATCTTTATCCAATGCAAATCCAAGCAATTGGCTATGTAAGAGCGCTTTTCCACCCAACTATAGGCACGCTATCCATCATATACTATTTCTATTACTAAGAGACCACCAGGGTGAAGGAAACACCAATAGGCTTCTAAATCTCATCCCACAACCCATTCTGCTCTCTGTGCTTAGCCAAATTCTCATACAGATCTCTACAAGGACCTCACTTAGCCTCAATCTGTGGCTTCTCAAGCACCTACGAGAAACAGAACTCAAGGGTAAGGGTTCCTAGCTTTCCCAGCCTCTCTACTCACCTACAACCAACAAAATCCATTTCCAAAACTGCAACATGGTCTCCAAATTTGAATTTATGGGTTCAAAATAGCAAGGTAAGTTCTTGGACAACAATGGAGAGCTATGCAACCTCTAAACTTGCATGAAAGAATGAGACAAATGATGGTTGACTCTAAGGGATATGGTAAAATGGTGACAAGACACTTGACATAACTTCTGGAAGTATGGGAAAGGACTCCTTACAGCTACAGACTGACTTATTTCATGACAAAACTATCACAAAAGTGTAGTCAGTCCCATACTACAATAACTACATGAGGTGACTTTTCCCACCAACCACACACATGCATCAATGATTAGAAAAATGCTCAAAAAAGGAGATAATTGGCTTATTCTCAACACATGATAGAATTTTGGGTGAGTTCTAAGGTTGACACTTGGCAGCATAGGATTTGGTTTCCCCATAGGCCCCCTTCCACTTCCCCTCTGGTGGAATCATATCCCCTTTGGTGCTCCTTACATAGCCATTGTTGGACCATTTTATTATGTATGCACATAATATTTACATATACACTAAGTCAGAATACAAGCCAACCAAACGGTCCAAATAAATTATAACATCTTACATGCCTATCCATTCACTAGTTGGGCCTTGGCCTTGAGCTCCGTACTAGGAATTCACACTCGCATATTTACATCATTTACATTTTTAATGCAATGGGGTTAAAATCCGAATATTACAAATCCTCATAAAGTTCTTCATTTAGGGTATCCGACTAGTTTTTCAAAACCGAATTTCGCAGATTTTTCTCATGGATGGATTTGCTAAATGGAACAACTTAGCTAATTAGCTCAGCAATTGGGGAAACTGATTTTATCTTCTCCTGTTATTTACTTGGTTTAAATACCTACCTTCTAGGCTCTTTGAAGGGAGGGGTGATCTCAGGAGAAACAAATTTCTTTCTTTATCTGTATTATAGAATTGTTATGCATTCTTTATGCATGCAGTTTGTTATTTAGGTTAGTGGATGACACTCTCTGATTTCTTAGCAAGCTAATTCATTGGATCTGGAGAACTTCTGTAAGGTTTTCATCAGTTTTTTTAATAAATTGAACTTGGTTTGTTTATGCAAATTATTTTCAGAATATGTTGATTTCAATCTTATATTCACATTTTGTTGCCTATGTTTAGACCTCAAAAGTTATTTTCAATTGCAGCACGAATCAATTTCAATATGTGATTAGCAGAATTTGTGATTTGTCCCAATTTTTGTTCATTGCATAACCTCTAATGTTTTCCGACACAAAAATTGATATGAATTTAATTTTCCAGCTTGATAATCAATTGAATGCTAATTAAAATTAATATTTTTCCATTTTTCAATAATCAGTTTATGAAAAAAGCATTTTTGTTTTCATTCTGTTAGTTATATTAGATGATTATTTTTATCATTTATCATAGATTGGCGGGATGAAATGAACTGGTTATGACAATCACATTTAATAAATTACACATTAAGTTAGGTTTGCATATAGGATCTAGTTTTAGTCATGATTCAAAGTCTCCTCTTTGAGGAGCAACCATCGCTTAGTGGTTAACGGAGCCATAAAACCTGTCGGAGTTAGTTATACCAAATAGCTTGATGATAGGGTAACCCTTGCGTAGGATTATTCGAAGCCTTCGGCTGGGATATCTCCCTTATGTTGTTTCCTGGGGTACTTCCAACACATCCGAGGCTTCAACACAACCTTATTGCTAGAATCACGGGTATACCTAAGGATGGGGTGGACCCGTCGCAGTTCTTCATTGAGAAAGAACAAGATTTTGACCTTGCAACTAGGATGAAGGAAAAGTATAATATGTAGAAGAGAAACAGGGGCTTCGACATAGCCTTTATCAACAACCAGGGAATTCGGTTCGTTGCAAAGTTGCTACGTAAGACTAGACTAGAACAAGTCACTATGTATGCAATTACTGCTGCAGATCAGTGCACACAAGGAGATCAAATGAATTGGGCTACTTTTCTGTTAAATAAGTTCCTGGCAGACTATGTGGATGCCTAGGATAGCAATATGCCATTTACATACTCATGGATGTTATTGCTGATATCATTTTTTGGATGGGTGGAGCTAGATAATTACCAAGGTATGCAACCAATTGGCCCATACCAAGGTTCCAGGTAGATGAATTTATCTTATTCGGACATAAGGAGCCGACAGCATGAAAGTGACGTTTCGTTGTATATGTAGCTGGAAGTGTCGAGGTGCTATGTGGTTCAAATACCATGTATTGATGAAGTTATGGTGGCTAAGTATCACAATGTGTCGAAGTTCAAAGACAGGCCCCACCACATGTATGTGCAAGCAAGGAGGGACCCACACAAGAAATGGTTAGTGACGGGGTTCAAACTGTCGAATGCAAAAGTGGATGTGATGATTCACGACTAGCCTTCGAAGTGGAAAGTACCAATTAATCTTGAGAATATATCACCAGATCCATGGTAGGAAGGCTAGCAAAAGGACAGTACATCAAGCCAACAACAAACAAGTCAAAATACCCAAAAAACTGAAGTGGTGATGATGAACAAGAAGACCAAGAGTCGAGACAGACCCCTACTGATCCAAACTTGGGGGATAAGCACAAAGGCGAAACATCGAGGCAAGGCGTAAGGGAGAAGAAGAAATCATATCGACATGAAAATGTCAAAGCCTTGATGGACAAAGATATTAACATCCTGTTCGACAAGATGAAAGAAGTTGCAGAAGAGAACCGTAGAAAAGCATATGATAAAACAATCCATCTATTCAACAGTGTCGTCAATGTCCTAGATATGTTGTGTTGGGAAGTAAATAAGATATGTATTCTGGCTCCGTTGTAGGTCACACCACCATGGGTTGAAGCTACTCAAGAAGAGGAGGAACAAGACCAAGTAGCGCCACTTCCCCTAGTGGAAGGGTGGTTAAGATTCTGTCATGCACAATAAGTTTTGATGAACCAGGTACTAGCGTGCAAGTTCTGAAATATGGGTATGCAGACATTAAATTACTTGCATTACCTCTTTATATGTTGCACACGTTACAGGAAAGCATTGCAAAGGAATCAAGTCACGGCAAATTTCTATGTTGGAACTGATGAAGGGATACAAGAATCAAGAAGCTACGTTGAAACAGTTGAATGTTGAGCTTCAGCAAGAAAAGGACCTGCTACGAAAGGAAAAGGAAAAAGTACAACAAGGGGTCGAAGTTGCATGCTAAGCAGTGCATGAGGCTGGAATCACTGAAGAAATGACAATGGAAGAAAGGTATAGCATTTAGAAATGATTATCTCAGGATATCAGTTGACGGTGCAAGAGTTAGAATGTAATAACCCATTTTTCCCTTGATGATATTTGGCTTCAATGTAAAGACTGTATATATATGCAATATGTGTAGTTTCCCTAGTGTGGAGCTCAAGACCAAGGCCCCACTAGTGGATGTTTAAGTTTATTTCTTAGGCAAGTATTTGGACAGTTTGATTATTCATGGGCTATTAAGCCATGAAGAAATGTAAATGATGTAACTATTATTAATGAATAAAATAACCAAGGAGTTGGCTAAGGAGGCAACTAATGAGAAGGGGCCACATGTATCCACTAGGGAGAGCTGAGGGGGTTATGGGATTGGTTTCCCATGTTTCCACATGTTCGACTGTGAACCCATTTGAACTCCCTAATGAAATTAATGTGGTTGCAAAGGGTGGTTGAGAACCCTTTTGCTGAAGCTGATGGAATATGGAGCATGCCTACGATTTCGTATGGCAGAGCGTGACTCTGGTTGCTTATTCGGAAAGACACTCAATGCCTAAAACCAGAAGAGCCTGTTTTACTACCATGGGTGGAAGGAAACAACCACATTCATTCAGACATCGACAATCCATTAACACACTAGCCATTCATGATCCATCGCCCCACAAGGAGAGATCTTGCTCATACGTTTCTAGATATGTAGAGCCAACAGAGTGATATAACCTGAAGATAATCATGTTTCCATGAGTAATATAAAATGCCAGAGAGTTGATAGCCATGAGATATGTTTGTTCGAACCCAATCTACTAGGGACAGAGTGCTCCATGACTGAGTGGTGAGAACCCATGAGGAAACCGCAAGCCTAAACAATGTAGAGAAACCGTGAGAGAGCCTGAGATTGGATCGCAGAAGATAGATTGCGGAACAGAGCCTTGTACGTAAGCATGGAATGAGTTAGCTTGTTGAACTATGGAAGAAGGTTGGGTTGCTTGATAAACCCAATGAAGACTATATTCTCATGCAACTATTGACTGGACCTTTCCATGGCCATCCTGGAATAGCATTGGAAGGGAAGAGGCCTTGAGGGACTGTGTAGTAGAGAAGAGGGTCTTCCTTGTGTTGGATGTGGTAGGTAATGTGGGTGCCAGGTCGACTAAGTGTTGAGATTCCTGCAACTCTGTGGTTGAGCTCACTGGCTTAGCAATGCCTCCCTCGCTATCCCTGTTTGTTTGATAAACCCACTGCTAGTTGGCTTAGCATGACCAGCTAGCCTGGTTTGCTTGATAAACCCAACTGTATGTTGGCTTGGAACGACCCTGTTCTTGGTATGCTTGATAAACACGACTGGAAGTTGGCTTAGCATGACTAATATATCCCTATTTTTCCTGAAAAACCCACTGTAGGTTGGCTTAGCATGACCAGCTAGCATGGTATGCTTGATAAACACAACTGTATGTTAGCTTGGCATGACCCTACTATTGGTATGCTTTATAAACCCAACTAGAAGTTGGCTTAGCATGGCCAGTATGTCCCTGAATGCTTGATAAACCCATTATAGTTTGGCTTAGCATGGGTAGGTTCCCTAGAATGCTTGATAAACCCAACTAGAGATTGGCTTAGCATTGGGATGGAACCTTGACTGCGAGAGAACCTGATAGCCCTCTTTAGTGGATACACAATCCAGCTCGGGGGCAATATCTCAGCTGAAAGAGTACAGGCTGGATAGAGATCTAAGGTTGGGTGGAACATTGCTCTCACTTATCCAGTTGCTTTGGAAATTGAAAGATAAGTACTTCTTGTTATGTTAATTGATGGTGTTTCATGGTTTTGAAATGGTTGCTTATGTTCAATTGTGCAATTGTAGAATGTATGTTTATATGAATTTGGTTGACTAGAAGTCATGTGCAGGTCTAAGTAAAGGGCTGAGTTCATTGTTATATGTATATCATTATGTTGCATGAGTTTAATGCATTATATGTCTTGCTTGTGATATATGTAATTTATAGATCTAATTGGATGCATGTTACATGTTATGATATGTTGTGGCTGGTTTGATTAACCCTGTGAATGAGTTGTATGCTTGCATCTGATCCTTGGTAAGGGGGTGGGGATTCCCTGGTAGTGTTTCATAACCCCTCTGTGGGTCAGGTGGAAGGAAAGATCATGGCAAGAAGGAGGTGAAGTCTCTAAGTGGAGTTACGGACAGATATTCAGTGGGGAATTTGACATGGTAAAAGTGTTCAAATGGGGCATGGATTTCACCATTGGATATAGCCCTCCAAGAGCTTTCCAACGGTATCAACCTTGTCTCATTTGGACCAAGGATGGAGACGTTATGCCTGCATCTGCAATTGCGGATTGCGGATTGCAGAAGTGACCAATCTTGGAAGTTGAGATTTGACCTTCCATATCCGCATTTATGGATTGCAGATTGCGGATTGCGGAAATGTAAGCTTCCGGTTATGAAGTTTTGCACTTCCCTATCTGCAATTGCAGATTGCATATTGCGGATCCACCATTGCGGATCATGGATTGTGGATCCATCGTTGCGGATTGTGGATTGAGGAAAGGTAAGCTTTCGGTGATGAAGTTTGGCACTTCCACATCTGCAATTGAGGATTACGGATTGCAGATTGCGGATCTGCCATTGCAGATTGCGGATTGCAGAATGGCAAGTTTTGTGGTTATGAAGTTTGGCACTTCCGCATCCGCAATTGTGGATTATGGATTTGTAGTTGCGGGTTGTGGATTGCGGATCCGATTCATTTCAACTGTTTTTGTGCATTCAGTCAAATTTGGAAAAAAAAATATATCAGGGTCTTCCATGGCCTAAGGAGGTCAGTGGGGACGTGACAAAGTGGTATCAGAGCTTTAGTTGCGACACTGAGAGTTGTTTGGGCTGGATGACGCATAATTTTTTGGTCAAGAGATGCGCTAATGGCAAGGTTTTGATGAGCTTATTTGATTAATTCATTGTTCAAATGAATAGTTCCTGGTTTGAATGGGTATGATAGAGTTATTTGCATGCTTGTGATATCTAATAGAATGTCTCTGACATGCACAGAGATAGGAGCAGCTGTAAGACGCATCATATTATAGGGCAGTGCACAAAACAGTGTAAGAATGGTCACTTTAAATGATGCACAAGACCCGTTTGAACCAGAAGATGATGCGCTAGGTGAGAATGTGCAAGAAGCGCATACAGAGGCTAAGTCTAATGGAATAAGGGAGCTAGTGACACCCCCAAACTTGGCTGAGACTATGGTAAGCTTTAACGAGCAGATGATGAAAGCGCAAGAAGAACAACACCAACTCAATGCGGCCATTTTGTAGAGTCTTATGGACTTGCAGCAAAGGATTAACAGTGGTTCTAACCTAAGCCACGAAGGCCAAGAGGAGAGAAATGTAGAAATTCAGTCTAGGGGTCGTTCCATGAGAAGAACTCCAAGCCCTAGAAGGGGTTCTGTGAGCAAAAGGCACAAGTCACCCTCTCTTAAGTTTTCTTCTAGTGGGTCAGATGATTCTGAGGGTTCTTAGGGGAGCCCAAGGCCCACTTCCAGCAAGAGTAAAGGCAGGAAGAGGCACATAGGTATTCCACAAGGTGAATTTAGGAAGGCAAGGCCTCCCACTTTTGATGGTAAAAGCAAAGAGGGTCAAGAAGCAGAGGCATGGCTTCTTGGAATGAAGAAGTACTTCAGAATGCATGAGTATTCAGAGAATGAAAAGGCTAAGGTTGTTATTTATAACCTTAGTGGAAGAGATTCTACCTAGTGGGATCCCCTCATGCAAGTGGAAGGAATCAGTGAAAGAAGAGTCAGATGGGAAAAGTTTTAAAGATACTTATAGGAGAAGTACCTATCAGCTAGGTATTAAGATAGCAAAAGAAAAGAGTTCAATGAATTCAGACTAGGATAGAACACCATGGATGAACATGTCCACATGTTTCTGGAGCTACTGAGGTATGTAGAACACATCAAGGATGAAAGAATGAAGATCCAATGTTTCCTTGGTAGTATACCATGGAGCTACAGACATAGAATAGAGTTTGTGAATCCACCAAGCTTGGATGAAGCCATTAGAATGGAAGAGCATTGCTATGAGCAGGGTAAAGGGAAAGCAGAGTCGCAGCCAGCGTGGAAAGGTAAACCCAAGGGAAGGTTTGATCAAAAGAAAGGTGAATTCAAGCCACCATTAAGAAATCAGCCTAACAGATTTCCACAAGGCTAGCAAGCAAGAAGAGAATTCAAACCAACTGTAGCAGCAGATCAAATGTCAAAGGGGCCACTTCAGTGTTGGGGTTGTAGGGAGAACCACATACTTAGGGATTTCCCAACTACAAGGAAGAACCCTAGGAGCTTGGACAATGTTAGAGGAGCAGCTACAGTAAGGGACATGGCAAGAGAAACACCTAGGATTTATGCAGCACTGGATTATCATCAAGAAAACCATCAATCAACAGTGGTGGAGGTTACAGGTAAAATTGTTGAGCAGCCTATTTCTGTTTTGATTGATCCAGGGTCTAGTCATAGTTATATATCTCCTAAGATAGTTGAAAGTTGTTCTCTTGGTAAAGTAAGACATGATGAAGCATGGCTAGTTCAATTAGCCACCAGTACCAAGAGAAAGGTAAGTGAAGTAGTGAAGGAGTGTCCTATAGAATTGAATGGACTCTCCACTCACAAAGAATTAAATGTCTTACCATTGGGACATTATGATATCTTAATTGGTATGGATTGGTTGGAAACACATAGAGCCAAGGTGGAATGTTATGAGAAAGCACTTGAATGCCTTGATGATGAAGGCAAGCCAAGGCTAGTAAAGGGAATTCCAAAGCATGTTTCAGTAAGGAAGATTTCAGCTCTGCAATTGAGGAATTTTTATAAAAAGGGTTGTCAGTTATATGCTATGCATATATCATATTGAGTAGAAGATAAAGAACCCAGGATAGAAGACTTCCAGATATTGCAAGAGTTTCAGGATGTGTTTCCAGATGAAGTTCCACGATTTCCACCCAAGAGAGATATTGACTTTTCCATTAATATTATTCCAGGGGCAGCACCCATCTCCAAAGATCCTTATAGAATGAGCACACTAGAATTGGTAGAATTGAAGATGCAGCTACATGAATTAATGGACAAGGAATATGTCAGACCAAGTGTATCCCAATGGGGTGCACTCGTATTTTTTGTTAAGAAGAAGGATGGAACACTTAGGCTATGTAATGATTACAAGAAGCTCAATCAAGTGGCAATTAAGAACAAGTATCCCTTGCCAAGAATTGATGACTTGTTTGATCAAATGAAGGAAGCTAGAGTGTTTTCAAAGATTGACTTAAGGTCTGGGTACCATCAAGTAAGGATAAAGGAAGAAGGCATTCACAAGACAGCCTTCAGAACTAGGTATGGCCATTATGAATTTACAGTGGTGCCATTTGGTCTTACCAATGCACTTGCTACATTCATGTGTCTCATGAATAGTGTCTTCAGCAAATATTTGGATAAGTTTGTGATTGTGTTCCTAGATGACATTCTTGTGCATTCCAAGAATGAAGGAGAGCATGATGAGCATTTGAGGATGGTATTGCAAGTCCTTAGGGAGCACTAGATGTATGCTAAGCTTAGTAAATGTAACTTCTATCAAGAGAAGGTGTAGTATTTGGGTCATATTATATCAGTAGAGGGCATTGCAGTTGAGCCAGAGAAGATTGAGGCCATCATGGATTGGTCTACTCCAAGGAATGCAATAGATGTCAAATCTTTTATGGGCCTTGTTGGTTACTACAGGAGGTTCATTGAAGGCTTCTCCAAGATATCCCATCCGATCACTTCATTGCAGAGGAAGGACATCAAATTCACATGGTCTGAAAAATGTGAAAGAAGTTTCCAGCAGTTAAAGGAGTTGCTTACTAGTGCACTTGTTTTGAAGATTGCAGATCCAAGTAAGGATTTTGTAGTATGCATTGATGCTTGCATTGAGGGACTTGGTGGAGTGCTAATGCAAGAAGGTTCTGTAATTTTCTATGAGTCAAGAAATATGAAGGAGCATGAAAGGAACTATGCCAACAATGACTTAGAGTTAGCAGCCATAGTTTATGCTCTCAAGAGATGGAGGCATTATATCTTGGGAAGAAGATTCGAGCTCAGAACTGATCATATGAGTTTGAAATACTTGTTTGACCAGCCAAATCTAAATGAAAGACAAACTAGCCTTTCTAGTAAATGAGCCTTTCTGCAACATAATTTCTGTAACATGGATGAGCTAGTGAGCACTTTTTGGGTGTTAACAACATGGATGTATTTTCTTTGTGATTTTGATTTGGAAATTAAGCATGTCAAGGGTAAGGAGAATAAGGTTGTTGATGCACTCAGCAGGAGATTCCACATTGCAGCAATAAGTAGGTGTGAATCAGACTTGAAGGAAAGAATTTTAGAGGCTCAAGATACTGATGAGGTTTACCTTCAGATCAAAGATAAATTGCAGCAGAGTTTTATAGAGGAAAATTATGAAATATATCAACTAGGTGAGGTGTTCTCATTTATCAAAACACCAAACTGTACATTCCAAATAGTGCAGATTTTAAGAAGTTGGTGATCGATGAGATACATCAAAGACCATACTAAGGACATCCAGGATATCAGAAGACTATAAGAGTAGCAAGGAAGCAGTACTTTTGGCATGGTATGAAGAAAGGAATAGCTGAGTACATTGCTAGATGTTAGAAGTGTCAACAGGTCAAGGAAGAGCATCAACATCGAGCAGGATTGTTGCAGCCACTTCTCATTCCAGAATGGAAGTGGGAAGTGATTTCTATGGATTTTATAACAGGGTTTCCAATGACAGTGATGAAGCATGATTCAATCATGGTGGTGGTGGACAAACTATAAAAGGTAGATCATTTCATTCTAGTCAAGTCCACTCACAAGGCCAATGACATTGTAGATGTATTCATGAGAGAGATATTCAGGTTGCATGGATTTCCTAACGCAATAGTTTCATACCGTGACACAAAGTTCACATCTAATTTTTAGAAAGGATTGTTCCAGGGGTTGAGAAATCAGTTGAAGTTTAGTATAGCCTATCATCCTCAGACAGATGGTCAAACTGAGAGAGTAAATCACATCCTTGAATATATGTTAAGGATGCATGTGATGGACAAGCCATCAAAGTGGGAAGACTATTTACACTTGGTATAATTTGCTTACAACAATGGACATCAAGCATCATTGAAGATGAGTCCTTTTGAAGTGTTGTATGGCAATGGATGCAGAACTCCAGTAAGTTGGGACAACCCAGTGAACATAGTAGTGCTTGGACCAAAAATGATTGAGGAGATGGAGCAAGAGATAGTGAAGATCAGGCATAATTTGAAGGAAGCACAAGACAGGCAGAAGAGTTATGCAGATCTGAAAAGAATGCATAAGGAATTTTAGATTGGGGATCATGTCTACTTGAGAGTGAAACCAAGGAAGAGTTCCATGAAGTTGGGAAGTTGTGCCAAGTTGGAACCCAGATATTGTGGGCCATTAAAAGTCCTTGATAGGATAGGGCTAGTTGCATATAGGATTTCATTGCCTGCTAACATGAAAGCTCAGAATGTTTTCCATGTATATTTGCTTAAGAAATATGTACATGATCCTAATCATATCATTGATTGTGTGATACAGGTGGAACCAGAGGGAGAGTTCCAGGTAGAGCCTATATGCATCCTCGACATGAAAGTTACCTTGCTCCAGAATTGGGCCATAGGGAAGGTACATGTGAAATGGAGGCACCTTAGCCAAGAAGAGGCCACATGGGAGTTGGAGGATGTCATGAAAGAGGCATTCCCATTTTTGCTCAGTTTTGAGAACACCAAGGACGGTGTTATTTTAAGGGAGAGGGAGTTGCAATACCCCATTTTTCCCTTGATGATATTTGGCTTCAATGTAAAGACTGTATATATATGCAATATGTGTATTTTCCCTAGTGTGGAGCTCAAGGACAAGGCCCCACTAGTGGATGTTTAAGTTTATTGCTTAGGCAAGTATTTGGATAGTTTGATTATTCACGGGCTATTAAGCCATGAAGAAATGTAAATGATGTAATTATTATTAATTAATAAAATAACCAAGAAGCTGGCTAAGGAGGAAACTAATGAGAAGGGTCCATGTGTATCCACTAGGAAGAGGTGAGGGGGCTATGGGATTGGTTTCCAATGTTGCCACATGTCTGACTGTGTACCCATTTGAACTCCCCGCTGACATTAATGCGGTTGCAGAGGGTGGTTGAGAACCTTGTTGCTAAAGCCAATGGAGTATGGAGCATGCCTGCGATTTCATATGGAAAAGCATGAATCTGGTTGCTTATCCAGAAAGACACTCAATGCCTGAAACTGGCAGAGCCTGTTTGACTATCGTGGGTGGAAGGAAACAACCACGAAATTCATTCAAACATCGACTATCCATTGAAACACTAGCCATTCACAATCCATCGCCCCACAGGGAGAGAGCTTTCTCATACATTTCTGGATACGCAGAGCCAACAGAGTGATATAACCTGAAGATAATCGTGTTTCCCTGGGTAATCGAAAATGCCAGAGAGTTGATATCAATGAGAACTGTGTGTGTGAACCCAGTCTACTGGGGACAGAGTGCTCCATGACCGAGTGGTGAGAACCCATGAGGAAACCACAAGCCTGAACAGTGCATAGAAACCGTGAGAGAGCCTGATCTTGGATCATAGAAGATAGATTGTGAAACAGAGCCTTGTCTGCAAGCCTAGAATGAGTTAGCTTGTTGAACTGTGGAAGAAGGTTGGGTTGCTTAATAAACCCAATGAAGTTTGTAGTCTCATGGAACTAGCGTCTGGACCTTTCTATGTGGATGTGGTAGGTAATGTGGGTTCTAGGTCGGCTGAGTGTGGAGATTCCTACAGCTCTGTGGTTGAGCTCACTGGCTTAGCAATGCCGCCCTTGCTGTCCATGTTTGATTGATAAACCCATTGTCGGTTGGCTTAGCATGACCAGCTAGCCTGGTGTGCTTGATAAACCAAACTGTATGTTGGCTTGGATTGACCCTGTTGTTGGTATGCTTGGTAAAACCAATTGGAAGTTGGCTTAGCATGGATAGTATGTCTCTGTTTTCCTGATAAACCCACTGTCGGTTGGATTAGCATGACCAGCTATCCTGGTATGCTTGATAAACCCAACTGTATGTTGGCTTGGCATGACCCTGCTATTGGTATGCTTGATAAACCCAACTGGAAGTTGGCTTATAATGACCAGTATGTCCCTAAATGCTTGATAAACCCAATGTAGGTTGGCTTACCATGGGTAGGTTCCTTGGAATGCTTGATAAACCCAACTACAACTTGGATTAGCATTAGGATGGAACCTTGACTGTGAGAGAACCTGATAGCCCTCCTTAGTGGATACACAACCCAACTCGGGGGTGATATCTTAGCTGAAAGAGTACATGCTGGACAAAGATCTAAGGTTGGGTGGAACGTTGCTCTCACTTAGCCAGTTGCTTCGAAAATTGAAAGATAAGTACTTCTTGTTATCTTAATTGATGGTGTTTAATGGTTTTGAAATGGTTGCTTATGTTCAAATGTGCAATTGTAGAATGTATGTTTATATGAATTTGGTTGACAAGAAGTCATGTGCAGTTTTGAGTAAAGGGTTGAGTTCATTGTTATATGTATATCATTATGTTGCATGAGTTTAATGCATTATATGTCTTGCTTGTGATAGATGTAATAACTATATCTAATTGGATGCATGTTACATGTTATGATATGCTGTGGCTAGTTTGATTAATCCTGTGAATGAGTTGTATGCTTGCATCTGATCCTTGGTAAAGGGGGGGGATTCCCTGGCAGTGTTTTAGAACCCCTTTGTGGGTCAGGTGGAAGGAAATATCATGGCAAGAAGGAGGTGAAGTCTTTAAGTGGAGTTATGAACATATATTCAGTGGGGAATTTGACATGGTAAAAGTGCTCAGATGGGGCAGGGATTTCACCATTGGATAGAGATCTCTAAGAGATTTCCAACAGTATCGACCTTATCTCATTTGGTCCAAGGATGGAGAAGTTATCCCCCCCAGAAGATGGTGTGGAAAGTTACCATGACAGAGGGTATGGTTCCGCATGCCCACATCCACAATTGCAGATTGCGGATTGTGGAAGTGACCATTGTCGGAAGTTGAGATTTGACCTTTCGCACCCGCATTTGCAGATTGTGGATTGCGGATCCGCTATTGCGGATTGCATATTGAGGAAAGGTAAGATTCCGATTATGAATTTTTGCACTTCTGCATCCTCAATTGCAGATTGTGGATTGTAGATCTGCAGTTGCGGATTGCGGATTGCGGATTGCAGAAAGGTAAGCTTTTCGGTTATGAAGTTTTGCACTTCCGCATTTGCAATTGTGGATTGCGGATCCACCATTGCAGATTTTGGATTGCAGAAAGGTAAGCTTTCTGGTTATGAAGTTTGGCACTTCCGCATCCACAATTGTAGATTGTAGATTGCGGATTGCAGATTCCCAGTTGTGGGTTGCAGATTGCGGATCCGAGTCATTTCAATTGTGTGTGTGTATTTAGTCGAATTTGGAAAACAAAAATGTATCAGGGTCTCACGTGGCCTAAGGAGGTCAGTGGGGACATGACATAGAGGCTAAGATGGTGCTAAGAACCCCAACGGAAGTGACTGAGCAGCAATGAGCAGAATTTCAAGAGGCTATTTAGAGCCTGCAAGCAGTGGAAGCTCAGTCTATGAAGATGTATGAAGAAGTGTCGCAATCTTGGGATTCTCTATTTGAAGATGTTGCATTACAAGAGGTGCAAATGCGACTTTGGGTTGAGGAAGGAAATATGAACGCTCTGCGTGATTAGTTGAACACTTTGCCTCCAGTACAACACGTGAGCAGAGTAATAGAAAGCAAACAGCCGCAACATGAGATCAATCAACTGAGAATGCAACATAGGCAACAAACAGAGAGGGTCCAAACAATCGAGTCGAAGGCCCAATGTGTTTCAGAGGACATTGGAAGCAGACATAATTCCATCCAGTCGACAATCACAAAGGATGTCGAGTAGAGCCAGTCACATAATACTGCATAGGTAGTAGAAACTGTTGGCCCGAAGAAAGATGAAATCCAATAGCTCGTCGAGGTGAGTAGGAATATTTATAAAGAGTTTATGTCGAAGCTACAAGAATCTGACTCACATCCTTGAAGTGGCTCAGGACGAGCCACATGTGAGTATCAGAGGCCTGTTGGGCCTAGCTTTTGGAAGTACGAATTTTTGAAGAACTAGTTTGGTGTGGACAAAGAGAAAGTGGAAGCGGTTCAACAAAGTGGTGAACTCCGATGAAGCTACCAAGAAAACAGGGAAAACAGTCATATTGATCAAGTCAATGGTCAGAGTTGGAACAATTAGTTAGAATTGGTCCACATTATATTAAAGAGTCGGTTAGGAAGTTAGTGATTTAGTGGGATCGAGGAAAGCTAAGTGCACCCTATAAATATGTAATAAGAGAGAATTTTTGGGTTGGTTATGATTATGCTCTGATGGTTATTGTAATTCGGGTTTTTTTTTCTCCATAATGAAGATATATGCTATGTCTGTTGGAGATATTTTGGGGAAGCTGAGTCACTCATCTGCAGGATGTGTGCACAGATCCATTGTAATTCATGAAGAAACTTGTAAGTCTTACCTGAAGTGTTTATTTGGCTTCGACTCATAATAAAAAAATGCTTCTGTGGTTTTTCGCAAATGGGTTTCCACGTTAAACATGGTGTTTTGCATGTTGTGTCATGATGTAATTTGATATGTGTTTCTTTTCTCTATTGAATATCTAAGTATATGTATGATAAGTAAAGTGTATGAATGCAAATATAATCTAAGTGTGTTAATATAGTGAAGTTAAGATTTCTGTTGAAGTAATATATGTGTGGAAGCTCTACTTTTGTCGATGTTATGAAGTAAAATATGTTGATGAATTTATTGCACGCTGAGTATTCCCCTTCTATACTGCATGAAGTCTGGTTCCTGCAGTTCCCATAGATACTTCGAGTGAGACCTTATCTGCTCTATAGGTGTTGCCAAAATGGATTCGCTCCCTTTCGGGCCAGTGTTTTTGGATAGGTTGTTTGTTGGTGAAATGTTAAGAGTTGAAATCTGGTCGAAGTAAAAGTGTGCCAACACAACCTCCAACAAGATGTCAGTCAATACATTATATCCTGCACTGCCCGTGCCATCACGAAACCTGCCATAAAAAAACAGGGCTTTTACACCCCTCTTCCCACTCCTTATGGGCCATGCGAATCCATTTCCATGGATTACATGTCTGTACTGCCTTCAACCAAGCATGGTAATGACTCTCTGTTTTTTGTTGTGGATCACTTCTCTAAGATGGCCATTCTAATAGCTTGCAAGAAGAACATCTCTGTTGAAGCCACTACTAAGCTCTTCTTCGAGCATGTTTGGGTTCATTTCAGATCGAGAAAACTAGTTCCTAAGCACTTTCTAGTCCATCCTATGGTCATTGATGGATACCAAGCTCACTAAATCGACTTCCTTCCACCCCAGACTGATGGACAACCAAAGGTAGTCAACATGATGATTGTGCATTTTCTGAGAATTTACAATTCTGGACATACTCGCACATGGGATGAGAGCCTTCCTTATGTTCAACATATCTATAAAATACCTCTTCATATATCTACCGGCCACAACCCTTTTCAAGTGTTCTTGAGGTTCCAAACACTGTCCCCAATTGATGTACCTCTTCCCATTGCATCCACACGGGAGGAATATTCCCATGCTCATACTGAGGTTGATAAGGCCACCAAATTTGTTCAACGAATGAAACAAATACGTCAACAGATCCATGACATTTTGGAAAAGGCCAACACTAAGTACAAGCAGCGACATGAGCAACATCGGGTAAGTTCCAGGTGCGTGATAAGGTTTGGTTTCATTTGCATAAAGAGAGGCTCACAGTGACTCATCTCAAGCTTCGTCCACTTCGATATGGGTCGTGCACCATCACCAAGGAAGTTGGCGACAATGCCTCCAAATTAAGCATTCTGCCATTCCTTACCCTCCACCCAGTATTCAATGTGGAGCTCCTTCGCCCATATTTTCCACCATTGTTGGACACCTCGGAGGTGGCAGAGTAATTGACACCTATAGAGCTTAATCCCAACTACATGGATTAGGAAAATATTGATCAAATCATGGATACACAGGTTAGTGGCATCCACAAGAAAAATATCCAACTACATCGGGTTGTCAAAACAAGGAAACTACTCCACCAAGGCAAGTGACTCACCAGGAGTCAAATTCAGCAGATGTTTCCCCATTTGATGGGGGCACTCAATGCAATGGAGACCAGTGCTTCTTGGGGGGGGGGGGCGATCCATATGGATAGAGGTGGCCACCCACCTATTCCACTAGCTCAAAATAGTTTCCATTTTAGCAATTTTGTAATAATTGTTCTACAGTTTTTCGGGTCCCGAACTTCCGGGGCCATTTTGAGGCCCTAAATGACATTTTTTGGAGATACTGGGAGGGCATTGTTTGCTAATGAAAGTGAATCCTAGTCAAAATTTGTATATCTTGAATAGAACTTTCCAACAAGCTATCGAGCGCTCGAAATGTAGATCATATGCAAAAGATATGACCTTGGTAAGTTGACTGTTCAACTGACCACCTTGGGGCCACAAAATTTATGATGGTTCATCTTCTAGGGTTAGGTTTTTAGATGTCTAGGGTTATTTCCCTCATGCTTATGATAAATAGTCTCTTTTGGCCTCTTCTTGTATTCATCTTATCACAAATGAACGTATATGCCACATCTCTTCCCAAAGATATAGCTACCACCATTCCAGCTGCTTTTATTTTACAGTTTGTTCTATTTCATTCATTTTAATAGAATCTGAGTTTACTATATCACTATGTTTCTTGCAATATGTTTGTGTATGTGAATATATATATGATCTTTCATTTCGTTCTCACATAAATCCATATCAACCTTCATATCTTCTTTTTTCTGGGTAGAACCACTCCTTCCAGGGCCGAAGGAACAAGCCTATTGAGTAGAAGAACTAAGGTCCTCCATCCAACACTTGATTTTAGTCTTATAGATTAATAAAACTGACGATAAATAAAGCCTTATATCCAAGATGAATATCATAATGGCCCTTTGGTTTCTAAGTGGAATTAATCCACCAAATTAGGGCTTTCTCAAATGGAAACATATCCACAAATTTCCCAATCACGGCATGATCTTTCATGAACTCGATGCAATCTCTTAATTTGTTCAACTTGATCTATATCGACGGGACTTGGGTCAATTTGGGCATACACTATCCCATCCTTCTCCCATCAATGATTTGCTTCGTTCTTGAACCCTGGATACCAGTTCCCTCTCCTCCCAATTTGTGCAAGGGGATATGGACACTACTGATATGAACTCCCTCAGCCATTGCCTCATAGGAGGCCTGGACTCCCCCCCTATCTTGCAGCCATGTATCATTGTCAGTCTACCCTCCCCTCAGAATAATCGTAAACAACAAAGCTCCCCCAAAAATAATTCAGCTTAACAACTACAACTAGATTAATTGTAGTGTCTCCAACACTTAGAATAGAAACCAAATAGTAGATATTTTAGCATAAAGAATCCTCAAAATATAGAAAGTAAATAAACTATATTGTAATTGAATATCTAAAGTGATTCTATTATCAATTGGGACTCCAATACCGCTGTTATGACCATAAATTAAACAACAAAAATTAATCTTATGACTAAAATATGATATCAGTGTCATTATTTGGAGCTCTGATACAATTGGTATGAGTCAACCTAGAATTAAGCTATTATAAATCAAATTTGAAAGAAATGAAATATAGAACTAGAAATGAAAAATCAAGAAACTAAAGCAACCCAAAATCTAAAACTAAGAAGTCAATAAATGTAGCAAAATATTCAATAGTTTTAAGAGCATTAACACCAAACAAATGAACAATAGTAACATTGTGGGTTACTCCTTGCTACCTCGTATCATATATTCTTTATACTTGATCTTGCTTTCAGATCCAAGAAATATTGTACGTGCAGAAACTTGGGACGTAATGGGACAAACATGTAAACATGCTAATGGTGCATCGGGTTAGGGGTCATTTCACTTGAAGGGTAATGGGTGAAATTTTCCCTTTCTCCTCCTTTCTATATAATGCACTACCTTAACTAGGGGATCTCATGTTACTATCACTGGTGCACCCTTAGACTATGGAAGTGCAAAGGGAAATCCCTCATGTTGGGAGGTTTTCTTTGGCACTCCCTTGTCCTAGGTTCCATGAACAGGGCTACCTTACGAGCGGCAAGCAAGAAGGGATACGGACTAATGGTACATAAGATCAAGGATCCATTCTACCTTTAGGGTAATGGGCCCTAAATTGTCCCCATTCCCCTTCTTACTATATTTAAGGATTCATGAATATATAACAAGTCAGTAGCATCATTAGTATTGGCACCTCAAACCCACATGAATATTGATGGTAGAAGCCAATTCGAATATCAGTGACTATTTGACTATGTGAAACAAGCAGAAGAGTTGAGATGGATAAATATCTCCTTGCGTGGAAATGTTGTACAAGAGACCATTATTATTACATGGAAAATTGACAGAGGAACAAGATTGCTTGAAATAGTTAAAAGGCCACCAAATTATTTGATAAATAGCCAAAGTGAGGCTCCATTCAACCTTCAGGGTAATGGGTGAAATTATGCCCATTCCCCTCCTTACTATCTTTAAAGATTCATGAATAAAGAATGAGTAAGTAGCATTAGTGGAGGTAGACCTATTTATTGGTTGATAATGAGGTATCGACACCCCGAACCTGCATGAATATGGATGGTAGAATCCAATTTGAATATTGGTGATTGTGTGAAACAAGGAGAAGAGTTAGGATGGATAAAGATCTCCTTGCGGGGAAATGTTGTACAATAGACCATTGTTATTACATAGAAAATTGACAAAGGAACAAGATTGCCTGAAACAGTCGAAAAGGCTAGCAAATTACAAGCTAAAAGGGAAAAGCAATGGAAACATTTCTAAATATTAGACTTGCAAGAGCCATTTGAACAAAAATTCACTCAAAATTTTGTCAAATTTCGATCCATTTGCATGGAGAGGCCAACAATAACCCAAGATATTTCAAATTTCATTTTACATTCAAATTTAGTAAAAATGCAAAATTTTCAACTTCAATAGACAATTTCAAGCCAATGCAGAGCATAGCACAGATAATGTTATGAAAACCTTTGATGAGCCTTTTGAAATCACATTAAAAAACACAAATTATGCATATAATTGAAGTAACTTACCCCTGATTTCGAGGAAACAACCAAATTAAGAAGTTTTGGGCTCCATTTTAAACATCTCAAGAACACGAATTGTATTTCTTTGAGCTACCCAAAGTAGATTGTTGTTGGTCAAGCTCGACAATCAAATAATGCTATGAAAACCTTCTTTGATCCTTCTAAAATCCATGAGACTATTATGAACATTAACACACTATACACACAAAATCTAATTCTCGAATTTCAAATTTAATGTCAATTAAATTTTCCTATGTACCTAGCCGAAGCAAGCCTTGCCACTACCATCTACACTACAAAGTTTAAGGCTAGTGCCATATTACACAAATCCAATAAAAACATTATATAATATATATTAAAAAATCTAAATTATATATCTATATATATATATATTCAAAAATCCAAAATTATAGGCACGTTTGAAAATAAAGACAGATACCACAATAAAAATGCAACAAACCAAAAGCTACATACTACAATGACATAATAAAAAAACTAAACAATGTATTATCAAACACTAAAATAATTCAAGACTATGTCCCATGTAGAAAAGACATAATAAGAACAAAGTACTTTTTATACAAAAATATCTCAATTCCGTAGTCTTATCAAGTGTGAAGATCGGTAAATTCTGGATTGGCAAGTGCGGGAGGAGTCATTTTGGACTCCGAGGGAAGCAATGTGAAAGACTATGCCTGGGGAATCGACAGGACTAATAATGATGAGGAATGGCTCGCATTAATAAAATGTATGGAGGTCACTAGGAACGTAGATGTGAAGGATCTTGTAGCCATTGGAGATTCAATGTTTGTTATCAAGGAAGCCAGGGCTCTAGCAAAAAATCGTCGAAAACCAGTCTCCAAAATCCATCACCACTTCATCTTCTCGGCTAAGGATTTCAACTCTATCTCATTTCTTCATGTCTTAAGGCACAATAATCAACAAGCTGACACCAAGGCCAACATTGGCGCTGGATTGGACTGTGGTTTAGTGATCAGGAATGGTTGAACTCTTGCCAACAACTGGGTCCCGTAGCCCTTCCCCTCTTGGTCTGCCTTTGTCACTTATGATCACGCCTCCTAAGCACCTCCTCTCGACTTGGGGTTCATCCCACTACCCCTGGGGTTCATCCCACTACCCCTCTATCTCTGGCCTCAACTATGTGTTTAATGCTAAGATCCCCTAGGGATTTCCCTACCTCCCTAGATCCTTCTACACGTCCACTAGGCTCAATCGGCGACCTCTTGTGACTAACACCACCTGTCTCGCATGCGTGAATTCATTGGGACCAAGTTCCTAGGACAACGCGACTTATTTCAGGCTCGAAGGTGGCATTTTAGGCATTCCACAAGACACTTTGTGCCGAGTGCAGAGTTTGCATCTGTAGGTAAACATGGAAGACGGAAACAATGCTGGTCAAAATCACCCTATGCAGCAGTGTAGAAGTTGTAGGAAACATCTCCAGGCTAATTCGGGGGGGTTAGAATGAAACGATACATGTCTGCTCTTGATGTGGTGCAGGGAAACAATGGTTCTAAGCAGCAGGCCTCTCGTGGTGTTCTGGTGCAACATGGCTTTTGTGCGATCGATTCTGGAAATGGCAGAACCTGGGCTCCTCTCGACGTGGGCTTGGGACAATGCAATAAGGTCTCCGGGTTGCATGCCCTCTGTGGTCATTCAAGCGAGCCTGACAGCGGTAGGAATTGGCCTCTTCTTGATGTGGGACAAGGCCAGAACAATTGTGGTATTGTGTAGCAATTTGTTCATGGTAACTCCGGAGAGTCGGGCAGTGGCAGGAATTGGATGCACAAGGCCGGAGACAACAGTGGTTTCGTGAATTCGGGCTCCCCGCCAGGACCTGACAGTCCATCCCCTGGGGTACTTTCGCATGTTTTGGAGCTGGAAACGCAGGTTCGAAGGCTAAGAGGAGAATACTTTGAGCTGAAAAAAGCCATTTCCACCTCGCCACCTTTGTTCAGATCTCGAACTCCGAAGTCCGAAGCAGCAGCGGCAAGATGAACGATTATTTTGACATCATGACTGGCAAGGTTGAGTCCCTTCATAGCTGTCTCAGAATTGTTGAAGCTAAGGTCGACTGCATCAGGACCAACAACAGGAATAGCCCCACTGGCCTCCATGGCGTTGATGATGATAATGCGGGTTCTGCGGCCGGGGGCAAGGAGAAGAACGTCCTCCAACTCCATGTCAATTGATGTTTCCTCTATCATCTTGTTCTTGGTTTTTCAGAACTTTTTTGTAAAGGATTCCTCCTCTTTTATGTTTAAGCTTGTAGAAGTTGGTCCATCAACTCTCCTTTCGATATGTATTTCTTATGTAGTCTGATATTAGGGATGTTTGTAAGAATTTTCAGTTATTGCAGAATAGGGATGATATATGACATGCAAAGACTGGAATGTGATGAGTTTGTCTCGACAACTCTCAATTTTTTGGATTAGTCTTCCCACATTTTTGTAATCTCGTTTCTCTTTTTAATATAAAAGCTCGTTACCTGTTGTTGTAAAAAAAAAGTGTGAAGATCGGTAAATTGTCCTTTGGAAATTGGTAAGAACAAAAAGCAGTACTCCTAACACTGATGACATTTCCAGAAAAGATTTCAATTTCATCCATCTTAAAAAAGATTTTCTTTAAAAAGAATCTCCACTTCCTCTTTTTAATTTGCATTAATATTTTAATCACTTTTTAAATTTCACTTTGCAATATTAAATGACCATAAATAATAATAATTATTATATTTATTTCAAAAGGAGATTAAATTCCACGTGAATGCGTTGATGAAAGGTAGAGAGCGACGGCTCCACACGGGAAAGGCTTGCAAGTTGAGGGCGCAGCAAATAGGCCTCCCCGGAGGGAGGATGAGAAGGCCCCCCTACAAGCACCCCGACAGGACCTGCAGCACGCTCATGGCGTGGACAGGTTACCGGAGATGGAAACGGAAGTACGTGGGCCTATTTACCAAGGCCAAGTTGGATTGTAAAAATTTGACATAAGAAACCAATGGCATATATATATTCCGACCCACCCTTCATTTTTCTGCCGTCAACATATCATCATCCAACCACAAGCCTAACGACAAAGATATGTTGTCAATTATCTAGTAATATATTTATATATATAACGAT
This sequence comes from Larix kaempferi, assembly GCA_027924585.1. Lineage (NCBI taxonomy): Eukaryota > Viridiplantae > Streptophyta > Pinopsida > Pinales > Pinaceae > Larix > Larix kaempferi. The sequence goes on along the minus strand of BSBM01000851.1, from coordinate 1,552,979 downwards.
AAAGATGCCTATTGAACTTTTGAATATTAATATTATTCAAAAGAAAACTTTTATAAATATATATATTTCAAGATTGAAAAGTTGTAATTATTTAGTTATATATATATATATAGGAATCAAAGTTATATATTGATATTGTTGATATGGATAAACATGTCCAAAATGTACACATGCCACCTACAATTAAACCTATAAACAATTAATCACATCGGAACTAAAACTCCAACAAAAATCAAAGAACCTTGTCCTCCATGCAAAAATATCAAAAGGAAAAACAACATACAAAAGTCCTAATGATTAGAAGACATAGAAGGATCCAAAATCTACTACATGATCTTTAGTGAGATCAACATAATGAATGAAACCATCCATAGGTCCAATGGCTTGCTTAGATAAAGTATCAACCCTTCGATTAAGTTCCCAAAAGATATGAGAGGAGATAAAGGGGAAACCATTGAGCATGTCACAAATCCGATGAGCCCACTACTCGAGATGTATGACTTGGAGTATGGAAGAACCAACAGCCCAATCTATCACCACTCTCGAATCACCAAAGACCCTTAGATTGAGACCTCTTATATATATATATATAAAACTGGATAATTGACAACCTACCATTGTCGTTAGGGTTGTGACCCTATAAAAAAGAAGGAAAAAATGGAATATACACCATATTTTCCATAGTTCCAATGGGAAATAGGGTTAGCATTTTTATCAAAAGGAGTTTCTTACACACCCAATGCGGCCACGAATTAATATATATTACAACTTTACACTTTAGTTTCTCTTGAGGATGGCACCAAGGGAGGGAGAAGAATCAACCAAAGGATTTCATTTATTCGTTTAGTGATGTTAGCTAGAGGGAGAAGAATAGACCAAAGGATGCCATTTATGCCTCACGTAGTCTAAAAGTTCTACAATTTGCAACGGAAAAATTGATTTTTCCAGCACGATTTTGAAAAAATATGGCATAAATTTTTAAAAATCCTGGTTTCAACTGTCAAACTCTAAAATTTTGGGTTCCCTAGGGATTTTTGATGGTGTTAAATCCATTTGTACCATCAAAATCGCCATTAAAACACAATTAAATTCAGATTTTGCAATATAAAAAAACGTTGGATTCCGGTGAAAAGCTCCATCCAGGCCAAATCGTCTAATTTTTAGACAACTCCTTTATTCATTTAGTGATATTAACTACATATGAATATTTAGACATATACAATTTAACAAGTATTTAATTGAGAAAAATATTTGATATTAATTACACGTTAATTGAATTTGTTTTAAATTATTTTATCATCTTAAACAAAGTTAATGTTAATATAATAAGCAAATATTTACTTTAGAAATTATACCGAGAATGATATACGATATTAATTACAAATTTAATTGAGATATTATACTCATGATGATACATGATATTAATTACAAAGTTAATTGAATATGCTTTACATTATTTTATTATTGTAAACAAAGTAAGTAAATATTTGTATTACACATCTTAGTAGAGATATCCTAAGAGATAACCCACCAAGATATCCATATAGGAAGAGACTAGCAGTAATGGAGTACGGAAAAAGAGGGAGCCACAGGGGAATGAGCTTCATTGCATGGCAATAGACTCACACAAGTGCTTGCATCCATGAGAAAGAGTGCACCAGATGTAACACATGCCCTTACTTTCTATGACCATTGAGTTATTGATTGAAGTGACCTGTATAGAGATTATCAACTTATTATCCATAAGGGATCTACAATCAAAATGGTTGGCCCCCATTTTTATAAAAACTTAGGCCTTTGTTTAAATTTACTACTTCATTGGCAAGCCTATTAGCAATTGAGGTATTATACCTTTTGATATGAAGAAGGTCAACCTTCTTGACTATCTTGAGGTCTTCAATGATTCTCGTATAGAATTTTTCGTTGATTGTTCCTTTCTTACTTATTCTTTTTCTTGCTTTCGTAATAATAAGAATAAAATCTCTGAGGATTAAGACTTTTTTTATCTTGAAGGGAGGTGATGATCTCCATCCACATGTATAGAGCTTAAAATTCTTTTAGTTATTTGTTGCCAAGCCCATTCCCCAAAGAAATTTGTTAATTTTATATTTCCTTCAGAATCCAAAAAAAAACCCCTCCCTTACACCTACCACCCCAATATGATTAATTAATATTAAAATATATAAAGAATGTTAAATATGATTAATTAATATTAAAATATATAAAGAATGTTAAATATTTATGTAGAATAACTTTAAGAGAGATGAACCTATATAAAATTGAATTCATAGGTACAACTAACTATTCCTGGGTTAACAAGGATTTTTTAACACACACACATGTGATTTAGAGAGTGAATGGTTTATTATTTATTTAAATAAATTGTTTTTAACATGTTGTTAGGGTTTTAAATTTTAATTTGACTAAGGTTGAGTTTAAAAGTTTAATATTTTTTATAACAAATGTTTTTGCTAACATGAGTATAATTCATAATCTCTTTTTGAAAAGAAATTGTGATTTTAATTCATAATCTCTTTTTGAAAAGAAATTGTGATTTTTTTGAGACAGAATTGAAAACACATATACACCCACGTATTAAAAAATAATAATATTGAAATCTCTCTCATACACATAGAAAAATAATAGTATTAAAATATCTCTCTCACATACATAATCCAATGAAAAAACCACAATTTCTCTTCATAGATAAAATTGAAATTATACTTTTTCATATGCTTTTAGCACTGCCCAATAACCAATAGCCAAGAAAAATTATTGTTCTCTAATAAGAGATAAACATTATATTTGGGTTGCATACCGTTACAAATGATTATTTAATAAATTTATCATCATAATTCCTTATCATAATAAGAGTATATCATGAAAATATCAATTTAAGGTCCAAACATTTTCTAAAATGCCATCACATGCTAACATAAATATATAAATCTTGAATAGAAAACAAGAGATATAGATCATAAGTTAATTAGAATTAACCTCTTCCACAACCATTAATCCTTAAGCAATTGACCTTCCTTTGATAACGAGAACATATTACATTTAATTCTTTATAAACATGTTTAAAACAAATAGACTCAAAACAAGATGCAATTTCTTTTAGATGAGCTCCAATTGGCCTGCGAATAATGTTGTGAACTCAAAGGATACTTGCATCCCATTGTTCACTAGAGGGGAGTCTTAAAACACAAGATGTGAGTTAATCTTTAGAACATCACTCTCAATGCTATGAACTATGAATAATTGTTAGAGCAAACACCAAAGCTGTTTTAAACATTACACAGTGAGTGTCCAAAAAGTAAAGAATGCCTCCAACAACGTTGAATTCTAGAGGACCCTACCTAGCTCCATAATGAAATCCAAGATATGAATTTGTTGATTTGCAATTCAACCCATTGTCTTATACCTCCTTGACTAACCATCATTCTACATTTTGGAATCATAGACCTCACTTGAACAAAAACTTAAAGAATACAATGAATTTCTCATTAAATGTTTGGGAGTTTCTAGCTTTCCAAGTACTCCACAAGAATAGACACGAAACATAATTATGCTTTTTTAATTCTTTTTATTAAACTATCTCTTTAACTTACTCTTCCATTGAAGGTAATTGATATCCTCAAAGCCCAAAACCTAAAAAAGAAAGTTGTGAAACGTGTTGTGTCCTCTATTTAAACTAGGTGTTCTAATTACTAACATTTGCAAAAATAGGTTTCTAGTAAATCAGTTCTTAGAAATTGTGGAAAGTTATGTGAACTGCATTTGTGAGAAAAATAAAGATGAAAAAGACTAATTTGAATTATAATCACACAAGTCACAGTGCATACAAAAGAGTGATTGTGTGGAAACATCGCACACACGTCACAATGCATACAATAGAGTGATTGTGTGAAAACATAGCACAAAAATGTGTCACAACAAAAACACTTGGAAAGTTAAGTGATGGGACATATTTTTCTGTTTCAACTACCAAACAAAGAAGTAGCATGACAAAAAAATAAAAATATGTCAAGCAATGGCACAGATGTCGAACAAACAACCGTTCAATATGGCTTGAAACAAAGGCCGGGAATCACGCCACCTTAAAATTGGATGGATGATGACTTTCAACCTACAAATACCAAATATAATGTAAGTTACTTTCAATCATATTTTTTATTTACGTATTTTCTAAATTGATTTTGATGATCTACTTTGTTTTATTCATGGATCAAAATTAGTCTCGTCATTTGGTATCAAATATCAAACATTGCAATTCAAGTCTATTTTATGAAAATTTAGTTTTTTTTAAAACCTACCCACCTACGAGTGATATATTTGTGTACTTATTTCACGGTTGAAAATTTAGTTTTCCTTATTTGAAACCTACCCACCCACCAATGACATAATTTTGTACGTATTCCATGGTTTCTTTAAGTATCGATTGCGCCATTGCACCAATGATAGATGTTTTTATTTCATGGTTGCTTTAAGCCACCATTAAGCATAGATTGTGCCATTGCACCAATGATATATGTTTGTACTTATTTCACGGTTGCTTTAAGCATAGATTGTGCCATTCGGTTGATAATCTAACTTGTTTCATTCATGTGATGATAAATTAGCTCATCTCTTGGTATCACACCTTGCCATTCAAGTCTACGATAACATTTTTTCAATTAGCTCATCTTTTGGTATCACACCTTGCCATTCAAGTCTAAGATAACATTTTTCTTGGACACCAATGATATATTTTTGTACTTATTTCATGGGTTGTTTTAAGTATGGGTTTTTCCATTGTGTTCATGGTTTAATATTTGTAGAAGGAGATAAACACGGGTTGGAGATCATTTCACTTTTTAGGGGAACATGTGACATAGCATGTCATCCGCATTCCTTTTTTTTTTACACATTTTCAATTTTCTTTATTATATATGTTCCCCATATTTCATACTCTCAATTCAACAACAAGAAGCTTGCCATGTATTCCTCTAATACATTTTTACCCCCTATTTTAATATACATGCATATCCCAGGGGGTTCACTCTATGAACCTATGACATAGCACCTGCATTCATATGATATTAAAGAACACCATCAATTTTACCAAATATTAATGAATGCCTCCAAAAATACTTTTATCGAACCCGTCCCAATACACCCTTTGTTTAAAAAAACTCCTATTTTCATTATTTTATTTTTTTCAAAATTGAAAAGTTCTAATTATATATATATATATATATATCAGGAATCTGAAAGCTATATATTGATATTCATCATATTGTTGATACTAATAAATATGTCCAAACTGTACACATGCCGCCTACAATCAGACCTATAAACAACTAATCACATAGAGACTAAAACTCCAACAAAAATCAAAGGACCCTGTCCTCCATTCAAAGACATCAAAAGGAAAAACAACATACAAAAGTCCTGATGATTAGAAGACATAGAAGGATCCAGAATCCACTACATGATCTTCAATGAGATCAACATAATGAATGAAACCATCCATAAGCCCAATGGTTGCTTACATAAAGTATGAACCCTTCGATTAAGTTCCTGAAAGATATGAGAGGGGATAAAGGGGAAACCATTGAGCATGTCACAAATCCGATAAGCCCACTGCTCAAGATGTATGACATGGAGTATGGAAGAAACAACAACCCAATCTATCACCACTCTCAAATCACCAAAGACCGTTAGATTGAGACCTCTTATCTATCTATCTATCTATCTATCTATCTATATAAAACTGGATAATTGACAACCTACCATTGTCGTTAGGGTTGTGACCCTGGGAAAAAGAAGGAAAAGTTGGATTATACACCATATTTTCCATAGTGCCAATGGGAAAGAGGGTTAGCATGTTTATCAAAGGTATTTTCTTATGCACCCAATGCGGCCACAAATTAATATATATTACAGCTTTAGACCTTAGTTTCTCTTGGGGCTGGCGCCAAGGGAGGGAGAAGAATCAACCAAAGGATTTCATTTATTCGTTTAGTGATGTTAGCTAGAGGGAGAAGATTAGACCAAAGGATGCCATTTATGCGTCACGTAGTCTAAAATTTCTACGATTTGCAACGGAAAAATTTGATTTTTCTAGCACGATTTTGAAAAAATCTGGCATAAATTTTTTAAAATATTGGTTTCAATTGTCAAACTCTAAAATTTTGGGTGCCCTAGGGATTATTTATGGTGTTAAATCTATTTCTACCATCAAAATCGCCATTAAAACACAATTAAATTCAGATTTTACAATATAAAAAAAAATGTTGGATTCTGGTGATAAGCTCCATCCAGGCCAAATCGTCTAATTTTTAGACAACTCTTTTATTCATTTAGTGATGTTAGCTACATATGAATATTTAGACATATACAATTTAACAAGTATTTAATTGAGAAAGATATTTGATATTAATTACACGTGAATTGAATTTGTTTTAAATTATTTTATCATCTTAAACAAAGTTAATGTTAATATAATAAGCAAATATTTAATTTAGAAATTATACCGAGAATGATATACGATATTAATTACAAAGTTAATTGAGAAATTATACTCATAATGATACATGATATTAATTACAAAGTTAATTGAATATGCTTTACATTATTTTATTATAGTAAACAAAGTAAGTAAAGATTTGTATTACACATCTTAGTAGAGATATCCTAAGAGATAACCCACCAAGATATCCATATAGGAAGAGACTAGCAGTAATGGAGTACGGAAAAAGAGGGATCCACAGGGGAATGAGCTTCCTTGCATGGCAATAGATTCACACAAGTGCTTGCACCCATGAGAGAGAGTGCACGAGATGTAAAACATGCCCCTACTTTCTATGACCATTGAGTTATTGAATGAAGTGACCTGTATAGAGATTATCAACTTAATATCCATAAGGGATCTACAATCAAAATGGTTGGCCCCCATTTTTATAAAAAACTTAGGCCTTTGTTTAAAGTTACTACTTCATTGGCAAGCCTATTAGCAATTGAGATATTATACCTTTTGATATGAAGAAGGTCAACCTTCTTGACTATCTTGAGGTCTTCAACGATTCTCGTATAGACTTTTTCGTTGATTGTTCCTTTCTTACTTATTCTTTTTCTTGCTTTCCTAATAACAATAATAAAATCTCTGAGGATTAAGACTTTTTTATCTTGAAGGGAGGTGATGATCTCCATCCACATGTATAGATCTTAAAATTCTTTTGGTTATTTGTTGCCAAGCCCATTCCCTAAGTAAATTTGTTAATTTTGTATTTCCTTCAGGATCCAAAAAGAAACCCCTCCCTTACACCTACCACCCCAATATGATTAATTAATATTAAAATATATAAAGAATGTTAAATATTTATGTAGAATAACTTTAAGAGAGATGAACCTATATAAAATTGAATTCATAGGTGCAACTAACTATTTGTTGGTTAACAAGGATTTTTTAACACACACATGTGATTTAGCGAGTGAATTGTTTATTATTTATTAAAATAAATTGTTGGTTAACAAGGATTTTTTAACACACACATGTGATTTAGCGAGTGAATTGTTTATTATTTATTTAAATAAATTGTTGGTTAACAAGGATTTTTTAACACACACATGTGATTTAGCGAGTGAATTGTTTATTATTTATTTAAATAAATTGTTTTTAACATGTTGTTAGGGTTTTAAATTTTAATTTGACTAAGGTTGAGTTTAAAAGTTTAATATTTTTTATAACAAATGTTTTTGCTAACATGAGTATAATTCATAATTTCTCTTTGGAAAGAAATTGTGATTTTTTGGAGACAGAATTGAAAACACATATACACCCACTTATGGAAAAATAATAATATTGAAATCTCTCTTATACACATAGAAAAATAATAGTATTAAAATATCCCTCTCACATACATAATCCAATGAAAAAACCACAATTTCTCACAATTTCTCTTCATAGATAAAATTGAAATTACACTTTTTCATATGCTTTTAGCACTACCCAATAACCAATAACCAAGAAAAATTATTGTTCTCTAATAAGAGATAAACATTATATTTGGGTTGTATACCGTCACAAACAATTATTTAATAAATTTATCATCATAATTCCTGATCATAATAAGAGTATATGATAAAAATATCAATTTAAAGTTCAAACATTTTCTAAAATGCCATCACATGCTAACATAAATATATAAAGCTTGAATAGAAAACAAGAGAAATAGATCATAAGTTAATTAGAAAGTGTATAGAGACAAACCTATTAACCTCTTCCACAACCATTAATCCTTAAGCAATTGACCTTCCTTTGATAACGAGAACATATTACATTTAATTCTTTAAACATGTCTAAAACAAATTGACTCAAAACAAGATGCAATTTCTTTTAGATGAGCTACAATTGGCCTCCGAATAATGTTGTGAACTCAAAAGGATACTTGCATCCCATTGTTCACTAGAGGGGAGTCTTAAAACACGGAATGTGAGTTAATCTTTAGAACATCACTCTCAATGCCATGAACTATGAATAATTGTTAGAGCAAACGCCAAAGCTGTTTTAAACATTACATAGTGAGTGTCCAAAAAGTAAAGATTGCCTCCAACGACGTTGAATTCTAGAGGACCCTACTTAGCTCCATAATGAAATCCAAGATATGAATTTGTTGATTTGCAATTCAACCCATTGTCTTATACCTCCTTGACTAACCATCATTCTACATTTTAGAATCACAAACCTCACTTGAACAAAAACTTAAAAAATACAATAAATTTCTCATCAAATGTTTGGGAGTTTCTAGCTTTCCAAGTGCTCCACAAAAATAGACACGAAACATAATTGTGCTTTTTAAATTTTTTTTATTAAACTATCTCTTTAACTTACTCTTCCGTTGAAGCTAAGTGATAACCTCAAAGCCCAAAACCTAGAAAAGAAAGTTGTGAAACGTGTTGTGTCCTTTATTTAAACTAGGTGTTCTAATCACTAACATTTGCAAAAATAGGTTTCTAGTTGATTTATCGGTTCTTAGAAATTGTGGAAAGTTATGTGAACTGCATTTGTGAGAAAAATAAAGATGAAAAAACTAATTTGAATTATAGTCACACAAGTCACAATGCATACAAAAGAGTGATCGTGTGGAAACATCGCACACAAGTCATATTGCATACAATAGAGTGATTGTGTGGAAACATCCCACAAAAATGTGTCACAACAAAAACACTTGGAAAGTTGAGTGATGGGACATATTTTTTAGTTTCAACTACCAAACAGAGATGTGGCATGACCAAAAAATAAAAATATGTCAAGCAATGGCACAGATGTCGAACAAACAACGGTTCAAGATGGCTTGAAACAAAGGCCAGGAATCATGCCACCTTAAAATTGGATGGATTGTGACTTTCAACCTACAAATATCAAATATAATGTAAGTTACTTTCAATCATATTTTCTATTTACGTATTTTCTAAATTGATTTTGATGATCTAATTTGTTTTATTCATGGATCATAAATTAGTCTCATCATTTGGTATCAAATATCAAATATTCCAATTCAAGTCTATTTTATGAAAATTTAGTTTTTTTTAAAACCTAAATTTAGTTTTTTTTTTAAAACCTACCCACCTACGAGTGATATATTTGTGTACTTATTTCACGGTTGAAAATTTAGTTTTCCTTATTTGAAACCTACCCACCCCCCAATGATATAATTTTGTACGTATTCCATGGTTTCTTTAAGTATAGATTGCGCCATTGCACCAATGATAGATGTTTTTATTTCATGGTTGCTTTAAGCCACCATTAAGCATAGACTGTGCCATTGCACCAATGATATATGTTTGTACTTATTTCATGGTTGCTTTAAGCATAGATTGTGCCATTCTGTTGATAATCTAACTTGTTTCATTCATGTGATGATAAATTAACTCATCTTTTGGTATCACACCTTGCCATTCAAGTCTACGATAACATTTTTTCAATTAGCTCATCTTTTGGTATCACACCTTGCCATTCAAGTCTAAGATAGCATTTTTTCTTGGACACCAATGATATATTTTTGTACTTATTTCATGGGTTGTTTTAAGCATGGATTTTTCCATTGTGTTCATGGTCTAATATTTGTAGAAGGGGATAAACACTGGTTGGAGATCATTTCACTTTTTAAGGGAACATGTGACATAGCATGTCATCCGCATTCCCTTTTTTTTGCACATTTTCAATTTTCTCGATTATATATGTTCCCCATATTTTACACTCTCAATTCAACAACAAGAAGCTTCCCATGTATTCCTCTAATACATTTTTACCCCCTCTTTTAATGCACATGCATATCTCAGGGGGTTCACTATATGAACCTATGACATAGCACCTGTGTTCATATGATATTAAAGAACACCGTCAATTTCACTAGATATTAATGAATGCCTCCAAAAATACTTTTATTGAACCCGTCCCAATTCACCCTTTGTTTTAAGAAAACTCCTATTTTCATTAAATATCTTGGGCATCCATTTTTTCCATGACATTTTTAATATCCCCTTTTAATTTTATCCTTAATTTGGTGACATAGCATGACTCTTACGATCCCAAGAAACCTTTAAGGGTGAAATATAAATTCTTAGCAAGAGCATATATTTTTGGATGCAAACAATCCATTGAACACAAGTTGAATTCATAAACAATCATTTCAATAAACTTTACACTACCTTCCCTCATTAGTTATTCCTATTCAAACACCATTGTGACTACAAACACAATCAAATTCACACCACCTCCACACATAGATCATATTTATTTAAACACTTATCTCAATTCACATAGTCAAATTAACACCAATTTTAGACATAGTGTACCTATTCAAACCCCCAAGGCCCTATTCAATCCCCTAGATTAATTACCCCCCTAATACACATATGTTTTTAATACATTAAAAATACCCCTGGACTTCTATATACTAGGCAATATGTTGCTTACATTTTTTAGAGTATTAAATCCCCCAATATGAACTTCTTGCTATAATATTGCTTACTTAGTAAACCCCCCATGATGCATATATACAACAAAAAGTGATCTATATCGACATCTAGAGTATCTTTCCCTCTTAGCATGGAATTTATATAGTTGAATCTATCACACAACTCACATATTTCAAGTTGCCTTATTGTTCAATTTTTCTTGTGGTTCATTGGATCGATGTTAACATGCTTATGTCTACACTATTGTGTATTGTTTTTGTAGTTGGTTCTTCTTCTTCTAGGTGGACATGACCAAGTTCACACCCCTTTAGTCTCCCTTCATTTGGGACATTTTGAAAGATATATCTTTGGTGTTTATGTTAGTGATCACCCACTCACATTCAAATCTCAAGGGTAACTTTTATCAAGCATTTATCTCCTTTTCTTTATGGCACCTTGCCATCAATCTAATCCAAATATTTGTGGGCCCTCTCATTCATGATGCACACAAAAATATTAAATTCTATCTTTGTAAGGCTATTTACAAATAATTACCCAATAGGCAAGTTCATCATTTTCATCTATTCACAATTTGAATTTGTTATGTTTGTAAAATGTCTTTCTCGAGGTTCCTATTGTTTTTTCCAGTTGTGTCGTCAAACGCTTTTGTCTAGTACTAGTTGAAACAATTGATGTTTGAAATGCTCTATGTGTAACCCTCGTATCTTTCTTTTTGTATTTTCCAAAAAATTTTATTGCATCACTTATTTTTCTAACACATTATGTTTCCATTTCATCGCTTTTATCGCATTTTGAATACCCAATAATGATGTAGTGTCTTTTAACTTCTTGGACACTAACAAACATCTCAAAATTTGAGCTTGTGCTGCTCATTGATTCTTTTTTGAGAACTTCATCATAAAATTGCATAGCACGATATCTTGCAACATGCTCGGGCAATTTATCCGCATATTTGATGCAATCAATGTTTTTCAACATTTCATCATCAATGGTGAAAGCACCTGTATAAATTTCAGTTAAATTTAATTTACAATATATTGAAAATACTAAATTAGAACCATAAGATAAAATCTAGATTTCACATTTATTAATTTCCATTAAAAAAGCAAAATTCAATCATGAATTAAATTAAATATACTGAAAATTTACACAAACATACATGTACAAACAAATATCTATGTACATACCTGAGCTTGGCTTAATTTCGGTTTAGTTATGGGTTTCAACGACGTCTTCAACAACTTGATCTACATTATGAGAAGGTTCTCTTAGTTTATTATGGAGCATTTTGAAAATTACAATTCATTATAAAAAGATGGATTTGGAAAATGTATAATATATACATACCAAGTTCAATTTCTTGTTCTTGAACTTGATTTTCAATATTCACTTCATCAACATTAGGATATAAATATCTCTTTACATCTTCAACAACTATCTCTTCAGGTTTGATTTCTTGTTCTTGTACTTGATTTTCAATATCCATTTCATCAACATCTTCATCAAATATCTCTTGCGTATGCGCAAGCTTTTGTCTTTTGGCATGATATTTGAGTCTTTCTCTTTCGCTATGAGATGCATCATCTCGTTTACGTGCACATTTTCTTTGGTGATTTCTTTTACTTCCCAGGATTGTTTAATCTAGATATAGGTTTTTAAAAAATCAAAACTTTATAGCAAAAAAAAATTCTAGATTAAGAAACAACTAAATTTTTTTTTTGAGTCTTTCGGTCATTTATAAAAATACAATGTTTGAGAAAAAAATCACTTTTCAAAAAGTCGCTTAGATTCTTTGAGCCTTTGAGAAAACACTTTAAGAGAAGTTGCTTTTGAGTTATTCACCTAAAAAAGAAGTCATTGAGAAAAAAATCATCTTAGAAAAAGTCCTTTAGACTCTTTCAGCCTTTGAGAAAACACTGAAAGAGAAATTTCCTTTCAACCTTTGACAAAAAATAATGCCTATGAGAAAAATATCATCTTACAAAAAGTTATTAGAGTCTTATAGCTCTAAAGAAAACACTTTATAATAAATTGTCTTTGGGTTTTTGACCTAAAAAAACTATTTCAAAACAAAAAATCATCTTAAAAAAAGTCCCTTAGAGTATTTGAAAGAACATCTTAACTGAAATTTCCTTTGAGCCTTTCAGATTTTTTTTTTAAATAAGTCCAAAAAAAAATTCCTTAAAGAAGTCTTTTAGAAAAACGTGTCCTCAAAGAAATCTCTTAGAAAAAGATGCCCTTAAAGAAATCTCTTAGAAAAACATCTCTTGAAAAAAGTCAAAAAAAAAAAATCCTTGAAGAAGTCTCTTAAAAAAAAATCATCTTAACTTCAAGAAGTTCCTTAGAAAAAAATCTCCTTATGGAGGTCTCTTAGAAAAATTTTTCTTAAACAAATAAAACTCCTTTGAAAAAAAACCCCTTAAAAAATATTTTGTAAAAATGTCTATAAGAGTTAGAGATGCGAAATTATGGTAATCACATCAAATCTGACATTCATCTTTTGGAAAACAAATTATTATGTTTCAACTAATCTAATATTACACATGGTTGCATAGCGTGGACCTCACATGATGAATTTAATTGGAATTTTACATCAAATATGGCACTTATATTTTGAAAATTGAATTATTCTGTTTTAGTTAATTGAATATTGCACATGGTCGAACTAAGAAAGGACGGTGCACAAAATCCAAGGAGCTAAGTTTTGTACCATAAGCTTCCTTCAAAATCAAAATGTAAGACTACATAAGATAAGTTGCACACTTCATTTTCAGTGCCAAATTGCAAGAATAATTCAAAAATGATTGTCGAGGGAGCCATACAAGTACATAACAAACACAAGTGGATCTCTCCCAACCTCTTCAAGATTCATATTAACGAGCTTGAACAACTCATTTCACCTGTAAATGTTGAATGTCTCCTTCACAAGGTGTTGACCTCAATTTGAATATTTGTAGATGATGTTGTTTCACTCGCCTAAACTCCTAAAGACATGTAAAGATATTTCGACACTTTAGACTAGTTTTGTAATATTCAACAATGAACAATTGATCTTGGTAAATCTAAGATTATAGTTTTGAATGGTACAAAGAAGCACAACCTTTTGAGCCTTCATTTATATTTTTGATGGAAGGAAGTAGGGGTCACCAGTCCATACACCTATTTTAGAGTATAGTTGAATGGTCTCACCATTAGCTTGAAATTGAGGCCCTGGGTATTTCGTTTGCTCTTGATCCACATTTAGTTTTTTTTATACTCCTAAATTCCAAACATCACAATTATGAAAACTTAAGTAGAGTAATTTCTATATTAAAATGTTATTATTGACTAGACCAGTAAGATTGAAGTGAAATTCCAATATGGGAGGGCATTTCAAACAATTGTGAATAATGATTCATCAATTACTTATCTCTTGAACCATGAGTAAGCTACTTGTAATTCCAATTTATTTAGTTGCTCATGCGGCTCATGCAAATTGAAAGTAGTGGAATAAACCCCACACAAACTAATTGAACTAAACTTCATGGATAAAATGCAAAAACAAAGAGCTTACATAACTAGGTTAACATGTTTTTATTATGTTTAGATTAATATGATTGAAGGGATATATTAACCTCTGTTCATATATATTGAATAATGATGTTTTTTCTAAATTTTAATTTTAAGAATTAATTTTTTTTATTTTTATTTTTTGACATCTAAAAAATTTAAGAAAAAATTGATCTCTCCATGTTTAAAAAATCAAACTTTAAAATGACTTTATAGTAGTTTCTTTTTTGTTAACTAGTGTAAAATTTAAAATTAAGTATATTACATTAAGTACAAAACTTCATAAAATTTCAATCCTATATAACCTTATTCTAATATTTTATATTTATTATAATATCTTATATTTTGTGATATATATTCATACTTATTATTATTTTCATAAATTAAAAAACTGGAAATTAGTGGACATATAGAAACAAGAGCTACGAGTAGCTTAGTCCTTGCCATTTGAATTGGCAAATTGAAATGACTCGATAAGAATTGGCAAATTGAAACAACTCGATAAGTAATATAAGTCATTTTTAAATTTTTTATTTATAAGCTAAGTATAAAATATCTCAATAAGATTTAAGATATAAGAAATAACTTGAATTGATTTTTTCATAGATGCAAGAAACTTTGACAATATTTTTCTAAGTAAAACTAAGTAAGATATACGAAACAATTTTTCAAAGATGCAAAAAACAAGAAACATTGACAAAGATTTGGATTGTTAGCGTGGTCTATGTATCAAAGTAATTTTTAGGGGCGAAATTTCGCCAATTGGCTATTTTTTGGGTTTTTTTTCAAAAAATAAATTCACTATTTGGTAATTTTTAGTCTCTAATATCGCCTATATTTACATAAAATATGTTTTTTTGTCATAATATTCGCCAAAATTTACACATTTGAGTAGTAAATTTCATGTTTCATATTTAATATTTGCCTACCTATCTATATACATGTTTTTTTCAATCCAAAATAATCGCCTATGATACTATACTTAAGTATAATATTAGAATCCATAAAAAATACCCTGCTATGTATTTAGCTTCTTACCATTCTTAAAAAGTCAATGAAACATACAACCACATCACATCAATACAACCCTAAACTAGATAGGACCGGGAAACAACTTGTATCATATACTACACGGAATAGTAAGGTACATGTAATATTCAAACAACACTCAATTTACATGTAATATTCAAACAACACTCAATTTACATGGCCTTCCTCCAAATTATAATGGTTAATTCAAGATTCCTCACTTCCTGCCTATAAGGGTGCTAGCCATGGAAATACTCGCAGCCAAGAATGCGCTGGGATCCGTCATAATCTGGTTATGTGGATTTATAAAAAATGTGAATAACACATGGATTTCAATTTCTAAAATCTAAATAAAAGAATACACGTTTCCCAATATAATTTCAACTTCTAAAATCTAAATAAAAGAATACACATTTCCCAATATAATGATGAGAAAGGAATTGAACCTACTCACTACTAAGAAGTAAAGCATTGATAATTGTTTCATTAAACGATAATGGGTGAAATAAGTGTGCAATCTTGCCAATTATTATTATTATTATTAATGACTATAATACAATATTGCTACATACCTGTATTCGCTAAAGTAAACATTCAATGGCAGTTCTGGACTCACTTGCCTAGATCGGAATAGAAACTCTTGCGGAACAAAAACCTTAATAAAAATATGATTTCGATTTTCACTTCTTATTCAAAGATTGAATTAAACCAACAGCTTGCAGAGCATGGATTCACTGCAAATTAACTGGACTGATTGTTGCCTATGCTGCATCGTGCATGGATTCACTGCACACTACCTCGACTCTTTCTCAGCTTGAGAGTTTATTCGACATATCATGCAGACTACGCACATTAGCTCACTCCCACCTCGCTGCTAGATGGGAGAGTTTATTAGGAGTTCGACTAAATCAGATTACCAACTGCCAAGAAGTTCAATTAACCAAACAAATTTGCAACTACCATTATCACATGAGTTTTTTTTATATTTGTTTTGTATTTGTTTCACGGACTGCACATTACCTCGACTCCAAGCTGCTAGGAGTTCAACTAAACCTTAAAAGAATTACCATTCCTCGTAAGATTTACAATGCTTTATGGCATATAATAAGTTTTCTCCTACTGCGACGAATTACTAGTATAAGTGCAGTTAATTAAGATTTTGTCTAACTAACATTAATTTTATTAATTTTGAATTATTATAAAATAAATATGGAGAGTATATTTATCTCAATGATTATCCATCCCCAAATTCTAAGATATCTAAGATATAAAAGCCTAAGTTTATAAAAGCCTATTGACTTAATGAAAATGAAAATATTTGAATTTGGATAATAAAACTATTCTAATCAATGATGATAAGATTAGAATTAAAAACTCATTTGAGAGAAGATAGAGAGTTGTTCCAAAAGATGGACTTGATGGAGGGTTGTCCCAGAAGCTGGACTCCTCCATAGTCTGTCATAGTCTGTTGCATGCTTGGATGCACCAATGCACAAGCAGCATTGTTTATGTCCGCTGAGCACCGAGGTTGCGAGGGTGGTCAACAACGAGATGAAGCAGAACACTATCTAGGCCTTCATGCCAATTACGACCATCTAGGGCACGGCGGGATCGAATCTTCTTAGTGTCGATTGCACCATCTTCTTTGTGGAGTTTGGAGGAGTTTGTGGAAGGCGGCGAGATGAGAATATAATCCTGTCCAATTGCAATCACTGCATGTAACACCTAAAAACTTAGTTCTTTATCAAACTGCACTAAATAATGAAAAAAAAAAACAAAGCTAGAAGGCAATTAGCTTGGATGTCTTTAGAAATCAAATTGCGAGCTCTTATAATCCTGTCCAATTGCAATCACTGCATGTAACACCTAAAAACTCAGTTCTTTATCAAACTGCACCAAAAAAACAAAAAGAACAAGAACCAAAGCTAGAAGGCAGCAATTAGCTTGGATGTTTTTAGAAATCGAATTGCCAGCTCTTCACTTGGAATAACAGATAGAATATGTATATAATTCTTTTGGATTCTACAATTTGTAATTACATTTTTTTTTTGTGATTCTGGGTTCTGCAAACCAACTGAAATCATTAATGAATGATTAAAATTACAATTAATTGTGATAAAAATAAAACCAAACTTATCCCATTATAAATATAAATTAGTATGAATATAAATATTATGGTTATAATTTAGAGTTGATTTTCCTTGAAAGTAAGGAAATAAGTTAACCATAAACTTTGAATGAGAAGTAGGTTATTTCAGATAGCATAGTTAATTCAACTAAGATTTGGAAATAGAAACTAAATTATGACAAGTTTCATCATCTTCCAAAAGAAAATTGCATTGAAGAAATTCTAACTTAGTAGGTGGGTGGCCTTACATCATGGGCCAGCTTTATGCAACTAACGATAATGTTTTATGGATATATGCATTTATATATATTCTTAGATCTCTGCACAAATAAATTCACTGATACAAAATAATGGTGCAGCATTAATATTCTTAAGCATGACCGTGTGATTAATCCGAGTTTCATCTGAGGATACTCTTATAATGGATTGAGAAAAGCATTCACACAGATACCATTTTATATAACAGTAATTATACCTTCATACAGTGTATAGTTCATGTATAAATCCGAACTGAACATGCCTTGTCAGTGAAAATGAAAATTAATACTACTTAACAGCAAGCATGAAATCCATGACAAATAGCACCTGAAGCTTCCAGTGCCGTTAGTCATCCTGTGAACAACATTAATGATTTGTAGACTTTTTGTAGTTATTTAAATAAAAAAATGAATAGTGGTGTCAGTCACAGTTGGCATTTCTACACGTTGTAAGAAATTTACTTGGGTGGCCTTGACTTTGATGGGCAATTTGTTCATCAAATTTCATCTTTGGCGTCAGTCATCTTGTAAATACGTTAATTATTGATTTCTTAGACCATTCTCTATCAAATTCCATCACTAATATTTAATCTTTGGCGTCAGTCATCTTGTAAATACGTTAATTATTGATTTCGTAGACCATTCTCTATCAAATTCCATCCCTAATATTTATCATCTTGTGAAGACATTAGATCAAATTCCACAGTAATCTTGTAAACACAAATTAATGATTTATAGACTATTTTTATAACTACTAAAAAAAATGTATCTGCCCCCTCTGAGCTTGCAGTTGGTAATTAGTAAAATAACCAAGAATACTTAGTTATATTCGTACTTAATACATTTGAATCACTGTAATAAATTTGATTGAGATACTTAGTTAAATTCATACTTCCATTACAAGAATATCTTTGATGTTATCATAAATTTTAATATCAGTAACTAACCCTAAAATCATAACCAAATTGGGTGAATCCATACTTACAAAACTACAACTAATGCAAAGATTTGTTATTTTAAAAATGGTTTTATACATTCTTTGGCTACATGCCCTTCAAGGCACGTTTCAGTAGTCTAGAGCCGCCTGTGTATGCATTCCATGAGCCGACTTTATAACCACACTGGCGGTTGAATTCAAGGGCAAAAGAGTGTATATGAACAAGATACAGCTGGAAAGAAATAGAAATGGATCCTGGGAAAAATCCATTGGTTCAAGAAGAGCACAAAATTCCAGAATCATGAGCAGAAGTTATTGAATTCTGAATATAAGTTATTAAAATTGTATATTTTTGGTGTAAAAATAAAAGCTTTTGGGCGTATCAAATTTATTTTTAAAATGAAAACTGGATTTTGAATAATAAAAAATTATGATTTATCCATTTCAAAATATCAAATTTCCTCTAAAATCTACTGGAAAATCAAAATCCTTAGACAACTCCATTTCATGGCAGTTGCAATATGAGATTGCAACCCCTTTATGGGCACTGTAAGACAAATTTGCTTCTATCCAATTAAATAATTTCCTCCTGATGACAATTTATAGAAAAATAACCTCAAGAATATCCAATTAAATATGTTTCTCTTAGTGACACAATTTATACAAAAACTAATTTGAATGCCAGATTTGCATGGGGTGTTATGACTTATGAATTAGTGTGAAGTATCCTGTTTAGATTATATAGAATTTAGATTTTCAAAATAAGACCCAGAATTTAAACAAAATTGTGTAAACCTTATATTTGGCAGAAGCCTAAGTAGATTTATGTAAAGCATTGTTAATTTCAAAATTGTTTCTACTTAAAAAAAATTAATGAACTAAATTTTATACATATAAATAACAATCCCAGATTCCATCTTCATTATTTTTAGTAGACGTAATTAGCCTTTTTTTGCAATTTTGATACTCAATAATAATTTCCAGACCTAGCTTCAGCCAAAGGCTTTTTTCATATGTAATTACCAACAATGCCCACTTTTGAAATCACATTGTCTTCACACAGTTTGAAAACAGATAGATACAATTTTATATATCCATAATGTTCCTCATGAGCCATGGTGAATTTGTGAGTTTATGCCTATAAACAGTGAGCACAGAGTAAGTGAATTTATGCCTATAACAGTGAGCACAGAGTAATACTTTTGAGCTATTAATACAATTTAGATTGAACATTTTGCAGTTTAACTACATTCCACAACTTCAACTTCATTCTGTTGAACATTTTGCAGTTTAACTACATTTCACAACTTCATTCTTTCTTGATTATTTAATACATTTTTATTTGAAACTTAATTTAACTTTGCATACCATACTCTACTTCCCCATCATTTTGGATGTAAATTTTCAATACAATATCAGCAAAATGAACCTAGCCAAACATAAATGAATAAATTACAATGAAAATACATATTACAAAAGAGGCCAACTCAAAAAAATAATTATTTCACTAGTTACAACTAAAAAACTAAATGCATCATAAAATCTAAGTATGTTTAACCAAATTTATCATATTCACTATCAAAAAAACTAATTACTTGATCAAATGTAAATTATTTAAAGATGGTTAATCAAATTGGTCATATTAACTAAAACAATAACAATAGCATAACTATCATTCCTGCACAGTCAATATCGAAATCCTATACCCAATCCCATTGCATCCAAAATAACCACAGTGAAGAATGTCCTCATAATGAAGACCAATCAAAAGCCATCCAGTTAAACTAAGATGGGGAGTGGGAGAGGTCAGACTAACTGCCGACTAAAATTTATTTTTATGGCAGAGGGTGTATGATTCCTATTTTGTTCAATAGTTTTAATATGTTCGAGTTGGTTTAAGGCGCCAGAATAAGATTATGTTCAGAACTTCTGTTCTGTTCTGAGATGGAGTGCGTTCAACCTTCAACGCATAGATTAGGGCGTGAGTGTGGGAGTAGGCACAGCGGATACACTCCATTCCTGCAAACACACAGTTCGTATCCAGGCATTCAACAGAAAACACAGCAGCCCATAATACACGACAGGCCCCAAAGTGCCCAGGAACCTCCTCACTATTGTATTAAGCGATAATAAAAGATTTATACATCGTGAATCCTCTAGAAGGATCGAGAGTTCAAGAGAATATCTATCAAACGCCCTCACGGAGAAGCTCCATGAGCATTAACTGCACATTTACAATGCGAACAACTACCAGGTACATGCATCGAATACATCAAATGACCACACGCTCCAGGTGGACTCACAAACTCACAGTTCGAGGTGAATGATCACGTTGAGGAGAGGTGGCGGTTGACAATTAATGCCAACAATCTCCCCCTTAATTTCAACAGTCACATTACAACACACAGTTTACAAAAATCATGGCCTGCTGGTCTAAAGTCTCAGCAAGGCTTCTTACAAGTAGACACGAAACACTTCAAAAAATTTCTTCAATGTTGCTGCTGGAAACTTCATCATCAGAATGCTCTCATGTCTTAGAGAGTCTTAAGGCGAATTTGCAAATCTGCTGCTGCAGATGCTTTCTCAATTGCGTACTGAATACTGAAGGCGGAGGCACACTCTACGCTCTTCCTTCCCCGCAGGTGGCAGACTTCAGCAAACCACGCATCAATGGCGGAGGATCAGACAACTAGTACAAGGCAACAGCCTTTCAACAAACACATACATTCTTCAACAGCAAGCAACATGAAATTTCATCTATCAACTCATCTATCATCTCACAGTGGCTTCAGCCAGCATCATTACTTCAAAAAAAAGCTTCAAATTACAAAGGCAAACAGCATTGCTACAACAAATTCGAAACAACAAAAACTATAAAATTTCTTTGACATTATCTTCATCGAAACACCAAGTCATTTTCTTTTTCATTTTCCAGCGGTGCACAACTTTGAACCAGTTATGTGCTAGATTCTTGATGAATTTCATCTTGACTTTCTTCTTCTTGTTTACGCTGCATGGCAGCTTCAATACCTTAGCTCTTGCAGCTTTATTACTGCAATCAGAACCTGCACAAATATAGAGAATTAAAACGTTAAATAAACCAACAGTTTCATCATTCTTCTGCTCTCTAGTAGCTTGGACTGCTGCATTTGCAACCTCCGTAGTTGCTTTCTCTTCAACTGCTGCAACATTGCCACAGTCATAATCAGCAAGACACTCCACAACTTCAACATGCCTTGGCTTTTCAAGCCAGTCTGCAATCATCTTTAAATCTGCCTCATAGGCATTACATCTTTCAGCATAATCATGATGGATGCCTACAACGGGTACCAGTTTTTCTTCTGCTGCAACATATGTGCAGTTTGCAATTATCTTATCAAATTCCTCAACAAATCTTAACTCAGCTTCTTCATCAATTGCAACAGCAATTGGAATTTCATTTCCCCAATCTTCATGTCCGAGCAAATTAACATTGCCACTAAGCAAACTAGTTATCAACCTTATTTCCAACTCGAGTAAAATTACCTCTTCTGGCGTGAAGTTCTCTTCATCGTACTTTGGCTGGGTTATGGCCATGGCTGCAGCTTTCCAACTGGGCTTAGCTATGCCCCGACACCAGCTACAGCTGAAAAAGGTAGCTCCCCCGTACTCTTGTATATGGAGTTCGCCCTTCAAAAACAAAGGTCAGATTGCAAGCGACAGCTAGGAGTTTGGTACAGCAAACTTCAAACAAAGTCTTCATGTATCATTATCTACAACTTTTTCACTTTTTCAGCAGACTTTCTACAACGTACTTCTCAACTAAGCAGCTGGAGTAATTCTACTCAGTTGCTCCTCTTCCTCATTCACAGTAATTGCTGTCAAATACACTGAGCTTCTGCTCATATTCAGGCTTCGCCCTTCATAAGATTCATCCGCAAGTGTGAGCGGGATTCACAAGGTTGCTCCACCACTAAACCATGGGAGCACTGACGTTCACTCTGCTCTGCTCGACCATTAAACCATGGGAGCGCAGCAAACACATCTCTGAATCGATGACTTCAGAAGTGACGACTTTGGCAACTCAGCTGCAGCAACATGCCTCTTCAATCTTAAGGATCTTCTTCTTTCTCAAAAGATACACAGCCCCCATACTTCCGCATTACAACCTGGGAATATTGGCTTCTGCTCGTTAATAATTATTCTCCCCCTCAAATACATACAGGATTGATGCCTGTTCAAAATACGCAGCAACAGCTGCCAGCCAGCTACTTTGAGCTTCTGCTCAATTCAACTCAGCTCAACTCAAGGCTTCAGCCTGAAAAAAAAGCGACTGCTTTCTCCCAACAAACAACTGATCGAACTCCTCGGCGACCTTTCATTCTCTTGAGCTTCTTCACGCAATGACACAGGTGGTCCCTCCTCGCTGCCTCTCAACAAATCTTCACACCAGCGGCATCTCCTCTTCTGTGAGCGCGGGATCCTCTTTCTTGATCTTTACGGAAGACTGTGGGATGACAGCGTTCACGCAGTCCGTGAGTGCTACAATTTTTTCTTGAGATGGGGTCACTCTTCACTGCACGATGGCAGCAACCAGGACAACATTATCTTGCACTCGGTGTTCTCTTGGACGCTCTCTTCCACGCTGATCTGAACAAATGGGATGCTATTCTCTACACTCTGCTTAACGACGGAGAACTGAGGCTGGGCGGTTCTCGTCTTGGCATCCCTTTCCACTATGGTGGCCGATTCAACATGCCCAGAGATTCTATGCGGGAGTCAGCGCCTCCGGAGCCGGTCTCTGTCGCTAAGAGCACCCCTCTGAAATTCACACAAACAGCCTTCTGGCTCCAACTCTTCAACAATTTGCCCTCTTCTTCAAGCATAAGCGACGACCCTCTTCACTGAATAATGGGCTCCAACTTCTAAAATCGGAGCAGGCTAAGAACAACAAAAAACCACAAACCACGAAATCTCAGTGAAGGCGTGAGCAGCAACAGCGGACACAACATTCAAAACGCTTGAGATGAGAAACAGACAGAGAGGAGGCTTCTGTGACGCCTAACCCTCACGGTTAGGGCAGTCTCGGGCGAAGTGACCAAAGTCACTACACTGATAACAACTGCCACCGCCTGCGCTGCCGCCACTAGTGCAGTCTCTAGCAAAGTGGCCAGATTCACCGCACTTGACAAATAACCACTGCTACAGCAGCTGACCCAGGAAATACAGTTCCTTTCGGAGAAAAACGATATACTCCATAGGTGGAGAGATAGCTTTCTCAACATGGGCGCGGGAAACCTCTTTGCCACAGGTGGGAGTCTCTTAGCTCAAAAGGTGGCAAAAATTCTGCTTCTTTTCGCTGTTACATTCAACGACATGGGCCATTACAACTCGTTCAATTGGCAGCCAACCTTAAAGGGCATGAGTAAGCCCAACACCTCAATTCACAGAGAAAACACTCAGGTAAGCGGCCAAGCTTTGATGACAGGTCTTGGCTGAATTTATGTGCATCTCTTTAATGGTTTGACTGACCACTCTTAACCGGCGGTTGGAGGGACTCCCACGGCTAACAAACCATCACTCAAACAAACCCAAAACGTGCAGGTCGCCAAAACCAGCACAGAAGAAAACTAAACCAAACTCGGTTTTCTGAAAACCGAAAATCAACTGGGAGTGGGAGAAACTTGTGCTAAACTGCGCTCTCATAAAGAACCACTTCACATCCCTCACAAAATGCAGCTATATGGTTCAGAATGGCTGCTATGCCAGCGCCAAGACATCACCCGAGAAGACTCAATGCGCAGGGGGATACGAGCTTACATGTTCTGATACCAATTATGGGAGTAGGCACAGCGGATACACTCCATTCCTGCAAACACACAGTTCGTATCCAGGCATTCAACAGAAAACACAGCAGCCCATAATACACGACAGGCCCCAAAGTGCCCAGGAACCTCCTCACTATTGTATTAAGCGATAATAAAAGATTTATACATCGTGAATCCTCTAGAAGGATCGAGAGTTCAAGAGAATATCTATCAAACGCCCTCACGGAGAAGCTCCATGAGCATTAACTGCACATTTACAATGCGAACAACTACCAGGTACATGCATCGAATACATCAAATGACCACACGCTCCAGGTGGACTCACAAACTCACAGTTCGAGGTGAATGATCACGTTGAGGAGAGGTGGCGGTTGACAATTAATGCCAACAGTGAGTTCAAATCCTGCTTGAAATTTTAATTCTCAGAATGTTAGAAATTGTGTTAACAGATGCCTGATTTGCTTCTGCATCTACTTTTAGGCTTATACCCCCATCTAAACTAGGTGCTGCCCCAAACCCTACTGAACAATTATTTATATCTTTGAAGAATTGCACAAAAAGAGACATCAAATGAAAATTAAAGATGGTCGAAAGAAAATTGAATTGGCGATCAAGTAAAATAAAGGATGATTATTTAAAGAAATTTGAGCACGAGTAAAATACCGAAACATTAGCATGAGAGGGTTGGGGCAACGGTGGAAGGAATAGATCGATTAGAAGGGCTACAGGGCTGACATAGAAAATAAAACCCTAACCAAGATAGTAACAAAACTATTATTTAGGAAAAAACCTGTCTAAAGGTTTTGTGGCACTCACCCAATTCTCCCAGATTAAACTCCGAGGTGCGTCCTTCCATCACTTTTAAGGATCGAAGTTGCTCCAAATTAGTTAATAATCTTCAAAGTCAAATTTATACTTATAAATCTAAGTTTTTGTGACCTGGCAGTGTCATCTGATTTTTGCTTGCAACATTTTTTTCCCATTGAAACTGGTCCTGTAATTAAGCTTATAGATTTGAAAAGACTCTAATCAAAATATTCTGGTTCAGATTTATAGAATCACACATCATTAAAAACAAGCAAAATACTGAACTAACAGATATAACTGAGATCTGAGATGCACATAAGAAACTTTTCCAAATCTCTCTCAGATGCAATATCGTGTATAACAACAAACAATCGATTGATTTCAAATCTGAGAGCAGTGAATCCATACTTACAAAACTAAAACTAATGCAAAGATTTGTTATTTTAAAAATGGTTGTATACATTCTTTGGCTACATGCCCTTCAAGGCACGTTTTGGTAGTATAGAGCCGCCTGTGTATGCATTCCATGAGCCGACTTTATAACCACACTCTCCGCTTTCCACAAGAACGTTGGCCACGGTCCTAGTCACTGGATTTGAAAGAAGGGTCCACTGCTGTAAATTTCATAGAGGTAGATATAATTTGGGGTTGCCCCCTCTGAGCTAGAAAGCAGCAATTAGCTTGGATGTCTTTAGAAATCAAATTGCGAGTTCTTCACTTGGAATAACAGATTGGAATAACAGATAGAATATGTATATAATTCTTTTGGATTCTACAATTTGTAATCACATCTTTTTTTTTTGCGATTCTGGGTTTTGCAAACTAACTGGAATCACTATAAAACTGTAATTATTGTGGAGTCACTGTAAAACTAAAATCATTATGGAATCATTGTAAAACTGAAATTAGTGTAAATACATAAATCAAATGTCTCACAGAATAAATCTATAAACAATCATACCTTAGCTGGATACTAAGGAAAACTTCTCGGCTTGGAACTACAAAATAAATGAAACAATTTCAAAATTGTAAGCTAAAAAAAAAAAAAACATAAACAACAATTACTCAGAAAACCCAAGCAATAAAAATACAGAAAACCCTAATGGAATTCACACATGGAAAAAATTTCCATACTACCAAATTTTGGCCAAATAAAAGTTCTACAAAATCTCTACAAAAGCAACAGGATTTAATACTCTACAAAGAAGCAATATATATAGATTTGTGAGAAGCCATAACTATCCGAATAAAGGCCCCATAAAACAAAACGGCATAGATACCCTAACAATGCTCAGCCGTGGCTAGAATATCATAACCCTGATGAAAACAATGTTGAGTTGAAATATTACAGGATTAACCATTTTTCAAACTTTAATCAAACGCAATGAAAATTCTTAACCAAAATCTGCATTACTGAACTCATAAGAGCTTGAAACCGTTGGGAGGGTTGCACCCTTGGGCAGCCCTGGAGCCCCGGCTCCCTGTAAAATATATAAATATATACGAGGCTATTGGGAGGTCTCTTGGAGTGAGCATCCAAGGGGCGCGCCAAACCCTCGACCCGTGTTAAAAAAGATACCATGTTTCCATACTTAGCAGCTCTTCCGCTGGAGGGAATGAGCTCTATGCCCAACTCGCCGCACATAAAGAATGAGAGGGAGGGCAGTAGGGCTGCCACTCCGGACGGAGGAAGGAGGTGGTGCAAAGGTTGTCCCTCCCTGACAACCATGGTTGTTCTGGTTACCTCTTCGAACGAGATCGACTTCGAGTAGTAGAACTGTTGCACCGTATTGCAAAACTCAGCCGGAAAGAAGAAACAAAAAATGAGTGAGAAAATGACTGAACGGGGGGCCGAATCCCATCTTTAACTCTGGATATGTTACAGTGTATTTTCCGCTAAAAGCTTTGGAAAACTAAAAGTTTCGGGAAACGAGGTATCTCAAAAAACTAAAAGCTTAGGAAATAACATATGTCACATTGAGTAAGAGAAATATTTCGTCTAAAGTTTTAAAGTCTTAAGTGTTAAGGTATTTTTTTATATTTATAATTTCTACTAATAGTCGGCAATGAGAAAAATAGTCAAATCACCCTTTCTAATCTAATAGAAGTTTTCTGAAACATTAGCCAACTATATAATCATTTTATATTATCCTACAAATTATTACAACAAAACAAAACATATAATCTCCTGCATAGACTAAAAAGAAGTTGAGATCCTTTTAAGATATGGTATGTGCCCTATATAGGCATAAGGACATGGTATGTGACTAAAGAAGTTTGTTTTTCGCATACGAATCAAAGGGTATTTGAATACCTGACAAAGCATGTTATTTCTCCCAGTCTAATAACAAATAATCTTTCCTTCATTTTCACATGATTTTTCATACTTTATCTCTCACTGGAGCTCGACGCTGTTTTATGTTTTTAATTTTAAAATAATTGATTCCTGATAGAGTAAGACACTTTCTATGTTGTTTTATGTTTTTCATTTTAAAATAATTGATTCTTCACATGATTTTTCTTAATGAGGTTAGACACCTTTTTTTTAAATAATTGATTATTCATAGGATTTTTCATAATTTATCTCTCGAAAGTTCGACGATGTTTTATGTTTTTCATTTTAAAATAAATGATTCTTAAACAGATTAGACACTTTCTTTAAAGAGATTAGACACTTTCTTTGTCATAGCTTTTTTTTCACCGTGAATGTAATTTTTTTTACCATGTTTTATGTTTTCCATTTTAAAATAAATGATTCTTAAAGAAATTAGGGGAGAGAAGCCATTAGTTGCACGGGTACCAGTAGTGGAGATAGAAATGGTGTTGGCTCATGTCAATTTTGAAAATATTTGGTACCATTTGCTCTTCATAAAAGTACTTTATGTACAAGAAAATGTCAATATTTTTATGTTTTTAAAATTACTCAATAAAAAATTTCTTCTACATTTTCAAATAAAATAAATATTTGAAATCAGAAATTTCATTTTAAGTCCCATCTACTTTAAGCACATCAATGTTCACCTATTGGTCCCAAACAAAAATACACTATGGTGTATTAGGACTAGACAACTTGTAACTTTGTGGCTGACATGGCATCCATAAATAAAGAACACGTCAAAGTATATGTCATAAAAATTTGGAGGAAAACAAGCTCAGGAACATGAACAATTAAGTTAGGTAAAAAAAGGTAAGAAAAAGGCTCACTTAGTGGCATGAGGCATTCCTCCCCTAAACACTTTCTTTAAAGAGATTAGACACTTTCTTTGTCATACTGCATGTACTTTTTTTTACGATGTTTTATGTTTTTCATTTTAAAACAAGAGCCACTAGGTGGCAATGTCCTTGACATTGCACCTCCGTTGGCTAGTAGTTTGCAATTGCTAGAAGTTTTACTTGATAAAAACAATGTTAACTAGTTTAACCTTTAGCGTAAAAGTTTAATATACTAGAAAACTATTCAAAAAAATTGTGAATTATACTATAAGTTTGAAGTTTTATTGTTTTTTTTATTATTATTATTATTTTAATCAACAATACGAATATGAAAACCATGTTTACTCTTCCCCCGTTTCCTTTGTTAAAAGTTTCATTATTCATTTCTATTTAGCAAAACACCGGTGAGTGTTTCTAGAAATCTACTTCAAAATAATTTTACAAAATATACATTGAAAAATGATCAATATTCATTTATGCAATGCATTAAAATACTATAATATATAATTACAAGGAAATTGTGAAAATGTTAAAGAACCGATTAATAAAATTTTGATACTCAATTTTTGTTTTAAAATATAATGAACAATTAATTTTTATTATTAATAAATATAGAAAATTTATTTACATAAAATATTATTTATAAAGAATCTAATTCTAAAATAATATAAACTTCCTAAAATGTTATTTAAAAGGACTTAACAACTCTCTAAATTTATCTTTTAAGAAAAATTAATATTCAAATACCAAATCAACTAAAAAGAAGCCTTAATTGGCCATTTTTTATTGATATAACAATTAAAAAAATTGATTTTCTCCAAAAATATATTGTATGATACTCTTTGGTAATAGTGAATTGACAAATCATTTTTGCTTAAAACAAACTCATATGCAATGACAAAGAAAGGCAAAGGGATATTTCACATTTACATAGTAACTACTAGCCAGGTGGAACTCATATGGAATGACAAAGAAAGGCAACTGTATGGTAATTTTAAAATGGATAAGCTGCAATTTGCAGCCAATCCCGATCTTTAACATTATTGTTTGTAAAATCCATAACCACCGCCAAAGGATAGATACAAGATTTTAACTAACCGCAGATTTTAATGACATAACTGAACCACATATTTTAATTACATTGCAAGTGTAATTAGAACACCCCTCCACCAATTGGATTCTATTTTTTTTGAAGTCAAATGCATATATAAATATGGTAGTTTGTTTCCAGTTAAACGCATATAAAAACAAATCCAAACAGCTATCGCAGCAGAGAGCATCTATGCTATGCAAAAAATACAAGCTAGATATAAAATGTTGGCAATAATACAAGCTGGATATAAAATGTTGGTGCATGAAACCTTCATGTTTTAAGAGTCGCGACTACACTGTGAAATATCTACATTTGAATGGAGCTATGGTAAAGTGCTGGCGTTGAAGAGCGTTGGTGATATCTAAGCGTGAAAACTGTGGAAACCGGGTAATATGTTTCATAAAAGAATGTAGAATGCAACTTCTTTGTTGATGAGAGTTGTGACTCTCTCCCCTGCGGTGGCATAGACAACTTTTGTGCCTTGCATTTTTTTCACTCTTCTTCCTTGACGAACTGAAGGGATGCATCTACTCTTAGATATGTGGAGATTGTTGCTTAACCAGAATGTTTCGATGAGTTGAACTCTGAATATAATGAAGTTGATACCTCTCCTCTATGCTCTATGAGCTCCAATCTTATTAAGAAAGTTTGAAAGACAATGTTCTGCAAATTCTTTGAAGTATTATGCCAGTGCACATCGTGGAGTTTGAGATCATCGTGGAGCTGGTGATTATTGTTGAACGTTGAATGTTGAAGCATGTAGCATTTAGTGCTGAAGTATTGTCATCTTGATGTGTAGACTCCATCCATGTACCCGTGTTGATGGTGTGTGAAGATTTGTATCTGCGTTAAACATTGTGGGAGATGCACCTTGGTTTTAAGGTCGTTTTGAAGCTAAAGATTGATTGCATCGAGGTGAGCATGGAATTTCTCTCCAGCTGCACCCATGGCCTGTCTACATTTCCTCTCCATCTTGTGAGCTCCTTCTTACCTCGGGTCTGCTACTGCTACACATCGTTCTTGTGAAGAAAAACCCTAAACAACTGGTGCGTGATAGTTTGTTCTGCCTCTCATCTCTACGGTGAAGAATTTAAGTGCTTCAGAACTGGTGCGTTTGTTGCATTGTATAAACTAGTTCTTCATGCACATCAATGTATGTCAGGCATCCAGTCTCAATGATCTGTCCTCTCCCTCCATCAACCACCCTCCACACAAATGGAAACATGAGTGCCAACCCAGTTTTTCGAAAAACAAGAAGCCATGTGGGAGCCCACATTTATGGTTCACTGACCAGAGCCCGTCCCATTAAACTTGAGAAATGGCAGCCAATTAAGACTCCACCATAACCGCGCTCAACACACCATACGACAGCCTCCACAAACAATGACCCCTGTACTCTTCTACAAACACTGTGCTTTTGAGGAATGGGCGCCATGCTTTCAAGGAATGGGCATACGAAAAAATTAATTTACACTGTACTGAAGCTTCTGCCGGCAGGCACAGAGATGAAACCAAACCATACATTGTTGCACGAACAAATCCTATAAGAAGATAGGATGAGGTCATCGCGCCGCCGGCCCTTGGGGCGCTGATAACGAGACATATGTCATATGTTCAGAGCCAATCAGATGGTTGAAAAAACATCTATTTAATAAAAAAATAAAAAAATTTCACTAAGGTTTTGGTCATAGTCTATCAAACATTTCATCCTCCGTGCTGAGCGAAAACAACATGTCAAGGACATAATAAATGAGAATGAAGAGAAAAGAAAAAAAATCACCTATTTACTTATGCATAATTTTGAATTTATAAGATTGATTTTAGAATTCAAAATGGGTGGGATATTTAAAACTTAGAAGTGATTTTCTTTATATTTTCAATGAAATGGATGTTACACCAAATGATAAATAATTTAAATAATTTTTTTTTTTAATTTTTAATTTTTATTTTTTTTGCGGAAAATGCCAAGACCTGCTATTCTTCTCGATAATCAAGGTATGGCTAGAATTACAATTATTACATAGAAAGTCGGATCCCTAGGAGCAAGTGTCACAAAGCAAGATTTGAACCCGGGTGGGGAGGATAACAACATTCCTCCCAACCACCCAATCTACACTCAATTAACATTTTCTTGTTTGTTTATTTAAATTAGAGAGGATAGATTATTATTAAATTTATTAAATGATAATAATATTATATTTCAGTGAAATGAGTGTTACAGCATGATAAATAATTTAAATAATTTAATTTTTTGTTTATTTATTTAAATTATGAAGGATAGATTATTATAAAATTTATTAAATAATAATATTATTATATTTTTAAGTAATTTCATCTTAATTTATATAATTTTAGTTTTAATTTTTCATATTATTTAAAAATAATTTATTTTTTATATTACATTAATTTTCTTGAAAGTTAATTATCAAAGATTGAAAATGTAGGCTTATAAAATTAAGTTATAAATCTGCATAATAAATATATTAATAATAAAACTACTAACTAGTATTTGACACCTTAATCATTGAAAAACAAGTTCAAAAATTATAGTTAATAAATCAATGTTTGTCTTTAGATAAATATTATAGCATAAAATTAGATTAAACACTTTAGTGATATTATTTAATAAAAATGTTTATCTTAAAATAAAAAATAATGAGTATAATAAATTATACATATTTAGAATGGATAAGGATTTTTTATGATTATCAACAATGGAAAACATGTAATCTTGAAGAAAGGCCAATCAACCCTTCTCTACGATTCCCTTCAATGAATATACTAAGCTTGAACAAGGGTCAACTAAATCTTTTAGAATATTAATATTTTGGACGAGTTGGATAACCTTTCTCCAACCTAGCTCTCTATGATAATTTTAATCTAAATAGGGGTTGGTTGACCCTTCCATGGGCATCCACTCCATGAGGATACTAAGCTTGAGAAAAGGGTTGGATGATCCTTTTTCAAAATCCCCCTCAACGAGAATATTAATCTTGAGTAATGGTTAGTCAAGCCTTCCCTAGGTTCCTCTTGATGAGAATACTATGCTTGAAGAAGGGTTGGTTGACCCTTGTTTAATATTCATCTCAATGAGAATACTAATCTATAGCAAGGGTTGGTTGACCCTTCCTTGGCCTCCCACTCGATGAGAATTCTAATTTAGAGGAAGGATTTAATGACCCTTCCATGAGATCCTACTCAACATGAATACTAATATTAAAGAAAGGTAAATCAACCCTTCTTGAAGATACTCCTTCATAAAAATATCAATATATAGAAAGGTTCAATCAAACCTATCCCAAGCTTCCCCTATATGAAAATTTTAATCTAGGAGGGTCGATGACTATTCTCATGTCTCCCACTTGACAAGAATACCAAAATTTTACAAGGGTCAGTTCAATCTTCCTTATTCTCCCCCTTAATGAGAATATCAATATAGAGGAAGGGTTAGTTGACCCCCCTCAGAGAGCTTCACCAATACGTTTAATAAATAGTGCAGATTTATAGTTGTGGTTATTTATGTTGAATGTTTTATGATTATGGTGTAGTTATGCTTGTTTCAATTGTATTGCATACTATGGCGGTTGTATGATTAATAGTGGAATTGGATATGTTTATGGAAATTGTGAAGATATTTTTCTGTCTGAGAGATATTGCAGCGTGTCACAACCTCACTACATCATTAAGGTCCAACCCCAACTCCTTTAGTCACTGGTACCTAGGTTGTTAATTAATGTAAGGTGGTCATCCTCATTAAAAAATCCCCCTAGGTAATTGGATTGCATGCTCAATATGACTTAAGATTGTCAAATTGCGTCATTAAGGAATGCCCACTGTGTATTTGGTGTGTACTCAATAATGTAATAATGTAATGTGACCTTACTAAAAAAGGCCCACTAGGTAGTTGGTATTCAATAATGTAATATGGCATAGTTATTAATGTAGGAGCCACTAGTGGTTATCATTAGGGTTTGAATCTATAACTAATTTTATTTGTGGCTTCAAAGTCGTAGCATAAAATATTGCAGCTCAATTTTCTTTGTACTTAGGAACATGTTAGCAATCGCACCAATGCCACCATAAGTAGAGTTGCGCCACCATTTCGAGATTGGGATCAAATAATGATTCTAAGAAGTATTGTGGAGGTTACAATCATTCTTGGGATCAGTCATTGATAACCTTTTGGGTGGATCTCAATTAGCTTCATGCCCACCACTAGAAAAATGGCCATGGACAAATAGATGAACAAAGTGGATGGTGATTTCTCTACCTTGGATTAGTAGAGACCATCCCTTGTTGAGTCAATTAGCCACTTCAAGACACTGTGAACACTTTTCAACAGAACACAACCACCCAATTTAAGGGACTCACTAGTCGGATTTTATAAGCATTGAGAACTCTTACAAGGATGATAGAGGTAGGTCCCAATGACTCCTGCATGACATAAATTTCACTCAGGTACATCAATTACTCAAGATTATTTGAACAAGTTTCATGGGTTTAATTTTGCATGATGCATTGGCCATATGGAACACTATTTTTCTCTTCGGGAAGCCCGAGATTACATGCTAAAAATCTAGTTGGGTGTGTTGCATATTGATCAAGAACAGTGGCAATGGTGTCGCAATGGCACAAGAAAACATATATGAGGTACATTTCTTGGGACCAAATTGTGAAATCCCTATATGCTTGATTTGACATAGATACCAATTTTGTGGGGATATTAACCAAGTTAAGATAACCCAACATAGTGGGTGAATATATTTCTACTTTTGAACGAATGGACCTCCACATGGAACAATTCAATGATGAATTTTTCAAAGTGTGTTATTAATGTCTCAAGAAAGAGGATGTCTCAACCAATGACATGGTTGAAGGTGTATCGAGGAGCTCGTCATACTAAAGTTGTGACAAGTGTTCAACACCCCAATTTTGTTCCACAACCACTCCTCGACTTTTTAATTTCCACAAGTCGACCATTAATAAAGTGGTAGAATACAAATGTCAAAATCTTGCTTCAATTTTAATAAAAATATCCTTCTCCCCTATGTCAAGTGAGCGAAATAGCACATTTCATTTTCTTCGATTTTGTGTGCCTACCCTGAAGAACTAGACTCTAGGAAACTTGCTAGATACATTGGTGTAAATTCTGCTCTTTTCGCCTCCCCTATTCAAATATATTTCAACAACCACTCTTTTTAATGTCCACAAGTGGACCACTAATAAAGTGGTAAAACACCAATGCCAAATCTTTGCTTCAATTTTGATAAAATATTCTTCTAGTAACATAAATATAAAGAGTAAAATTTATGTATTATTGATATGGTCATATCTTATAATTCAAATAAAATTCTGAAATGTAATGAGTAAAATTATGTATTATTGATATAGTCACATCTTATAATTCAAAGAAAATTCTGGTAATTTAAAATTGGTTGATTATATAAACATAAAAAAAAAGGTGGTAGTTTTAATTAACAATGGCAATACTCATTATTTCATTTACCAAAAAGGTAGCTACCTGAAATGTAACTTTATGCCTACGCACTGAAAATTTTTGACATTTTGACATCATTATTGTAAATGATAACAATATGAACATGCGAGAATGTGAAACTGCATATGGATCATTATTTTTGAAATCTCACATATTTTAGATTGAAATGGGTGGGTATGATAGCTAGTTAAGTTGAGACACCTTGAGCCCCATTACCATGGATTTCAAGAGTTATACGGTCAGCAGGCCGTGTCAAAGGTCAAGATATTGAGGCAGTGCACTCCATTAAAATATCTTCCCCATCGATTGTCATGGCTTGGCTTGAAAAAGGTTCCAGGTTCACATAGGCAATCTATCGAAGAAAGAGATAGACACTTGCGAAAAAATTCTGAAGCGTCCACTAAATCGCTCAAATTTGTGACAAGAATCATGAGAAGCCAAAATGCTGAGTCATTAACAATGACGGCCAGATAAGAATCGATGAATGCTGGCAAAAGATAATCCTTCTGTGTCGGCGCAATTCTATTTCCTCGAGCAATTTCTTTCCTCAAAATGAAGGCGGTTGAAGGTCATTGAAAACGTAGAGATCAATTAATGAATTCTGCTTAGTTTAAATGTAGAGTTCAGAGTTTGCTTTGGAACTATTGTTTTCGATCCCACACCGAGACAATGAATGCCCACTTCCTCATTTACATAAACAGACATACCGAGCGAGTAGTTGTCCTCGTTCATAGAGTCGAATATCAATACAAATTCGAATAAGGTTCGAAACTTCGAAAGAGATCAAATGGTACAGAATTCCACATGTCAAATCAAGTTGAAATGAAACTCAGGGTTCGACCATCTTCAAAATAGTCACCATTGTTCAATGACCATTTTGAAATCGTGTACTATTACAAATTTACAAACATATAGAACAGAGCACTCTTGTTTTAGAAGAAAGGTTTCCACCAAATAAATCCTGCTATGCAAAGAGGAATATAGAAGGGAAATTATTTAAATCAACTGAACCATTCAATAAATTAGAGCCATTTAATAAATTAGACTGTAGAATTTGCCAATTTGGTAGGCAAGGCAGTTTCCATAGCAATCTTTTGGATTGCCATACTTTTGCTTTACTAAATGCCTGACGACCTCTCTTGGTATAATACTACAAAAATAAAAATGCTTGAGGTGCATTATGAATATATGAAACCCTTATATGTAAATCTGTGTTAAAAGAAAACAGTTGGAATTTCATCATATTTGACTGCAGAATTTTCCAATTGGAAATTGACAAAATGGTTTTCGTGGCGAGAATTTGCCATGGATATGTAGAAACTTCACGCTAAACGAAGGAGTAGATATGAAGTAGCGATGCTTTACTCGTAACTGGAAACCATTCCCAACAACAAAACAAAAATAACAATTTTTTATCAAAATATAAGATGGTTATGGGTCATAATTCAAAATTTCTTTGACAGGCTAGCCATTGTCCATTTGGAAAGCATGGCTGAAAGTGTTAGGCCAGCATTGAAAATAAAATCAACAGGGTGATATAGATTCAACAATATTCTCTACACACAACTCAGAAACAGAGGACTTTAAATCACCGTTGCATCCCATCATGTAAATGCCAATGCTCCTGCTCATCCTTATTTTGTATGAAATAAAGTTTTGAAGATTTACATGGTCTACCGCAAAACTGAAAGCAAATCTGAACTTATTTGATATGCCATCCATATTTAATGTTTATGCAGCCAGATAAACTTGGAATTACAAAAATATATTAAAATAGAGGGAGAGGTGAACAATATAGGACTGAATCGAACATTTTATTTTCCCTATGGAATGGATTTATGCTTGTATGAATTGATACATATAGCATGAAGTTCCAAATACAAAAATAAACAAATGCTGTGGTTAGCCAGTTAGACATAGGTCGCAACAGCAGGCTGAACAAAAACATGAAACCGGATGTCACAGATTGCTCCTCCAAGAAGAGATCCTTAGGCACGCTGAATGCACCGTGCACACAAATAATCGCCATACCAAAAATGAGGGAAGAAATAAGCAAAAACCCAACATCCGTCAAAAACACAATTACGATACTGAGGACCGACAAAATACCCAGAACTTCCCTCTCGCTGAATAGTGTTTTCAAATAAATGGAACGGCGTTAAAAGTTCTAGAAATGAGGTTCCCTCTAAAATTCAAATTCAAATCCTTTTGGGATGACGTTTTCCTCCTCTGTGCTGCCGTCGACTAGCAGTAAATAATGTCAGGTGGATTGGACGGCGCCGGATTGCACATCGATTGTTTCCGTCGCCAGAGCCGGTGGATGCCATGAACATCTACACCTCATGTGATGTGATGGATGGGTGTGACACTTGACCGGCTCGCCTTAAAGGTGAATCTGTCTATTGAATAAGATAGCCTCCGCACATGGAGGGAAAAAACGCCCTCGAGCGCGCTCGAGGGCGCCCCTGAGCGCAATTTTCGTGCATTTCCAGCAGACTCACCTACAGCCTGGGCTTGCCTTCAGGCACCGATGCGCTCTGACAAAATTTGACAGCTACAGTACAAAACTGACAGCTGAGGTGATCTCCATTCGCCCACGACTGCTCAAGGCCTGTGGGAACGTCTTTTCATGGCGGACCTTCGTGTAAGCTTCGTCTTTTCATGTGCGCGAAGGGGAGTTTTTAGCCCCGTTTATGTCACGTAAGGGCGCCCCCCGGGGCGCCCTTTTTACCTCCATGTGCGGAGGCTAAGAGTGACACTTGACGAGTCCCATCCAACTCCACCAAAACCGCGCTCAACACACCATACGGAAGCCTCCACAAACAATGACCCTTGTACTCTTCTGCAAACACTATGCTTTTGAGGAATGGGCGCCATGCTTTCAAGGAATGGGCATACGAAAAAATTAATTTACACTGTACTAAAGCTTCTGCCGACAGGCACAGAGATCAAACCAAACCATACACCGTTGCACGAACAAATCCTGTAAGAAGATAGGTTGAGGTCATCGCGCCGCCGGCCCTTGGGGCTCTGATAATGAGACATACGTCATATGTACAAAGTCAATCAGATGGTTGAAAAAACATCTATTTAATAAAAAATAAAAAAATAAAAACATTTCACTAAGGTTTTGGTCATAGTCTATCAAACATTTCATCCTCACGCCTAGATTAATCAAAACAACATGTCAAGGACATAATAAATGATTCTTAAAGAGATTAGACACTTTCTTTGTCATACAACATGTAATTTTTTTTACAGCGGGGAATCCGCAGAGCCATCGGACTAGGATCGAAATTCGCAACCACCACTGTCACTCCGAGAAGAATTGTCATTTTATTTGTGAGTAGGACCACTGAACCCCGGGGAGTCGAACCTGGATTTACAAGTTGGCAATACAAGGTTGCAAGCACTCAGCAGAAACCGTAGGTTGATTGTTCTGCTCATCCGGACTCATTGTGCTTGTACATTATTGTACAGTGTATGCAATTTTAGCACATGGGCAGATAGAGATTTTTTAAAATCTTTTTTTGTATTATATGATTTATATTATCAAATTATCATTATATCATTTAAGTTTTTTTAATTTTTACATTGATAGGTGTTTATATCTTAGAATTTGGGATGGAGTACTATTTATGCTTTTTCTAGATTGAAGTAGGATGGGTCAAGTGTATTGTCTAGATGATTTTATGGAGGTCATTCGAAATTCAAATAAACAATTATGAAAAAAAAAAATTCCGGTAACTCATGCATAGATAACAAGTAGTGAGGCATAAAGACATAGACAACTTGTAATTTCATGCATAGATAACAAGTAGTGAGGCATAAAGGCATAGACAACTTGTAATTTACAACTAAGCATAAGAAACAACTTGTTCATGGCACTTGTGACCTATTAATTTAAAAACATAGTTTCCCATTATATTAATATTATGAGAATCATTGTTTTATAATTATAAATTATATATACTTTTTTGAAATAGCATTATGGTTTTCATTATGTCTATTTAATGCATTGAATTATTGATTTTTAAGAAGATATATATATATATATATATATATATATATATATATATATGGTGTAATAAAATATAAGTTGCGTGTGATTTATATTTTTTTTATTATTTATTATTTTATGGTGCTTTGCACTATATACAAGTTTGAGTATAATAATAATAATTTTAGTGTTTTGCACCAAAAAATATTAATCCATCTTGAATTGGTTTTGGTGTTTTTTTATCACCACTTGGGTATCCCCACATTATCACTACTTTTGCATCATTATTTGAAAATCCTTTACAAATAGTGATGTTAATGTGAGGCTAAAACCCTTTTTCTTATAGTGGGTTGACTTCATAGATTGGCTAAAATGCCCTTTTTCTTTTAGTGCATTGAGTTCATCACTGCCCCTTTAGTGCGTTGAGGTCATCACTGCCCCACCCTGCGACGGTGATTTCTCTTAGTGCGTTGAGTTCATCACTGCCCCTTTTAGTGCGTTGAGGTCATCATTGCCCTGCCCTGCGACGGTGATGAAGATGGAAACAATCATGAGCTGCAAGTTACTTATGGTCAGTCTATGGACATGTCGGCACCTCTTAGTAGCTAACACTAATATCGGTAATGCAGGGGTGTATTGGGTTGATTGTGGTAATGGAGAATATAAAAACAGTAGCGCTATACAGCGTAATATAAACCAGGTTTTCGAATCATTTGTGGGGAAGCCTTGCGATGGTGATGAAGATGGAAACAATCATCAGCTGCAAGTTACTTATCTCCAGTCTATGGACATTTCTACTCCTCTTAGTAGTTAACACTAATATCGCTAATGGTGGGGTTGATTGGGTAGATTGTGGTAATGGAGAATATAAAAACGGTAGCGCTTTACAGCGTAATATAAACCAGGTTTTGGAATCATTGGTGGGGAACGTTTCTACCAGCGGATTCAATACTAGTGTTGAGGGCCAAAACAACATGAGTACCGTTTATGGGTTGGTGCAGTGCAGGGGAGATTTAAATTCCTCCCATTGCAAAGCGGCAGCATCTACAGCGAAAGAAAGACTTCTTCAGCGATGCCACACCACTTCTGGATTCATTGATGTAGAGGAGTGCTTCTTACGTTACGACGATCATAATTTTTACAACGTTTATAATGAGAGTAGCGAATTTATGAAAGTCTGCAACCCCTTTATAAGCGATCAGCCAGAACAGTTCGGAAATTTTACGGAGGAGGTGCTCTCAAAAATCATCGAAAAAACCGTGCGCAGTCCCAAATATTTTTGGACAGATAAATTCAAATCCCCTTTTCCGGATGTGAAGAAAATCTATAGCTTAGCTCAGTGTTGGAGAGATCTGTCCGAAACCAACTGCCGATCCTGCTTAGCTGACGGTCAGTCGATTATATCCGGTTCCGTTCGGGTAGGTATAACGCCCACGGGATGCCCAACTGGAGCTCTTGGAGCACGCTACCTAAGTATCAACTGCGTTTTGCGTTACGAGGTTTATAACTTTTTCAATAGTTCCATCATTCCGTCGCCTCCCCCACCACCGTCACCGCTCTCCTCTGCGCCACCGCCACCACTAGGAGAAAGTCCTCCGGTATCAGGTATCTTCCTTCACATAAAGTTACAATGATAAGGGATACAGCGGTTTTGTTCATTTTGGTAGAATAGATCAACATAGCCAATTTAAAAAGGCTACATGAGCAAATTGCAGGAGGCAGAAGATCGAAGGTGGTTGGGATAACTCTGGGCGTACTAGCTGCTACTCTTGGATTAATGGCAGCCACATGCCTTTGGAAGTGGAATATTTTATGTCGTCGAAAACCTCAGGAACGAATTTCTCGAACCAGAGGTCCTGAAATTGCTAAATCATTCGCCTGATTAACTTGTGTCTTGTGAACTGTTCATCTATTTTTTCATTACCACAAAATAAATAGACGCCTTGTAAATGTTTTCGCAGGTGAAGGAAGAGAAATTAACTTATCGCCTACTATAGCTAATCCAGAAATCATATTCAAGTACGCCATTCTCAGAGAGGCCACGTCCAATTTTCAAGAAGATAACAAGCTTGGCGAGGGAGGTTTTGGATCCGTCTTTAAAGTGAGCGTTTAATATCATAGCTTCCAGTTGAATTAAATGTTTGGAACCATTAGCTCCCATGGATAATATAACTGACTTTGAAGTTCATTGATCTGCTGCTGCAGGGGGTTCTACCTGATGCAAGAGAGGTTGCAATTAAACGGCTGAATATAGGTTCAAAGCAAGGAGACAATGAATTTCTGAATGAAGCGAATCTCATAAGTCGTGTTCAGCACAGGAATCTAGTGAAATTGCTTGGTTGCTGCGTTGAAAGCTCAGAAAGGCTACTAGTTTATGAATACTTACAGAACAGTAGTCTTGACAAGTTTCTATTCGGTAGCTTTTGTCTCTTTAACTGCTTAATTGCTGTGTTGAT
Source organism: Larix kaempferi (assembly GCA_027924585.1). Classification (NCBI taxonomy): domain Eukaryota; kingdom Viridiplantae; phylum Streptophyta; class Pinopsida; order Pinales; family Pinaceae; genus Larix; species Larix kaempferi. Next base: position 1,511,241 of record BSBM01000851.1, on the reverse strand, counting down.
CATGGATTTGCTCTAGTTTTTTAATGTAGCTTTCTAATGGGTTTACTTCCTATGATGCAATAATTGCAGATACAACAAAACGCCATTTACTTAACTGGAAAGATAGGCTTGAAATCATAGTTGGAACTGCGCGTGGGCTGGCTTATCTTCACGAGGAATCTGAGATTCGGATCATCCACAGAGATATTAAAGCAAGCAATATTTTACTTGATAATAAACACAGACCCAAAATAGCAGACTTTGGCTTAGCCAAACTTTTTGCAGAAGATCAGAGCCACGTTAGCACTAGAGTTGCAGGAACTTTGTAAGAATTCTTTCTACTGTTCAATCTCTTAATTTCCTTAACTTTACTTACTAGTTCAATGTCTTGTTTTCCCCAACTTTATTTAATAAATTACATGATATGAACCTATTATAATTCACATGTCTGAAAAAGGATCATATAATTGTAAGAGGTTTAAGAAAAGGAGATTTCATTGTAGATGACATTGTGCAGAGGTTACATGGCGCCTGAGTACGCCTTACGCGGACAGCTGACAGAGAAAGCAGACGTATTCAGTTATGGAGTACTTGTACTAGAGATTATCAGTGGAAGAAAGAATCAGAGTTTGCCTCAACACATGGAGTTTCTCATTGAAGCAGTATGGCTCATGTGGATCTCATCTTTGAAGTTTAAATTATAAATTTTCTAAAACGTCCATAGAATTATGATTCTTGTTAATCAATGTTGTTTTATGTTTTGTTGTTACTCGTCAATTGCTAGACATGGAGACTGTATAAGGAAGACAGAACATTAGAAGTTATGGATTCCACATTGGAGGGCAGTTATTCGTCAGAGGAAGCGATTAAAGTGATTAAAATTGGTCTTCTGTGCACTCAAGCAGCTCCAGCGTTACGGCCTTCAATGTCCCGCGTGGTGCAGATGCTGACCGGTGAGCGAGAACATCTTTCTTCGCCAACAAGGCCTGTTTTCATAGATCTAGATATTGTGGCCACACCTCAGCAACTTCAACGTCTTAGAGTTATTGACCCTGACAAAATACCAAGCAGTATCCATTCTGCAGCTGCCGATCCTTCGTCAGGAACGCTGGAGCCGAGGTGAAAATCACCCAACACTTTTCAGCAACATTGTTTGGAATATATGGATCTCTAGTTAATTAGTAACCCTAGGTTATATATATATTAATGAGGAATATATATATATATATATATATATATATTTTACCAACCATGTTAGATAGTTAGATTTGAATTTAAATACTGAATCTATATTGTAATTAAAAAAAATTAAACAATACAAAGTGAAGTAGATTTAAGCAAATATTTTATTTTTATGTAAGATTTAAAAAAAATTGATCAGATTAAATCAAATCACCGTTTTGGTATTTTTTATTTTTTATCTTTTACAAATAAACTATTTGATATTCTTCTGATTTACTATTCCCTTATTTTTTATTATCAAGTTACAAGAAAGTCGCTATTTTCTTAAAATACTCATTTTAATTATCTGCGTCAATTTGTTGTGTTCTGCTACCAACAGGTGAAATCTGATAATCCTGTTCGGGCACGGTTCTAGCTCTGGTGCTGGTTACAGTGCTAAAGAGGCTGAAAACCATTTCTGCGTCTTCCAAATAGTTGCATGGTTTGCCTTACCATTTAATTTTGGTTTGTGTGTGAATTTCAAAGCCATGCCATGTTTACAAATGTTTAATCGGATGATTCTGTATTGGAAAATTTACTCATTCTCGGTGTAAAGACTTTTGCAAAATAAATGAGATATTATAGCTATTTGCATTAGCCATGTGGCAGCAAACATTATGAATCTTTGTTTGTAATTTTCAATTTGGTTGGGTAGCTTCTTACATTTCGGAAGCTATATTTATCCACCAGAGGGCACTTGTCATGTGGACGGATATTCCTCTCATTTAACATCGAGGATGAGAATTATCATGTTGATCTTTTTTAATTTGTTTTTTAATCAAAACTGTTTGATGTAATTATATATAAGTTCATTTAAATAAGCTTGTTGAGAGAAGGAGAGGATGGCTAGGGTTTGGACCCTCTCGGCGATTTTTTGCAGGTTTACGGTGATTTCTTGCAGGTTTTATCGATTTTGAAGATGGATGGGATGATCTAGCGACCTGCGGCAACTTGAAGTCCAGTTGTTTTAAAGAAACAGCTTAGTACCAGTCAAGGATAAAAAAAGTGGGAACAAGCCTTTTAGCCGTAGGCTCCTAATTGTCCTGTCAATCGGATTTTTCGCTAAGTCTGCTTAATCTGGATTTGCCCTAGTTTGGCGACACCGTGCTATTTTAACATTTGCTCTGCCATATGTGGGGTCTGTCTTTTCACTGTTCTGCCGCCATTGTGATCGGGTTGACAGCTGTCAGTTTGGACTCCCTAGCGACCGACAGCTGGTTTCTTAGTTGTTGCCCTTTTTTGGGTTTGCAATGGAGGAGACCTTTCACTCTCCCTGTTCGAAAGGGCCGCCATCTTCCGTTGCTCTGGGGGAACCCTCTGCTGGGGCTGGTAAGGATTCGGTCTGTGGTTTTAAGTTATGCGGGCAGAAGGCAAAAGCGCGTCGTCTGTTGAAAACATTCAAAGCCAAAGCAGAGATTATTAGATATGATATTGATGCGGATTTCGGGTTGGAGCGTATTGGTATTCTGGATGACAGAGCGCTTGTAGGCCGGTTTGAGTTTGCCTCTGGGAACAAGGCAGAAATCATGGACTGGGTTATCAAAATGTGGGTACCAATTACTGGTTTGGCTCCGAGGATAAATCTTTTGATGAACAAATGGATTCTTTTTACTTTCTCAGAGGCGGCACATATTGATAAAATCCTGTCACGATTCTGGGAATTTAAGAAGGGGTCCCTGCTTTTAAAGCGCTGGCATATAAACTTCGATCCGTTACATGAATTTCAGACTCTCCGATATCTCTGGATGGTCATTCCAGGCCTTCCCATCGAGCTTTGGTCGGAGCAGGTTTTAATGGGGATAGCAAATTCTGCTCGTAGATTCATTCGGTTAGATAAGCAAAATTTGTATGGGATGGACCGTCGTTTTGCGAAAGTAATGTTAGAAATAGAGACGAAGGAGGGTTTGCCAGCTGAAATTGAGATTGTGTGGGGAGCTAAGGTTTGGAAGCTGCATCTTGACTATCTCAAGATACCCTTTCGATGCTTCAGTTGTAGAAGAATTGGTCATGTGCGGCATAATTGTCCCTATAGTTGCAAGTTGTCGATGGAGTCGATTGACCAGGAACCTCCCTCACCGTGGAAGGGCACTCCAAATGCAGCTGTAGATATCTCGGGTAAGCAAAATTTCAAAACCCCTATTTGTTATCCAGAATTAACAAGGGATGAACTCAATTTTATTGAGAATTCAGAACTTTTGCTTTCCAAACGCATCAGTAATGGAGATATACAGATGCGACACGATTTGATTACTGGGTTGCCTTTATCTAACACTTCACAGACCCCTCCCTGCTCTAAAGTCAGCCGTAAACTTTTCAATGAAATTTTGAATGCTCCCGTTGATCCTGGTGACACACCAAAGAGTCAAGGTTTAAATGTTATCCCTATTTCCCCTGATACTGGGTCCCCCTCTACTAAAACCCTTGCTCTACATTCACGTCATTCAGATATTGTGGGTGAAGATTTGCCTATAATGTTTGAATTACCTTCTTCATCTTCGTTAAATCTGAACTGTGCTGTTGAGAGGGGTATTGCTGGTCACCAATTTGCACTTAATTCTACTCTTTCACCAAACCCTAGTGATACTGCTATTCTAGAAGAGAGTGGGTATCTTATGTCAAACAGTGGGGAGGAATTCCCACCTCTTCCCTCCTTTTATAAGAATCCTGATTCGGGGTCTTTAGCCAAACCTGTTCATACCCTTAATTTCCAAAATGTCACAATAAGAAGGGGCAACAAAAAAAAGGGTAGGAATCAAAATGCTTCTCTTCCCACTGATTCATATACTCCTATTTCGCAGAGACTTGATGCTGTGGATAGGGCTTCGGGGCTTAGAGCGGTGTCCCCCGGCATGAATTTTTCTTGATGTCTTTTCTCTCATTAAACGTTCGGGGACTGGTTAAGGTGTCAAGGGTACAGGCCTTAACCACTCTCCTTAACGCTACTATCCCTGCAGTTGTCCTCCTTCAAGAGACAATGTGTGACGAAGCCATAGCTATTCAGAAACTTTGTAACCTTCTTCCAAACTGGGAGGTTTCTACGACAAGTTCTTTAGGTCTTTTTGGGGGTCTGGCTGTTGCTTGGGACCCGAATATATTTGCTTTTAAACCTTTCTTCACTTGATGGGGCATTCTTCTTAAAGGTCAATTTTGTGGCAATCAACACACCTTTACTGTGCTCAACTGCTATGCCCCCTATCGGGAGAGATTCATTTTTTGGTCCTCCCTTATAGATTCTGGTCTGTTAAATTCACAAGATTTGATTATCGCAGGTGATCTGAACTTCACCTGCCATGCATCTGAAGTGTGGGGTGGTGCAGCTAGACTGGATGAGCTTGCAGATTTCTTTTTGCAGCTGATGGAGAAATCAGATTTGGTGGACATACAGCCTCATAAGATGGTCCCTACTTGGACAAATGGCATATTCGGTAAAGATGGTGTTCATAAACGTTTGGATCGTTTTCTTGTCAAATCTAAGTTATTGGACAGTTTTCAGAAATACAGAACTTGGGTGTATGACTACAAATTTTCGGATCATTGGCCAATCATTCTTCAGCTGGAGGATATGAGAAGCATTCCGGCATTGCCCTTCAAATTTAATTCTTCCTGGCTAGAAGATGAATCTTTCTGTGTTTTGGTTAGAGATTTCTGGATAAATTGTTCGGCATATGATCCTAATCCAATTCTGAATTTCTGTTCTAAATTAAAAGAATTGAAAGTTTTGGTTGCTAAGTGGATCAGGAACAGGAAAAAGGCTGATAACATGGAGTTAAAGTTGTTAGAAGACAAGGTTCAGGATGCTCTTTCGGCAAATTTTCATTGTGCTCTTACACATGATGATTTTGAAGCCATGAGGCTTTATGAAAAAAAGAAAGAAGAGATTTTATTACTAGCTGAAAAAGAATGGCGGCTTAAAAGCCGTGCCACCTGGATTTCTCTTGGTGATAAGAACACTAAATTTTTTCACTCTTATGCTTCAGCCAGAAGGAATTCTAAATATATTTGGGAAGTTATGGATGACAGGGACATCATACATTCTGGTTTGGATAATATTAAAGCAGAAGCTGTTTCATATTTTGGAAAGATTTATAATGACTTTGGGGAATGCTGTTTATCAGAACAAATCAGAATTGCTAATCTCTTTCCTCGGTGTTTTAATGAACAAGACTCTGCTCGTCTTTTGGAAGAGATCTCTCTGGATGAAATTGAGCAAACTCTCAAGGGTTTTGATAAAGAGAAAAGCCCTGGTCCGGATGGGTGGCCGGTGGAGCTTTACTTGCATTTTTTTGATCTAATGGGTAAAGAACTGGTGGATTTGGTGAACTTTTCCAAAAACAGTGGTTATATTCCGCGAGGATTAAATGCAACATTTGTCACGCTTATTCCCAAAAAGGATAAGCCTGGGACTTTTGGATATTATAGACCAATTGCTCTTTGCAACCTGTTATATAAGCTCATCACAAAAATTATAGCCAATCGGCTTAAGATTGTGCTCTCCTAGTACATTTCAGCTGAACAATTTGGCTTCTTAGCTGGCAGACAAATTCATGAAGCCATTGGTATCTCTCAGGAGCTTTTGCACAGCATAAAGATACAAAAAAAAGAAGCTCTTCTCCTTAAAATGGATCTGGAGAAAGCTTATGATAGGGTCAACTGGTCTTTCCTTAGATTAATTCTTATTAAAATTGGTGTTCCTCCGGAGATCATCAAATGGATAATGGCCTGCATCACAACCATGAATATCTCTGTATTGATTAATGGAAGTCCATCAGAATTCTTCTATTGCACCAGGGGAATCAGGCAAGGCTGTCCACTTTCACCACTTCTTTTCATTCTGGTTATGGATGGGTTTAGTAGACTGGTTAACCAAGCGGTTGAGAATGGGAAAATTAAAGGAATAAAGGTTGCTAAAGACTGTATAATCACACATATTCTGTTTGCTGATGATGTTCTAGTTGCTGGTGTGGATTCTGTTAATGAATGGCACAATTATAAAGTTATCATTCAGAATTTTTGTTGTGCTTCTGTTATGAAAGTAAGCTCTGCTAAATAAAATTTTTATCACCTAGATCCAGATGATGTTCAGCTTTGTGACATTCTCACAATGCTTCCGTACAAGTGCTGTGACATGAATCAAGGTTTTAAATACTTGGGTTATTATCTTAAACCCAACAACTATCTTATAAAGGATTGGCATTGGCTCCTCCGCAAGATTGAAGCGCGCATCTCTCATTGGTCTTTCCGTTTTTTATCCATTGGGGGCAAGCTCATTCTGCTGAAGTCAGTGTTGTGCAGCATTCCAGTCGACTGGTTTTCACTACTGGAGGTTCCATTGGCTATCATTAAGACTATCAAAAAGTTTTTTTATAACTTCCTTTGGTTCGGCTTGACAGTCTGTGATAAGGTTCCTATGGTGGCAGCAGACACTATTGCAAGGCCTTACAGGTTTGGAGGATGGGGCATCAAAGATTTGGGAATTTTTAATGTTGCCCTCAGATCGAAAAGTTTATGGAGATGTTTGTTTGGAACAACTCTCTGGTCCAGACTCATTCGGGGCATAAATTTAAAAATGGACGCTCTCTTATGGTTAAGGAAAACAAAGGTTACCTGTTGGAATTCTTCTCCTTTGTGGCGAGGTTTTCTGAAAACACTAGACTGGATTAAATGTGAACTTTCCTGGCAGGTAGGTTTGGGTGCCTTAGTTCGTGTTGGAATTGACCGCATTATTGGTATGGAGGATTGCTTTTCTCTTCCCTCTTCCATTATAAATTATTTGCAAATATTGGGTCTGAATACATTGAACATGATTCGTAATCCCATCTCTGGAGTCGAGATACAACATTCATGGTTATCTGCAAATGACCTTGGCTTATCTGGCTATTTAGCGCGCTTATGGAATGACTATACATGGAAGTTAAATTCTGCTGGTGTCAATTTGTCACTTGATAAAGATCAGCTTGTCTGGGGAGGTAATCCAACAATGGGAATGGTGACAGCTCAAACCATGTATAATTGGATCATTCAAGAGAAGTTTATTTATCCACAAGACTGGTGGTATAAGCGACTCTGGGCTTGGGACATACCCATCAAACTGAAGTGCTTCACTTGGTTACTTTTGCAAGACAAACTAAAGACCTGGGATAACTTATGTAAAAGGGGCTGGATCGGACCTGGATATTGCATCCTCTGTAAAATGCAGGGAGAAACAAAGCAGCACCTCTTTGTAAACTGTTCCTTTACACATAAGGTTTGGGATGTAATCTCCCACAATTTAAACATCACGCAGTGCTGGGATGTTGGGGATTTCAATACTTGCCTGCTTAACTGGTTTCGACATTGCAAACAATTTTTCTTTATTGCCCTTTGTATTTCTTGGGCTATCTGGTACTACAGAAACAGAGCTATTTTTAAAAATGGTATTCCTGATATTACACTTTGCAGCTTGACAGCTCTAAATATGTTTGCAAATTGTAAGATGGAGGAACAAAAGCTGAAGGTCGATAGGGTTAGTAGCTTCAATTTCAAAGTGGACCAGCCTGTTCTATTTTTCGACGGAGCTTCACAATCTGGGGTTTGTGCTATTGGTGGTGTCATTTATCTAAATGAGTCACATTTTTTCACTATTCGACTCAATTGTGGCATGGGAACCAGTATGAAAGCAGAACTAATGGCTTTATGGTGTATCCTTAAAATTGCAAACTGTTTCGGTTTGGTCAATCTAAAGGTTTATGGTGACTCCAGAGTCACTATAAAATGGGCGGCAGGCGACTTTAGACTCAATGTCATTCACCTGAGACATTGGGCTGTTCGGGCACAACTTGAAATTTCAAAACACAAGCACATCATGTTTGAACATATCTTTAGAGAACACAATTCTCTAGCGGATAAATTATCGAAGCAGGCACTGTCGGGTTCTGAAGGACATTTGCTTTGGGAGGAGTGGTGGGACAATAGTGTCCTGGACAGCGGTTCACTTTTCTTTTTTGACTAAGTTAGTTGTTAAATTATCTAAGGTTATTGGGACAACTGGAGTGGTTCTGGCTGTAGTCTTTTTTGGCAAAGTTTTTGGGAACAATTTTGCCTCTTTGTGATATGGTGATCTGTCTTGTGTTGTAAGCAAAACTGTCATTTTATTGGGTGGCTGAACTAAGTTGAAGCTTTTTTTGCTTCTATGTCTGTATACTTCAGAAGATTCTATAGCAGAATCAAGGCTATCTTTGTACTATTTGATTCAATTGAATATCAATAGTAGATTTTTTTTCGTTGGAAAAAAAAAATATAAGTTCATTTAAATATTTGTGAAAAAGCTAAAACCAAAATCCTATATTAAATAAAAAATCCTAAAATCTAAAATATAGATACATACTCATAATCTTAGTATAATACTAATAAATTTATCTATTAATTTAATAATATTTTTAGATTTTGATTTTTCTATATATATATATAAGAATAAATAAATAAGTAACTGTGATATTAAATCAATCAATCAATTTTTACACTAAATAAACTTTATATATATATATATATAATATTGCATAGGATTTTAATGTCAATTATTTATAATATAAATTAAACTAAAGTGAAATTTGTAATATTAATATTAATATAAATATTCATAATATTAATAAATTTATTTATTAATTTAATAATATTTTTAGATTTTGATTTTTTCTATATATTTATAACTGAGAATAAGTAAATAAAGAACTGTGATATTAAATCAATCAATCAATTTTAACACTACATAAACTTTATATATATATAAAATTGCATGGAAATTTAATTTCAATTATTTATAATATAAATTAAACTAAATTAAAATTTTGAATTTTTAAAACTTTAAATGTAATTGAATTTATAATTATGATGACGATAGTGATGATGGTAATTAATACTTATGGTCTATCGAATCTTAAGATGATTACTTAGATTGCTGTAAAATATTATTTCTATTCTCAAAATACCTAGAAAGAAGTGTTCCTAGGTCACCATAGTTTTGACATACTAGAAGGTTAGGGAAATGCGTAAGAGATTATGAAACTATGATCTAATGTGGGAAATCCTTTCCACCTGTTGTTCCTTAGATTGCACCTCAACTAAAATGAGGTTCTCTTTAGTAGTTATGCCTAGCTACAGATTTAAACATTAAATGCATGGGGACTTTGGTCAAAATACAAATACCAAGGAGGGATGTGCAGATAGCACCATCTCCGTGCCACTTCAGGCTAGCAAGCCACCAAGGGAAGGTACCCTAAAAATGAGGAAGTATGAATTCCACTCTCTCTCCCTTAGTCCCTAGGAGATGTGCATGAAAATTTAACTGGATTTAAGCTGAAATATGAGGTGCTTGGGGAAAATCTCAGCCATAAAAAACAAAATAGAAATGAGTGTTGTAAATTCAAAGGAAAGAACAAATATTCCAAAGAAAAGCAAACTCAAAGCAAGGCTCGCCTAGGTGCCTTAATCATAGCTTGATCCTTGAAAAGAAACACATCAACCATGAAAAACATTCCAATAAGAGAATAGTTTCAACTAGCAATTAAAATGCATCCATGAGAACTATTAAAACATCACACAGGTGGAAAATAAGGTTCCCATCCATGTAAATAATGTATAGAAATGGAGACTTATCTTGTACATTTGAAAGTTCATTACATAACAAAATGAAATTGCTACAGATTCAAACACGTAGTGACATCATTGCCTGCGTATTGGCCCCAAAATACTCAGCAATCGCAGAACAATTTATAACAGTGTACAATCAGAAGGAAATTTATGCTTATCATAATTATATTATATGTATTTGTAATTTTAATGACGGTTAAAGAGAGGTTATGATAGTCTTTGACGATCATATTTCTTAACTGCGACGATGTGAAAATCTAATACATAGAAAAATGTATTGCATTTAATACAAAGATAAATGTATTGCAGTGAAATAAACAGAAACAAGGGCTGCATGGCAGCGCAGTCCCTGCCGAGATAGTTGGAGAATAGATACTAAACAATGAGACTTAATATAGCTAAATGTATATGCAAAGAATAAAATGATACCAGGATTATTGTATATGCAAAGAAGAAAATGATACGAATAAAGTAAAAACCAAGTATTGTTTTTGGTGAAAAAGTTTTTATTACTAAACATAAAAACTGGATGTAACTTTGATTTTCTTCAAACAAATTGCATTGTTTTTTTGTCACCGAAAATAAGTAATCGCATTTAGCATAAAAATTTCAAAAAAAAGGTAAATTATAAAAATTAATAAAAGTTTCTAAAAATAAACAAAAAAGTAAAATGTAGAAATATAAAAGTTTCAAAAATAAGCTAAAAAAGTAAATTGTTCAATACAGAGTAGAAATTAATAAGTAATTGTATATGCAAATAAGACAATGTTAAGAATAAAGTAAAGTAACTAACAAAGTAAAGTGTTCAATGTAGAGTAAAACTTAGCAAGTGTAAAGTGTTTAATGTGAAGTAAAACTTAGTAAATGAAATTTTTAATGGAGAGTTAACATATGTGTAGTAAAATCATTTACATGAAACTTTGTAAAAGTAAACTGCCGGAAGAAAAGTGATAGTAAAACCATTTAAATGAAACTTTGTAAAAATAAACTGCGGGAAGCAAAGTGGGTAGGGAGAGTAAAGCTTTAAATAAGTAAATGTAAAAGGTAAGATAGCTCTATTTTTCATAAAAGCAATCTGCCCAGGAAACCTGAAAACGTAAATCTATACTAACCTTTCTCTCCATCGCAACAGATACCTTCAACCTTCAACCTTCTGCGACTCTTTTGTGTCCTCCAATTGACTCTCTTCCACTTGGTCTTTACCCGGCAGGATTTTTATTCGCTACTATCCCTACGTATAATTTCTTAGTGAAAGCTAATCCTCGAATTAGCAACTCATCTGCGCCGATACCCCACCTTAATACATTGGTAAAATTCATGAGTTCCGCACAGATACTATTTATCCCTTTGCGCTGGCTTACGCTAATAGAAAGCCTATATTTTCCTTTTCTATCGCGGAAGCATGTACGTTTAAAGTATTGCTCCATCTAAATTCATACTATGACCCATGTGCATCATTAAATATGGTCATTAAATGAAACATTAACCAACCTCACTTCTTTCCAAGAGTTGGCTGGTACCAGTCGTACGGCAATAAGGGTTCAAAGTTTCAACTAGTAACATTGAAGGTAAATAATATGAAATGAAATAATTAATAGATATATATGTTATATCAAAATGTTTAAATATTTAGAATATATGCATTAATAGGCAAAGTCAAAGACGGATTAATAGAGAAGTCAAAGTGAATCGAAAACAATAATTACCTTGCAGGAACTAATAAGAAAAAAACAATATACACAGCAGGAACTAATAAGAAAAAAACAATATACACAGAAATACAAAGAATTATCCAAAAAAAAGTGGGTTTTCTCCCATCTCTATTTTTATGGATTATGTTAAGTATTTTTGCAATCTTACAGGCTACCAAAAACCATAGACTCAACATCCACTTACTTTGACTTAAACAAAATTAGCTTTACCAAATCAAAGTTACATAAAAGAATAACCAATCAAATTTTAACCCTCCACCTCACTCCGCGAAACTTATTACCTTCGTTTTCACGTACCGAAAAATAAATGAATTCTCAATTTTACAGATATTAAACTAAATTCGGAGCAAATCTTTTAGTAACATTTTAAAATAATATTATCATCAGAACAAAAGTAATTGGAATCTACACAAGACACCAATACAAGGTCGGGAGAGTATGAATTTTATAACTTAATTGTGTGGAGAGTAGTCTAAATCATAGTAGTAAGATTCGAGTACGGATTCGAATATGATTCAGATGCGATATAGAAAAAATACGTAATAAAAAAATCAAGTACGACTAAAATATGGGAGTAGACATCTTATAAATACAAAAAAAATACAATTTTAATTTAAAAATAAAATAAAATTATATATAATCATTCCAAATTTTAACATCTCATTCATTTTTCATTGAAAACTTTAAAAATAAAACTTAAAATTACACAAATCTATTTTGATATAAAATGACTTAAAAAAATAAAAACAAAAAACTACATAAATTTACTTTTTGATAAATAATAAATACAAAAATATAAAATTAAAATAACAATCGTATAAAATAAAACTTAAATAAAAAAACTACATGTAAACACTCGCTAAAAAACAAACACACTTTGAGGCATCTCAATAAGTAAGATAACCTAGAGCTAATGCTTCGTCAAACTATTTAATTTGAAAATCATACTATTCTCTTAAATAATTAAATTAAGTTTACAAAAATTTAAATTTCTTTATCATAAATAATAAACTTGACCATTTATTACTAAAATGAAACCATATCCTTTAATATTTATTAATTGGAATAAATTATAATTTATATTACTTAAAACTAATTTGTAAATAATTTAATAAAATATAAAACTTAATTACATCTTAACATTGAAAATTGTAAAACTTTACCTTTTATAAAACCACATCCTATATTATTTATTAAATAAATTTAACTTATAAAAATTAATACTAGTTAGTAGACATTTTTAGTATTCACCTCGTCAAAAACACTTTAAAATTAAAAATCTTAACCAACTTATACTAAAACTTAATCCAAACTAAAATAAAAACTTTTTAATTAAAAGGATAAGTCATAATTTATGTTCTAAAGTAAAGCAACTAAATTAATGACTCATTAAATATTGTAAAACTAGTCATCTAAATACTCTCTTATATCTAGGTATAAACTATTATTAATTAACCTAACCCTAAAAAACTAAGAATTAAAAGCCGACAACTTTAACCTATCTCCATTTACTAAGTCACCACTACATATAACTTATGTTGGGAAATCAAAAACACTCTCTTCTTCCCAGACTTCTCCTGGTGATGATCCCATAGTAGGGATCGAACGTCGAGAAACTTTCATTGTTTAACACAGATCCTCTCTTTTTTCTTATACATGTAATAATATAAAACTTAAATAAAAAAACTACATGTAGGATGATATACTAACACTAAATTAAAAAAGCATTTTAAAGTTTTTTCTTAAATATTTTTTTTATTAATCGGCCATGCTTTGGAGTTTTATATTTTATTGTATCAATATGAATTCGATTCCAATTCAGGATAAATAAGTAGTTTACTACTATGGTCTAAATTGAGTTTCTGCTACTTTTCCAATGATTTTTTGTTAGAAATGTTGTCGAATTATTGGAATGGTATTATTTAAGTATTGCTATATGAGGAGGTTAAATTTATTTTTATAATTAAAAATAAATAAACAATACAAAATAAAATTTTGATAAAAAAAATTTATGTTAGATTTTAATAAAATATCATAAAAATAAAAAACATAAAAAATTTGGACTACACCATTTTAAAAATGTCTAAACAATGTTTCCAAGTGAGATGTTTTGATCCAAGTGAGATGTTTTGATTTTAATAAAGTGAGATGTTTTGATTTTGTATTAATTCGATTTTATGTTATAAACTTTTATTAAGTATTTTTATGTTTATAAAAGTCTATTGGTTGTAGCTTGGGTGGTTGGGAGGAATGTTGTTACCCTCCCCACCTAGGTTTAATTCTTATAAGTGACATATTGCTCTTGTTGAGTCCATATTGTAATGATTGTAATTTTCTCCCATCTCTATTTTTATGGATTATGTTAAGTGTAGTCTAAATCATAGTATCGAATATGATTCAAGACTAAAATATGGGAGTAGACATCTTATAAATACAAAAAACATGCAATTTTAATTTAAAAATAAAATAAAATTATACATAATCATTCCAAATTTTAACATCTCATTTCTTTTTCATTGAAAACTTTAAAAATAAAACTTAAAATTACACAAATCTATTTTGATATAAAATTACTTAAAAAAATGAAAACAAAAAACTACATAAATTTACTTTTTGATAAATAATAAATACAAAAACATAAAATTAAAATAATAATCGTATAAAATAAAACTTAAATAAAAAACTACATGTAAACACTCGCTAAAAAACAAACACATCTCGAGGCATCCCAATAACTAAGATAACCTAGAGCTAATGCTTCGTCAAACTATTTAATTTGAAAATCATACTATTCTCTTAAATAATTAAATTAAGTTTACAAAAATCTAAATTTCTTTATCATAAATAATAAACTGGACCATTTATTAGTAAAATGAAACCATATCCTTTAATATTTATTAATTGGAATAAATTATAATTTATATTACTTAAAACTAATTTGTAAATAATTTAATAAAATATAAAACTTAATTACATCTTAACATTGAAAATTGTAAAACCTTACCTTTTTTAAAACCACATCCTATATTATTTATTAAATAAATTTAACTTATAAGAATTAATACTAGTTCGTAGACATTTTTAGTATTCACCTAGTCAAAAACACTTTAAAATTAAAAATCTTAACCAATTTATACTAAAACTTAACCCAAACTAAAATAAAAACTTTTTAATTAAAAGGATAAGTCATAATTTATGTTCTAAAGTAAAGCAACTAAATTAATGACTCATTAAATATTGTAAAACTAGTAATCTAAATACTCTTTTATTTCTAGGTATAAACCATTTATTAATTAACCTAACCCTAAAAAACTAAGAAGTAAAAGCCGACAACTTTAACCTATCTCCATTTACTAAGTCACCACTACATATAACTTATGTTGGGCAATCAAAAACACTCTGTTCTTCCCAAACTTCTCTGTCTCTGATGATGATCCCATAGTAGGGATCGAAACATCGAGAAACTTTCATCATTTAATGCAGATCCTCTCTTTTTTCTTATACATATAATAATATAAAACTTAAATAAAAAAACTACATTTAATAGTAATAACGCTGATGATATATTAACACTAAATTAAAAAAGCATTTTAAAGTTTTTTCTTAAATAATTTTTTTATTAATCAGCCATGCTTTGGAGTTTTATATTTTATTGTATCAATATGAATTCGATTCCAATTCAGGATAAATAAATAGTTGACTGTACCAAACCGTATCATCTCGAATGTTCGCCATATTTTTAACCTGTGTGAATTTACGTACAGCCAATACGACCGTATTTTGCTACTATGGTCTAAATTGCGTTTCTGCTACTTTTCCAATGTTTTTTTGTTAGAAATGTTGTCGAATTATTGGAATGGTATTATTTGAGTATTGCTATATGAGGAGGTTAAATTTATTTTTATAATTAAAAATAAATAAACAATACAAAATAAAATTTTGATAAAAAAAATTTATGTTAGATTTTAATAAAATATCATAAAAATAAAAAAAAACATAAAAAATTTGGACTACATCATTTTAAAAATGTCTAAACAATGTTTCCAAGTGAGATGTTTTGATTTTAATAAAGTGAGATGTTTTGATTTTGAATTAATTCGATTTTATGTTATAAAATTTTATTAAGTATTTTTATGTTTATAAAAGTCCATTGGTTGTAGCTTGGGTGGTTGGGAGGAATGTTATTGCCCTCCCCACCTAGGTTCAATTCTTGTAAGTGACATATTGCTCTTGTTGACATATTCGTGCCGTCTTTATTCTCTAAAATTTGTTTTTTAATTAAATATAAATTTTAAATAATTTAAATTAATTCATCTTATTTTTTAATTGGTTAAAATATAGTTATATGAACCTAATATTTTAAAAGTATAATTTTATTTTTTAAATATAAATAATAAATTTAAAATTATTTAATATGAATATTTTTAAAAGTGTTATGTGATAAGTTTTCTTGAACTTTATTTATTTAAAAACAAATATTTATTTATTAATAATTTTAAAAATTTATTTTAAAATTTTCAAGAAAATAATTAAATAAACCTTTTACATGTTATTGTTAACTTTTGTTGATTAAGAAATGGTTATAATTTTTAATATAATGTTGTGATTTTTTGTAATGTCTCTTGTTAGGAATTTTATTAAAATGACAATTTTTCACTTTTTTTTCCTAGTTAGATCTTTGACTAGTTATGAGCTCTAAGTCCCCAAATTGCTCCAATTGCTCCCAAATATTCTGAGAAGGTATATGGATGATGTTAGAACATAAATATGTGTTCCAGGGATGCTTTTCGACCTTTAAAATACTTCTGCAAATCCTCTTTCAATTCTGGCCAATGTAGGGAACTTTACTAGTAATTTCCCTTTCACTAGTATTGGTCTCTAGGTCTCAATTTGACTCCAAATGCCTACAAATCTTAAAGGAAGGTGTATGAATGATATTAAGACTTGAATATGATGTTCATGGATGAGATATGGCCACCAAAAGACCTCTGCAAACTCTCTTTAGATTCTGGACCAAGTATGCAAGTTTACTAGTAATTTGGGGTTCAAATCCCCCTGGGGTAAGTACTGAAAATGGCTTCCCAAATGCCTCCAAACCCACTCAAATTTCTGAACAGAGGTAGGAGATGTCTCAAGGATGTTATTAAGTTCCCAAATGCACCATTCATTAGTTATTAAGTGGGTGATTCCACGAAGGTGGTTCACCATTTTTGGCGGATGGAAGCTAAAAAAATTGTTTTTTGAACCATCGATCGAGGTATTTTCAAGCCCTCGATCGAGGTTTTAAAAACTCGATCGATGGTTTTAAAAGATCGATTGAGGGTTTTAAAATACCTCGATCGAGGGTTTTAAAACCCTCGATCGAGCTTTTGAAAACTTCGCAAAACCTCGAACAAACTTTTGAAAAGCACACAAAAGCTCGATCGAGCTTTTGAAAAGTTCGCAAAAGCTCGATCGAGCTTTTGAAAAGCACGCAAAAGCTCGATCTAGCTTTTGAAAAACATAAAAAGGCTCATTTTAGGCCCTTGATCGAGGGTTTTAAAGTACCTCGATCGAGGTGTTGTTAAACCCTCGATCGAGGTATTTAGCTCGATCGAGGGCTTAAAAAACAGGTTGAGAGCCATTTTCACTACAAAATGAAAGTTTTGTCTACCTTCCATAGAGTTAAACCATGTCATTAAATTCTCATTAATGAGCATACTTGATACCATTGGATTCGTCAACGAATCCTCTATCCAGATATATCAAAATTTACGAATTTTTATCTTCATATGTCTGTTGCTTTTAAATTTCTACTAAAACTTGCCATAAAAAACCATGCCAACAACTTCGATTGAGCTCAAAGATAAATCCACAATATTCAAAATACACATCCAAAAAATTTGAAAAAATACACAAGCCCTAGATAAACGCGTCATCTTTAAAAGGGTATTTTTAGTTTTGCAAATTATGTAAAAAATCAAAAGATTTCGTGCACGCACACACATGTGTGCAAAATGCGACTTAAATATTCATTGGTAAGTTTTGAAAAATAATAATAAATATAATTTTTCTAGAAAAATTAAAAGAAAAATATGTAAGCCCCAATGCACTCTATCTAGATCATGTTCACATATTTCATTTTTTAAAATTATTACTTTAACATTAATTAATTGTGCACGCACACAAACTACTTGTTAATTGCTCTTCAAATTTTTAAGTACACACGTTTCATTAAATGAAAATTCGACATGATATATGGCATTGGTATATTTCAAAAAAAATGTCATTGGAAAGCCAACATAATTATCTACATTTCATTTTTCAACCGCATGTCAAAATTCATGTGGTAAGTATGAGTTTCGAGGGCTTCAATTTAATACATGGGTAAAATTTCTGTTTTTCACCGTCATAATCGGCAAAAAAGAGTTACCCATCTTCATGGAATCACCCAAGTCTGTTACAAACCTCTACCAAACAACAACAAAAATCACGAGTTCGACCCTTGGGGAAATGGCACCAAATCTTCTCCAAATGTAAATAAACTGAGTAAAATGACTTCAAATGCTTGAGAACTGAACATGAAACTTGTATGATATATCAATAACATTCAATTCATTAATAAACCATCAGTAGTTTACTTATCCATTCAAATCCATCAACATTACATTGGTTCACAACAAGGTAGTGGGGAAATGACATTGTTCTTTTATTAAAAATGAGATTTATACATTTCTACTTGGAATTTCGACCTGAAACTTTCTGGAGATGAAGAACATAGTATTTACTTCATATTACAAAATAAATGGGGCATTAGAAGCTCCCCCAAATAGTACAATAGCTCACCAAAAACGCTCTCCCTCGAGGATCAAGAATATGCCATCAAAACCGGAAATGGTTGAAGGAGTGAGCTGCAATAGAAGAAAACATGATCTTCCCTGTAGCTTACACCTGCAAATAAAGACTCCATTAAATATCCAAATGAAAGGTCTGAATGGCCTTTCCAATTACCAACTTGGATGGGAATCTTTCACCCTCGAAATTGGCTAAGGCAAGAAACCAGTCATCCACTAGCTCTCACTCTTCACAAATGCAATTGCAAATTCTAAAAATGATCAAAATTTGGTTTCATTCTTTATTCTTGACATTTATAAAGTTCTAATGTCCTCCATGGGTCGAATCCCTTCCAAGAGACTCATGCCAACTCAAGTTGGGAAGAGATTCCAAAGAATGCCACTTGTGCAACAATTCCTAGTCTCCCACTTCCACCAAATCACATGTGGAAGCATCTTAGCTTCCTTAACACCTTTGAGTGCCCTATTGGAGTCTATTTTTATCCCTAACATGTCATATATTTCATATGTCAGCCTTCAGGTCTGATTTGTGTCATAGGTGTCATAGCATCTTCATCATTGTTGTCATAGAGCTAGGGAATCTAGCCCAAGTGTCTCACTAGCTCCAAATTGCCTCTTCCTCTTCCATGGGAGTTACTCTTCCTCTATATTTCGACCTCATTAACTCATGCAAAGTATTATTGACCTTATAACTCATCCCAAGAACATTAGACTTCCCATGGATTCAAAACTGCAAGAAGAGGATGCCATATGGCACATAAATTCTAGCTTGTGTGGGTCCCACTTCCTCCATGTGTCTTTATGATCAAATGTCACTTTGATTTTGACTTGTATATATTTATTTATCTCCTTCGTTAAATATTTATTCCATCCTAATGTTCCAACATTATTTATTATCCCCATTATTCCAAATCCCAAAGCTTCCACCCCAAACCTAGGAAACTAGTAATTTTCCTCCTTAGCAATTATTTGACCTTTAGCATCAATTTGACAAACTTTAATGAAGAGGGCAAATTTACTTAGGCCATTGTGACGCAATGCCAAATTTGAGACATGAAAAATCCTCCCTTCCCAATATTGCTTGTCCTCAAGCAATTTCAAACATGGGTGTTGAAGAACTTGCTTTCTGTATAATTATTTGAAGTTGCCATTGAATTGCTCAACCTTGAGTCTTTGAGTTTCCATGAAGATCTTAGAGAGGAACCACCATGCTTGCTGCTGCACTGCTTGAATAAAAATCACTTTATTAAGTGGGAAATCCATCTCCCATATTGCTTGTTTCCCCTAAAAATTTGAAACCAATGAGATAAAAATTATTCCAGGGTCCCATTGCTTGTATTGCACCCCAACAATTAAGAGTGCTATCCAACCCATACCATCAGATAAGAGGATTCCTGGATCCCATTTTCTTGTATGCATTCTTCCAAACATCATGAGTACACAATATATATCATCAAAGTACATAACACCATAAATAAAATTTACATCATGGAGATGCTTCATCAAAGATTCATGAAAGTGCTTATACCTCAATGCAAGTAGACCACCATTTTTCAAGTGCATACAATCTTCAAGTGACCCATCAAATCTACTAAAATGACATAGGTGAGGATCCCATGTCCTATAATGCTACTCCAAAAGGATGTGATATGCATCAAAATATTTATCCATGTATTCTTTCATCCAAGAAGTGAATGAAGAATCTCCACTAAAATCTGAACCAAATAATGAGCAGAAAAAACAAGGAGACTTCAAAGGACTCAAAGAAGTCTCACCCATACATCCATGAATGTGAGAATAATAAAGATATATCAAAGTATGTGACTGTCAACAAAAATGCTCTCCAATCATAAATTTATTCACCCAAGTGTTGGATGAAGTTCCTCCAACATCAAATGAAGCAAGTGTTGACCAAGAAAAACCACGAGTCTTCAAGTGACTCAAATGCATATCATAGGTGCATCCATGTAGATGTGCTGTTAGGAACCCATGTCTTTACTTTGTTAGTATATTGTGGTTGGATGCATATGCTTTGTAAGTCGTCCCGTAGTATTTGTTGATCCATAGTTTGTGTTATTGTTGTTTGGCGCATATGCTTTGTAAGTCGCCTGTAGTATTGTTGATCCATTGTTTGTATTGGCCCATGGTTTTGACCCATAGTATTGGCGCCTAGACTTAGTATATAAGTGTGTGTTGAGGCCTATGAAGGACGGTGAAGTTATTTGTATTGAGCTTGCTCAAAGGAGGTTGCCCCCTCGAAGTGGCCTGCGATCAATATAAAAGTGATTTTGAGTTCTGTTATTTCTGCTATCTTGTGTGTTTTCATTAATTAAATATTGCAGGTTCTTCACATCTGGTATCAGAGCACTTTCTCGGGCACGTTGGGTGGAATTTATGCCAAATTTTTTTTTTTCGCATCTATTGCAAGTTCAGATCTGGGAATAATCCCTATTTGCTTAACTGTTGGAAGTACTTGGGCATAAGCCCTAAAACTCATTGTGAGGAGTACCATAGGAACCCCAAAGTAGCTGGCCCATTGGGAGGACCTGCCAGTGAAAAGGGCAACGATTCCTACTTGATTGACTAGTTCCCACCCGTGAGGTAAACCAAGAGCTGTCGTTTGTGGCAAAGCGGTTATTGGTTTTACCTGAGCCGTGGAGTGAGGGGTACTGCCCCAATACGCAAGCTGTCAGACAACATTGGTGGCTGAGTGAAAACCCTGAACTGTTAGGAAGCCGCACATACCTGGGGTCCATATCTATTTTCAGTTGAACTATTGTCGATCACTGCCGCGCTATTTCAGATCGAGCCGCCGTTCCAGATCCAGCCGTTTCAGATCTATTTCAGATCCAACCGTTTTCGATCCATTCGGTGCCATTTCAGATCCCTCTACTTTCGATCACTTCTGGGCCTTGCAGATCTGTATGTTTCAGATCCCTTCCGCGCCATAGCCACTCTATTCTGAAAAGATAAAAAATTTTAAAAAAAAAAAACTGAGTATAAAATTCAGTTTTTTCTCCATATCTCCCTTGTTTTCACTCCATTCCCTTGAAACTTCCCTGGAACCCCTATAATCCCATTCTGCATATTTCCTTCCAGAGGACCCTATTCGAAATTCCACTTTCCAATGCCTGAAATCCCACATTTGTCTGTTTTTAGGGTTTGCCATAACTTCCTTGGATTTCACCCAATCACCTTCAAATTTTACCACAGAGTTCCTTTCCTCATTTTGCTTCTTTGTCCCTCTCTGCCAAATTTTCCCATTCTTTCACCCCGCTTCTGAAATCCTCCTTTTTTGCTTCCCTGTCCATTCAACAATGTCCACAACCTAGTCAAACCCCAATTAACCTTCATATTTTTTCCCAAATCCAGATTTTCCTTTACTGAAACAGTTTCTGTTTTTTTTTTTCTACCCACTCAACAAAAAAAAATCTCTTGGTTATGGTTGTCACCTGCGCAGGAGCAAAAACCATGGAAGAAGCACTTGTAGCCATCCAAGCCAAACTCCCGATCTTGATGAAAAATTTCTCGGCCTCCATCTTAAGCATTCAGCCATGAACAACAAACGACAGTTTGAGTCTTCATCGGACAATGGGTTCTCTTCTCCCAGCAATTTCCGTGGTCCGAAGCTTGATTTTCCTCGCTTCAATGGTATTGATCCGACTGAATGGATCTATCGTGCATAAGAGTATTTCAGTCTGCATAATACTTTTGATGTCAACAAATTTCCACTTGCATCCTTTCATTTGGAATAGGAAGCTCTTCAATGGTACCATTGGTAAATCAAGGCTCATGAAGGGCCAAAATGGACAAATTTTTGCCAACTCCTTTTGCAACGATTTGGTCTTAGTGCTTTTGATGACTTCACAGGACCCTCACTAAACTTCGCCAAACTGGCACTATGAGAGAGTACCAAACCGAATTTGAGAAACTAGCCAACCACACTAAAGGATTGCCAGATGACTTCTACCGGAGTTGTTTTATCAGTCGTCTAAAGGATCCAATCCGCTCTAAGGTCAAAATGTTTTGTCCCAAAATAATGATGGAAGCCCTGGGGTTGGCTAAGTTGGCAGAAGACAAGATTGCAGCCCAACATCGCTCCAAACCCACTTTTGTTCCCTTCCGAAATATGGGTTCTCAACGACCTCCCATCCCGCCAGATCCTCGACCAACTCCTATCAAGCATTTGTCTGAAAATGAGATGCAGGCACACAGAGAAAAAGGGCTGTATTATAATTGTGTTGAGAAATTCACTAGGGGACATATATGTGTTCAACAAAAGCTCTATCTCTTGGATATGGATTCTCTACCTGCCTCTGAAATTGGTGAAGAAGCTCCAGATACAATGGATGCTCAGGTCGACATTCCGGAGTCACCTATTGAACCTCCATCTCAGGATGACCAGCCAGAGATATCTCTCCATGCTATAGCTGGAATCACCACCCCCCAAACCATGCGAGTCGGGGGTTACTTCAAGAAGCTTCCTCTTACAATACTCATTGATTCTAGTAGCATTCATAATTTCATTGACCCTCGAATTGCCAAACAGGTTGATTGTTTTATCCATACTTGCTCCAACTTTGAAGTCATGGTTGTTAATGGGGGCACCTTACCTTGCAAAGGGAAGTGTCGTAATGTGCATATCTCTATGGGAGATTATAGCCTGCACTCTGACATGTTTTCCTTGACTTTAGGCGGATGTGATGTGGTTTTGGGAGCTCAATGGCTACGCACACTTGGCCCCATCTTATGGGATTTTGCTGAACTTTGGATGCATTTTTCCCCCAATGGACAAAAACACACATTGATAGGCTTACAACCAGGGTCTCTCAACATCATCAGCTCACATCGCATGGAAAAAATCCTTAAGAAGAATTCACATGGTGTCATCACTCAGATCCATTCCATTCAGATGCAACCATCAGCGGTCTCCACTACTCCTTTGGATCTACAACAAATTATGGATCGATATACTGGTGTCTTTGCTGAACCAGTGGGATTTCCACCTTCAAGGCTAGAGGACCAACGTATTCAGCTCCTTCCTGGAAGTGTTCCTCCCAACATCAGGCCCCATCACTACCCATTTCACCAAAAAACAAAGATTGAAATGCTCGTTCGGGACTTATTGAAGCAAGGTATTATTCGCCCAAGCACTAGTTCCTTTTCTTCACCAGTTCTTCTCATTTGCAAAAAAGATGGGTCATGGCACCTTTGCATTGACTTCCGATCACTTAATCACCTCACTATCAAGGATAAGTTTCCAATTCCTATTGTTGATGAGCTTCTTGATGAGCTTCATGGTGCTCAATTTTTATCCAAGTTGGGTCTTCGTTCTGGGTATCATCAAATTCGAGTTCATGAGCATGATATCCCTAAAACAAATTTCCACACACATGATGGCCACTATGAATTTTTGGTCATGCCCTTTGGCCTCACTAATGCTCCTTCCACATTCCAGGCCTTGATGAATAAAATATTTCGGCCCTACTTGCGGAAATTCATTCTGGTATTCTTTGATTACATCCTCATCTACAGTAAAACCTGGGCTGAACATCTCCAGCATCTGGATATTGTAATGAAATTTTTTTTATGACCATCATCTCCATGGAAAACAGTCTAAATGTGTTTTTGGATAGTAGGAAGTCGAGTATCTTGGGCACATTATCTCAGCAGAAGGGGTTCGCATGGATCCTGCCAAAATCACTGCCATGAACAATTGGTCGCATCCTCAGACACTCAAGAGCCTTCGTGGTTTTTTGGGGTTGACTGGCTATTACCGCAAGTTTGTCAAGGATTATGGGAAGATTGCAGCTCCATTGACTGCTCTATTGAAAAATTATGCTTTTACATGGACACATGTGTCACCTACCCAAATTTCTGAACATTATTATTTTATTTTCAAAATACTTTATGTTAAATTTAATTACAAAGTTTTGTAATTATGATCAGTTTTGATCATGGATGAATGTAATTACTGAATATTGTTATTTAAATAAATTAATTAGGAGATAAACACCCAAGAGGACTATTAAATGAGTGTTCACTAACCCACTAGGAGGAATGGAAGCTGTTGGAAGGTATGGGATAGATGGCAGCAATTGCATCACACCACTAGCTGTTGGTTATGGGACAACTACCCCTAAAAATAGGGCATTATCCCCCAGGTGGAGGGAGTGAGAAGGCAGCTCATTAAATGACCCAGTAACATCTGAAAAGGCCTAGGCAGCCTATAAAGGAAAATTTGAATTGAGCAGGAAGCTCTTAATCAATATTTCTGTAGAATATTTTCCTCATGTGCATCAGGTTATCACTGAGAGATTCGAATAGGGAGGCTAGTGGTGACTGTAATCTTAAGTCTACATTATTGTTGAGAAGAACCAGAGATGCTGGTGCAGATCTATTGGACTGCTAACTATTGAAGATTCTGAAGTTATTTGCTACAACAAGAAGAAGTCCTATTTCCTAAGTTTCTTCCTCCTAGTGGTTTAGTGAACAGGCTTGGGGGTCCTAAGACAGTACTTGACTTTTTTCAGGAATTGGTTGGGTGGAACAGTCTTCTTGGGCTGTTTGTTGCCCGACAGATTTTCTCAGGTTCTACAGATTTTTTACTTATTCTCAGTAATAATTTTGTTTTGTTTAATTAGTATTTTCTGTGTTTCTGTTTCGAAAAAGAATTCAATCCTAGATTTGTTTAAAGTCTGAATGTTTAAGTTTAATAATGATTTTGAATTGATAAACCAATATCTATATTTTTCCACATGTTGTTTTGAAGCATTGTACTTTGGTATAGATACGCAAATTAAAAATAGATTAGAAGATAGGCAAATGCCATTGATTCGAATAGATAGAACAATCATTGATTTATGTTTGTTATTATTCTTCCCTATAATTATTAGTAATAAAACTTACTGTATAGTATCTAGAATTTTTATAAATTACTGCATTGTTTCATAAAATATAAGTATCGTTCTCTTCCCTGCATATTTATATTATAGTTTGCTCATTCTATTATTTTATATAGTATTCAAAAGTAAGTCGACAAAGCATATTTATATTACAGTTTCAAAATAAACAGTAATGTTATCATCCTTCACATGTTGCAAATGCAAAAAATCACACAGTTTTCCACAAGGCACATACACACCCTATTTGCATTTCTTATTATATCATTTTCTATAAAATTTCAGTTCAAACAGATAATGGAAACAATACAATATTCTATTGATAGATATTCGAACTGTAAGTATCAATTTCCAGACTGAGTTTTCATAATGACATCTAGTTCGTTTCAACTTTTTTTTCTATCGTATTGCAAACTTTTTATACACAAGTTTCGGTTCAAACCAAAAGTCCCGGGAAATTCCATTCACAAACATTTATTTTTCTTTTTCAAACATTAGAACACAACTTAGGGTTTAACCTATTGTTTTCATTACAATCAGATTCTCTACCATTTGAACATCATACATTATATAGTTACTATATTTGACAGAGAACATAAACCCTGACCAAAACATTTACAATGCCAACCTACAACAGTATGATTTATAACATAGACCCGACTTATACATTCACACCCATTATTTTCGGTTTGATACATTGCTTGAAATCAACAAGAATCATCATTAGGGGCATAGCCCGTTATTTTCTTTCCATAGAAAAACAAAACCTACTCTATCGTTGTACAAAGAAATTTTAGACTTCCATTAAAGATTTTGTATTCTTGAAATAAGTTTGACAGACACGATTTATATTATAAATTTCAACCACTTAAACCCAGACAGAGACAACATGTTGTAATTCTCAAAAGACAAAGTTGTATTCACTTTAAACGAGCCTCGGCTCCTTGTATCATTCGTATAACTTTAACAAGACAAATCGTGGCTCAATGGCTAAAGCCATTACAAGTTCCCACTACAAGTAAACAAAGATGATATGCCCAAAAAATGGAAGTTACAGTATCTTTTTCCAAAACGACACATCCAGGGTTTATACCCAAGCTAAACAACTTTACATTCCCCAGATGAGGCGAAGTTGATTGTCATGGTAGAAAAACCAAAAATCCTACAAACAAAACGAGAATCACAGCTTGGAATAGACATCGTTCGATTGAAGTTCGACAAATCTTAACCACGACGGATCATGGCATGACCAATTACACAACCTTGAAACTTATTCAACCACAGTCAAAGTACCTATGAGGGGTTTTTGGAAAGACCCGGAGCTTACTGGTTGAAAGCTCACTGACCTCGCAGAACCCTTGCTCATTTCTCTACTTCATAACCTGCAACTGACATTAAATGAAGGTTAAAATTTAGAAGATTGATATCCTTTCAAAATGAAAGAAGAAACACATTGAATGAATTACTATTCGTTGTAGGAAAAACTTACATTGCGGTAAGTACCAAAGCATTCCACGTTAACCAGCTACAGGATGATCCCATGCTGAAGATGAGACAGGAAATCCTCGGTCTTTTTACAGCAGACGTGTCTTTGACTCAAACCAAAATGATAAGTTCTAGAGAACTTCCATTACTCTACAGTTTGGCAAACTCACATAATTCACAATGAAGGGTTCGAAACCAACAACACTTCAACAGTTCAAACCAGAGGAACAATCATCTTTTGAAAACACCATTACAATGGCTAAAACCTGCAACTTAGATCCTACCTACAGGACTCGAGGTCGAGACCTCTTGATACCTGCTAACCCTAGAAAAATTCGACAGCCTGTCGGCCTTACAACCCGTAACAATAGCAAAATGAACAACTTTCAATCTCTTAAACCAAATCGACGACAGCAGTTAGGGATTGCCATCCAACGATCCAAATTCTCTGAAATCAACGATCATGATAGTGCCAACGAAATAGCATTGGTACATACAACTTCTGCATTTAATGCCCCATCATGTGCTCAAGTATGGCAATACCATTTTGGCACCCAAAGGATTGGACAACAGCCAGATCGGAGGAATACTACCTTACACCCATTACACGGTGGCCTCAATTTTCAATCATTACAACAATTTCATAATACGTGGATGGACAACAATCCTCATCACCCCAAGTTTCATATCAAGCTTTTAATGCATAATCGAAGGACAATCTTTCCGATTGTTCAACGTCCAAATCATATTAATGAACCTGCAGCTCGAACCCTGTCAACATTATTGCATGTCAGCGCTCATTCATTTCAACATTATGATTTCAAACATGATGTATAACCTTATAACATTCTATGCTATGTCAAAGTCGAATCCTAAGTTTGTATGGCTCTAAGTTATTACCATAACGTTTATCATAGTGTTATATCAACTAACGATTACATAAGACCTGGTTAGTTCGTATTAAAGAGTCAAGTGGTTATATAGATAACCTTTCAAGTTTATACATATATTCGTATAGTCCCAAGTTTTTAATTGTAGATTTAAATATTAAAGTTATGACTTATATATTTGATAGGACAACTAAAGTCATAGTTTTGACTTGTTTTCACTTATGCCATTCAAACAAGTAGATACAATCACGTATAGTTCAAACATTATAAATTTATAATTGTTGTAGTCCATACACAAGAGATTTAATACTAACTTAGTGATATTATTGACATTCATATAAATTCTACTATAGTAAGTATATAGTCTATAGGATAGCCATTTCTTTGAATCCATTGACAAAAGATTAACGTAAAGTTAATCAAATGTTATGTGTACTTACCTTATCTTCTCTCATCAAACTTTATTAATTGCGATATATCAATCACTTTGGTACTATAAAGATAATTAATTATCTTAAGACGACGACAATGCTGACTATAATAACAATAGGAATTACAACAAACAAGACTTCCAGGTTGATTACGTAAATAGAGGATTTTGTTCTAAACATTTTGGAGGCGTCAGACAAACATCTTGAAAATAGTGTTTATAGCTATGAAACCCATACCTGCACACTTTTGATGGATTGCAAACAGAATTATAACATTATATTTATTTATGACGCTGAAACTGAACTACACTTACTTCATTCTTACCTGTCGTCTGCACTTAGGACATTCAATAAGCTTTAGTGAGTATCTAAGTAAGCTCCAGGGTACCTCGTAGGACACCCTTATGCAACAAAGTCAAACTGTCAATATCATTGCAAAAGAGAAAGTGTTGCATCTTATTTTTCCAATATGTTTATTTCATTGTCGTCATAATCATGTTACTAGTTATGTGTTAACAACTATCATTATCTTACTGCTGTTAAAACATAAAATAAAGCATGCTTAGTACTAACAATTGTACAACTAATGCTGTCATAATCTCAATATTTATTTCCGCAATTATTATTATCTTAATTAATGCTGTTATCAAAATTTTTAAATTTTTATGAATTTTCGAGATGTTACATGTGGTATCAGAGCACAGATTCAAACTCTATGCTTGAATGAGGTCCAAAACACGCAGCAGAAAATTTTCATACAGTAGAAAATTGTACTAACTTGAATATTTAATTATTATGTTATTTCAGAAATTATTTTCAGTTACAGGTATAGAGAACTCGGCTGAACATTTAAGCGACAGGTTTCAGCCAAACATTCACAGTGCAGGGGAGCACTATGTAGAGGAAGGTCACGAGGAATTAAATAACAGTTCGTCAGAACTGTTACGCGCTTTCCATGAATTAAAAGCAGAAATCAGATCTGTGAAACAAGATAATGAAAGGATTCTACAAGCACAAGAACAACTAAATCAAGTGATGTTTGAACAAAGCCAAACAAAGGAGCAAGAGAGAAATAATGAAGATATTTCCAAAGTTGAGGATCTGCCACATGCTGCTAAAAATCAGAACATGGAAACCAGTGAAAGAAAAGATAGCTCAAACTCATCAGGGGATGCTATCGAAGTACGAAAAAGGAAACATAACTATACCAGTGATAGCAGTGAAGGAGATTCCAAACCTAGAGGAAAAAATCACAAGGAATATGAGCAGATCTCTGGAGAATTCAAGAAGATACGACCTCCAACTTTCAATGGAGAAACTGAGAAAGGTGAGACAGCTGAAGCTTGGTTGTCTGGTATGAAGAAATACTTCCAGATCTATAACTATTCAGAGTTCTTAAAGGCAAAAATGGCTATATATAACTTGACTGGAAAAGCGGATATTTGGTGGTAAGACATCAAACGAGTAAAAGGTATCAAAGATAAAGATGTAAGCTGGAGTGCTTTTAAACGATATTTTAAGAAGAAGTATCTATCTGAACAGTACTATGAAGAAAAATCTAAAGAGTTCTACGATTTGAAGTTGGGAGGTATGAACATGAAGGAAATGAACAGTAAGTTTATGAACTTACTGAGATATGTACCATACCTCATAGAAGAGAAACCAAAAATTCAAAGGTACTTAAGTTGTTTGCCTTTCAGTATTAAGGATAGAATCGAGTACGACAGTCCTAAGACCTTGGAAGAGGCAATGAGAAAGGCAGTTTTCTGTTATGACACAAATTGAAAAAGAGAGGGAATGTCAAATTGGAAAAATCATAAGCCCAACAATTTTGAACAGAAAAAGAAAAATTTCAGATTCAGTGGAAATTCCGGATTTCAAAGGAAAAATTCTCAAAACCAGAATTAGCAAGGGAACAATTCCAGAAACAATTCACAGCAGAATTCTACAGCACCCAAGAATACACCTAATAATGCCAAGACTAGTGAGACAAAGACACATATCAAATTCTTTGAATATAAAGGTCCCCATTACGCATCAGAATGTCCCTTAAGGAAGTGAAAGGCAAACAACATCAACTCTATTTAGACTGAACCTACTGTTGGGGACATGGCAAGGGAAATGCCCAAAATCAACGCAACACTCAACAACAAGAAAGCAGATCATCAAATCTCCATGGTAGAGATTGAAGGTATAATACATGATCATCCTGTTACTGTTTTAATTGACCCAGGTGCTAGTTTAAGTTATATATCCCCAGACATTGTGGAAAGTCTTAAACTAAAAATTGAAAAGTTTAGTAAATCATGGCTAGTTAGACCAGCAACTGGAACAAAGAGGAAAGTATCAGATTTTATAGAAAATTGTCTTTTGTCCATTAATCATTTACAAACACAAATCAAGTTGAATATTTTACCTTTAGGTTCTTATGATATTATAGTTGGGATGGACTGGTTAGAAGCCCATCATGTCACCTTGAACTATTATGGAAAAAGTTTTACATGCTTAAATGATGAAGGGAAAACTGTAGAAATAAAAGGCATCCCAAGGAAGGTGACCCTTAGACAGATTTCAGCCTTGCAAGTTAAGAGGGTAGTTAGGAAAGGATGCCAAATGTTTGCAGTAAACGTAGTAAATGATGAGTTTATGGATAAAGAGGACAAACTGAAATTAGAAGACATACCTATTCTAAGAGATTTTAAAGATGTATTTCCTGAGGAGATTCCAGGATTACCTCCCAAAAGAGATTTAGATTTTACCATAGAGTTAATACCAGGAACAGTACCAAATTCAAAAGCCCCGTACATAATGAACATATTGGAGTTAAACGAATTAAAATTGAAGGAGATTATTGATAAGAAGTATATTAGACCCAGTGTGTCTCCTTGTGGAGCACCTGTCATCTTTGTTAAGAAGAAAGACGAAACCTTAAGACTGTGCATAGATTATCGCCAGCTTAATAAAATGACGATCAAGAATAGGTATCCATTTCCTCGCATAGATGATCTATTTGATCAGCTGCGTGGAGAAACTGTATTTTTGAAGATTGATCTAAGATCGGGATATCATCAAGTAAGGGTTAAGGATGAAGATATTTTCAAGACAGCTTTCTGAACTCGATATGGACATTACGAGTTCATAGTCATGCCGTTTGGCTTGACTAATGCCCCGGTTGTATTTATATGTCTGATGAATAATATTTTGCATAAATACTTAGACAAGTTTGCTATTGTGTTTATAGACGACATTTTAGTGTACTCAAAAAGCAAAGAAGAGCATGATGAACATTTACGGATTATCTTACAAGTATTAAGAGATCATCAACTATACGCCAAATTTAGTAAGTGTGATTTCCACAAAGACAAAATTCAGTGTCTAGGACACATAATTTCAGCAAAAGGAATCTCGGTGGACCCCGACAAGATAAGAGCCATTTTCGACTGGCCGGTTCCTAAAGATGTGTCGGATGTAAGATCATTTATGAGCATTATGGGGTGTTACAGAAAGTTTATAGAGATTTTTTCCAAAATTGTCAACCCCATAACTTCCTTGCAGAAGAAATGGAAGAAATTTGTTTGGGATCAGAAGTGTGTTGACAACTTTAAGAAATTAAAGGAACTATTGACGACATCACCTATCTTGAGGATAGCTGACCCCAACAAGGATTTTGTAGTTTGTACAGATGCATGCAATGATGGACTTGGTGGAGTCCTGACACAGGAAGGGCATGCGGTGGCATATGAATCTAGAAAGCTGAAAGTACATGAAAAGAATTACTCTACCTATGATTTAGAGTTATTAGCAGTTATTCATGCCTTAAAAATGTGGCGTCATCACCTTATTGGAAGAAAGTTTACATTATTAACAGATAACATGGGTCTAAAATATTTATTGGATCAGACAAACCTGAACGCTAAACAAGCTAGATAGTTGACGTTCTTAAGTGAGTATGATTTCGAAATTCAACATATTAAAGGGAAGGAAAACAAGGTTGCAGATGCCTTGAGTCATAAGGAAAAACTAAATTTCATTTCAGCAATCAGTACTTATTCAACTGATTTGGAAAATCAGATTTTGGAAAGGAGTGAAATAGATGAAGAATACAGAAAAATGAAGGAAAAGACAACAAACAACAATTCTGAAAATTGTATGGCAAATTTCAGCATGAAGGAAAACGGTTTATTACTATTTAAAAACAGATTGTATGTACCAGATATACCAGAAATAAAGTTTCTGATATTAAATGAGATGCATAAAAGTCACTGTTCTGGTCATCCAGGTTATCAAAAGACTATTACTATGCTGAGAAAAGAATATTATTGGCCCAAAATGAAAGATGAAGTAGTAGAGTACATAGCTAAATGTTTGGATTGTCAAAAAATGAAGGTTGAACACCAGCATCTTGCTGGATTGCTGCAATCGTTACCAATACCAAGTTGGAAATGTGAAGTGATCAGCATAGATTTTATCACTGGATTACCTAAAAATCAGAAACAACATGATTCAATCATGGTGGTAGTGGACAAACTCAGCAAGGCAACACATTTCATATCCATGAAGACTACTCATAAAGCTCTAGATATTGCAGAGATCTTTATGAAACAGATTTTTAGACTACATGGAATACCGAAGGTAATAATTTCAAATCGTGACTTGAAGTTTACAGGCAACTTCTGGAGGTCACTGTTTAAAGGGTTGAACACAACTTTAAATTTTAGTACAGCATTTCATCCACAAACGGATGGTCAGACATAAAGAGTAAACCAAGTTTTAGAAGATTTATTAAGAATGTATGTTAAGGATCAACCTGGTAAGTGGAAAGACTACTTGCACTTAGCAGAATTTGCTTATAATAATCACTATCATGCATCGGCTAGACTTAGTCCTTTTGAAATTCTTTATGGTAGGAAATGTAATACACCTGTTTCATGGAATGATCCAGTAAATAGAGTTGTTTTAGGACATGAATTATTGCAGGAGTTAGAACTAATTGTGAAAAAGGTGCAAGGACATTTAAAAGCTACCCAAGATAGGCAGAAGAGTCAAGAAGATTCAAAGAGAACTCATAAAGAGTTCCAGGTTGGTGAACATGTATTCCTCAAGGTAAGACCGAAAAAGAGTTCACTAAAATTGGGAAGCTGTGCCAAGTTGGTGCTCAGGTATTGCGGTCCTTTCGAAATATTGTCTAAGGTTGGAGCAGTGGCATACCAACTGGCCTTGCCACCTCACTTAAAAATATATAATGTTTTTCATATATCGTTTTTAAAGAAATATGTGCACGATACTACTCATGTTGTAAACTCGAATGATGTACAGGTGGGACGAGATGGAGATTTTCCAGTGGAACCGGATTGTATCCTTGGAAGGAGGGAAACTATTCTCCGGAATCGCAGCAATGGGAAAGTGAAGGTGCAATGGAAGCACCTTAGCCCAAAAGAGGCAACCTGGGAGTTGTAGAGTAGTATGTGGGAAACATACCCAACTCTGTTCCAGGAACACTCAAGGAGTGATTAACCAACATCGACGACGATGTTGAGACTTAAGGGGAGGTGTATGTCACCTACCCAAATTTTTGAACATTATTATTTTATTTGCAAAATACTTTATGTTAAATTTAATTACAAAGTTTTGTAATTATGATCAGTTTTGATCATGGATGAATGCAATTACTGAATATTATTATTTAAATAAATTAATTAGGAGACAAACACCCAACAGGACTGTTAAATGAGTGTTCACTGACCCACTAGGAGGAATGGAAGCTGTTGGAAGGTATGGGACAGATGGCAGCAATTGCATCACACCACTAGCTGTTGGTTATGGGACAACTACCCCTAAAAATAGGGCATTATCCCCCAGGTGGAGGGAGTGAGTAGGTAGCTCATTTAATGACCTAGTAACATCTGAAAAGGCCTAGGTAGCCTATAAAGGCAAATTCGAATTGAGCAGGCAGCTCTTAATCAATATTTCTGCAGAATATTTTCCTCATGTGCATCAGGTGATCACTGAGAGATTCGAATAGGGAGGCTAGTGGTGACTGTAATCTTAAATCTGCATTATTGCTGAGAAGAACCAGATATGCTGGTGCAGATCTATTGGACTGCTAACTATTGAAGATTCTGAAGTTATTTGCTACATCAAGAAGAAGTCATATTTCCTGAGTTTCTTCCTCCTGGTGGTTCAATGAACAGGCTTGGGGGTCCTAAGACAATACTTAACTATTTTTAGGAATTGGTTGGGTGGAACAGTCTTCTTGGGTTGTTTGTTGCCCTACATATTTTCTCAGGTTCTACAGATTTTTTACTTATTCTCAGTAATAATTCTGTTATGTTTAATTAGTATTTTCTGTGTTTCTGTTTCGAAAAAGAATTCAATCCTAGATTTGTTTAAAGTCTGAATGTTTAATTTTAATGATGATTTTGAATTGATAAACCAATATCTATATTTTTCCACATGCTGTTTTGAAGCATCGTACTCTAGTATAGATACGCAAATTAAAAATAGATTAGAAGATAGACAAATGCCATTGATTCGAATAGATAGAACAATCATTGATTTATATTTGTTATTATTCTACCCTATAATTATTAGTAATAAAACTTACTGTATAGTATCTAGAATTTTTATAAATTACTGCATTGTTTCATAAAATATAAGTATTGTTCTCTTCCCTACATATTTATATTATAGTTTGCTCATTCTATTGTTTTATATAGTATTCAAAAGTAAGTCGACAAAGCATATTTATATTACAATTTCAAAATAAACAGTAATGTTATCATCTTTCACATGTTGTAAATGCAAACAATCACATCGTTTTCCACAAGGCACATACACACCCTGTTTGCATTTCTTATTATATCATTTTCTATAAAATTTTAGTTCAAACAGATAATGGAAATAATATAATATTCTATTGATAGATATTCGAACTGTAAGTATCAATTTCCAGACTAAGTTTTCATAATAACATCTAGTTAGTTTCAACTTTCTTTTCTATCGTATTGCAAACTTTTTATACACAAGTTTCGGTTCAAACCAAAAGTCCCGGGAAAGTCCATTCACAGACATTTATTTTTCTTTTTCAAACATTAGAACACAACTTAGGGTTTAACCTATTGTTTTCATTACAATCGGATTCTCTACCATTTGAACATCATACATTATATAGTTACTATCTTTGACAGAGAACATAAACCCTGACCAAAACATTTACAATGCCAACCTACAACAGTACGATTTATAACATAGACCCGACTTATACATTCACACCCATTATTTTTGGTTTGATAAATTGCTTGAAATCAACAAGAATCATCATTAGGGGTGTATCCCGTTATTTTCTTTCCATAGCAAAACAAAACCTACTCTATCGTTGTACAAAGAAATTTTAGACTTCCATTACAGATTTTGTATTATTGAAATAAGTTTGACAGACACAATTTATATTATAAATTTCAACCGTTTAAACCCAGACAGAGACAACGTGTTATCATTCTCAAAAGACAAAGTTGTATTCACTTTAAACGAGCCCCAGCTCCTTGTATCATTCGTATAACTTAAACAAGACAAATCGTGGCTCAATGGCTAAAGCCATTACAATTTCCCACTACAAGTAAACAAAGACGATATGCCCAGAAAACAGAAGTTACAATATCTTTTTCCAAAACGACACATCCAGGGATTATACCCGAGCTAAATAGCTTTACATTCCCCAAATGAGGCGAAGTTGATTGTCATAGTAGAAAAACCAAAAATCATACAAACAAAACGAGAGTCACAGCTCATAATAGACATCGTTCGATTGAAGTTCAACAAATCTTAACCATGATGGATCACGGCATGACCAGTTACACAACCTTGAAACTTCTTCAACCACAGTCAAGGTACCTACGAGGGTTTTCTAGAAAGACCCAGAGCTTACTGGTTGAAAGCTTGCTGACCTCGCAGAACCCTTGCTCATTTCTCTACTTCATAACCTGCAACTGACATTAAATGAAGGTTAAAATTTCGAAGAATGATATCCTTTCAAAATGAAAGAAGAAACACATTGAATGAATTGCTATTCATTGCAGGAAAAACTTACATTACGATAAGTACCAAATCATTCCACTTTAACCAGCTACAAGATGATCCCATGCCGAAGACAAGACAGGAAATCCTTGGTCTTTTTACACTAGATGTATCTTTGACTCAAACTAAAATGATAAGTTCCAGAGAACTTCCATTACTCTACAATTTGGCAAATTCACACAATTCACAACGAAGGGTTCGAAATCAACAACACCTCAACAGTTCAAACTAGAGGAAAAATCCTCTTTTGACAACACCATTACAATGGATAAAACCTGCAACTCATATCCTACCTACAGGACTCGAGGTCGAGACCTCTTGATACCTGCTAACCCAAGAAAAATTCAGCAGCCTGTCGACCTTACAACCCGTAACAATAGAAAAATGAACAACTTTCAATCTCTTAAACCAAAATGACGACAAAAGTTAGGGATTGCCATCCAAAGGTCCAAATTCTCTGAAATCAACAATCATGATAGCGCCAAAAAAATAGCATTGGGACATACAACTTTTGCATTTAATGCCCCATCAGGTGATCAAGCATGGCAATACCATTTTGGCACCCAAAGGATCGGACAACAGCCAGATCAGAGGAATACTACCTTACATCCATTACACGATGGCCTCAATTTTCAATCATTACAATAATTTCATAATACGTGGATGGACAACAATCCTCGTCACCCCAGGTTTCATGTCAAGCTTTCAATGCAGAATCGAAGGACAATCTTTCCAATTGTTCAACGTCCAAATCATATTAATGAACCTGCAGCTCGAACCCTGTCAACATTATTGCATGTCAGCACTCATTCATTTCAACGTTATGATTTCAAGCATGATGTATAACCTTATAACATTCTATGCTATGTCAAAGTCGAATCCTAAGTTTGTATGGCTCTAAGTTATTACCACAACGTTTATCATAGTGTTATATCAACTAACGATTACATAAGACCTGGTTAGTTCGTATTAAAGAGTCATGTGGTTATATAGATAACCTTTCAAGTTTATACATATATTCGTATAGTCCCAAGTTTTTAATTGTAGATTTAAATATTAAAGTTATGACTTATATATTTGATAGGACAACTAAAGTCATAGTTTTGACTTGTTTTCACTTATGCCATTCAAACAAGTAGATACAATCACGTATAGTTCAAACATTATAAATTTATAATTGTTGTAGTCCATACACAAGAGATTTAATACTAACTTAGTGATATTATTGACATTCATATAAATTCTACTATTGTAAGTATAGATAGTCTATAGGATAGTCATTTTTTTTAATCCATTGACAAAATATTAACGTAACGTTAATCAAATGTTATGTGTACTTACCTTATCCTCTCTCATCAAACTTTATTAATTGCGATATATCAATCACTTTGGTACTATAAAGATAATTAATTATCTTAAGACGCCGATGATGCCGACTATAATAACAATAGGAATTACAACAAACAAGACTTCCTGCTTGATGACATAAATAGAGGATTTTGTTCTAAACATTTTGGAGTCGTCAGACAAACATCTTGAAAATAGTGTTTATAGCTATGAAACCTATACCTGCACACTTTTGATGGATCGCAAACAGAATTATAACATTCTATTTATTTATGACGTTGAAACTGAACTACACGTACTTTGTTCTTACCTATCATCTGCACATAGGACATTCAATAAGCTTTAGCGAGTAGCTAAGTAAGCTCCAGGGTACCTTGTAGGACACCCTTATGCAACAAAGTCAAACTGTCAGTATCATGGGAGAAGAGAAAGTGTCGCATCTTATTTTTCCAATCTATTTATTTCATTTTCGTCATAATCATGTTACTAGTTATGTGTTAACAACTGTCATTATCTTACTGCTGTTAAAACAGAAAATAAAGCATGCTTAGTACTAACAATTGTACAACTGATGCTGTCATAATCTCAATATTTATTCCCGCAATTATTATTATCTTAATTAATGCTGTTATAAAAAATTTTAAATTTTTATGAATTTTCGAGATGTTACAACATGCTACTGAGTGTGCATTTGACAAACTGAAACAAGCTATGTGTACTACACCTGTTCTAGCTATGCCTGATTTTTCCAAGCCCTTCACTATTGAGAGTGATGCTTGCAGCAATGGACTTGGTGCTGTTCTCCTTCAAGATGAACACGCCATTGCGTTCACCAACAAAGCCCTTTCAGGTAAGAATTTAGCTTCCTCTACATATGAGAAGGAAATGATGTCTAGTTTGCATGCAGTACAGAAGTGGCACCCATACCTATTAGGAAATCATTTATGCATCAAGACTGATCACCAGAGTCTAAAATATTTCCTGGAACAACGTGTATCCTCCCCAACACAACAGAAATGGGTTAGCAAACTCATGGGTTATGACTATGAGATCACTTACAAGAAGGGCAAGGACAATATTGTGGCGGATGCTCTTTCTCGCACATTTGATGACCAAGGTTCTCTTTTAGCTATTTCGATGCATGTTCCAAATTGGTTGCAATCTGTTCAACAGGGCTATTTCAACGACTCTTCATTATCTCAAATCATCCAACGCTTGGCCAACAACCCTTCTTCTATACCACATTGTTAAATTTTCTGAATTTACTTCAATATGATCTAGGATCTTAACTGAGAGAATAACATGTAAAGCATATCTACAGCATATCAATCATGGAGACAATAATGCAAGCACACAAGAGACACAAAGATTTACTTGGGGAAAACCATAAAGGTGAAAAACCCCAATAACTTCCTCAGAGATAGATAGAGCAATGATACAACCAACCAATAGAGATAGCCATAACCTAGCAGCAATCCTCCTCCTCCATAAGTGTGCCTCTCCTCCTTGAGAGCATGTGTAAGAAGTGAGTGAGTAAATAGAGTGCCTCCCGCACTCTATTTATACTTGACTTGACTTGCCTTTTTACCTAACTCATGTAGGCTCGAACTTTACCACATAATATA
The DNA here is from genome assembly GCA_027924585.1 of Larix kaempferi. Classification (NCBI taxonomy): domain Eukaryota; kingdom Viridiplantae; phylum Streptophyta; class Pinopsida; order Pinales; family Pinaceae; genus Larix; species Larix kaempferi. The sequence goes on along the minus strand of BSBM01000851.1, from coordinate 1,472,118 downwards.
ATGCTGACTGGGCCGACCCCCAATAGGGTGGTCTAATAACCCTTAGACCCACATGGCCGACCCCCAATAGGGTGGTCTAATAACCCTTCGACCCACATGACTTATACAGGGCCGACCCCAACAAGGTGGTCTAATAACCCATCAAGTATAAGTTACGACACTTACAATATAAATAACGACACTTCCTTATAGAGGAATAATACCATCTCTATAGGAATATAATATACATATATGTGAAATACATTCCGAAGTTACATATACATCAACACTCCCTCTTAACTAGGAAGGTATTTCTCAGCATAGTTCTTCTAGCACAAGTCATCTTCTCTGGATCATCGTCACTGGATAATCGTCATCGAGTCATCATCATCGTCACTGCTGCTGCTATCTCAATCAATCTCTGAATCTACTCGTCATAGGAAGTTCTACAGAGCCAGTCCTTTTTCATACTGGATGTAGGCCCACCACCTGCAGGTCTTCGTCATCACTGGCCATACTGTGGAATCCTCAGGAATTTTACGTGTGTCACAAAACCTCGAAAGAGCATCCCAGGCTGTTACGAGCACACAGCTCTACCTATAGGATCTCCCAGGGCACCGAATTACATGTGACCTCACCACAAAACCTCGCAAGAGCATCTGCCAGATATCCCAGGGAACCGAATTACATGCCATAGGCAAAACCTTGAAAGACTATCTACAGATCTCCCAGGGCACCGAATTACATGTGGTCATGGCAAAACCTCGCAAGAGCATCTGCCAGATATCCCAGGGAACCGAATTACATGCCATAGGCAAAACCTCGAAAGACTATCTGCAGATCTCCCAGGGCACCGAATTACATGCCATAGGACAAAACCTCGAAAGAGCATTTGCCAGATATCCCAGGGAACCGAATTACATGCCATAGGCAAAACCTCGAAAGACTATCTGCAGATCTCCCAGGGCACCGAATTACATGTCCTCCCAGAGCAAAACCTCGAAAGAGCATTTGCTAGATGTCCCAGGGCACCGAATTACATGCCATAGGCAAAACCTCGAAAGACCATCTGCAAATCTCCCAGGGCACCGGATTACATGCTCATCTGCACAACCTGATCCACGACCACAGAGTATCAACCTGATACTCACCATACATCATCCTGATGTATCCATGATCATCCTGATCATCATCACTGCAACGTCCTGCTGCATGTCATCTGGAGCAACATCCTGAAGCTCGTCATCTATGATCATCCTGATCATCACTGCAACATCCTGCTGCATGTCATCTGGAGCAACATCCTGAAGCTCGTCATCTATGATCATCCTGATCATGACTGCAACATCCTGCTGCATGCCAAGTATCTACCTGATACATATCATCATACATGATCCTCCTGATCATACAATGTATCCACCTGATACAAATACATGATACATAGCATCATACATGATCCTCCTGATCATCAATGCATCTACCTGATGCATACCAAGTATCTACCTGATACATATCATCATACATGATCCTCCTGATCATTAATGTATCCACCTGATACAAATACAAATACATGATACATATCACCATACATGATCCACCTGATCATACAATGTATCCACCTGATACATATACAGATACATGGTCCAAGCATCCAACATGATGCATATACAAAATATATATACATGATCCAACTGATCATATCCAGCATCAACATGATGCGTACATACAAAAATGATCCAACTGATCATATCCAGCATCCAACATGATGCGTACATACATACAAAATGATCCAACTGATCATATCCGGCATCCAACATGATGCGTACATACATACATAAAAATGATCCAATTGATCATATCCAAGCAGAAACCAGAACATCATCCTGATGTTCATCATCCAGCGCTTACATCCACAGCCATGTGAAGGATCCTCCTTCCAACATGCTTGGAATGGCTTCAGCAAATGTGTCCATCACTTCTTTCTCGAAGTGTCCTCGATCTGAAGAACGCCAAGCCTCTCTCTGAAGTACTCGAACTTCACCCTGGCTAGTGGCTTCGTCAGCACATCTGCAATCTGCTCGTCCGTCGCAACATACAGGAGCTTCACAGCTCCTCTCTACACCATATCCCTGATATAGTGATATTTGATCTCTATGTGTTTCGACCTGTCATGAAACACTGGGTTCTCGGACAGCTTCACACAACTCTGGTTATCACAGAAGATACCAGTAGCTTCCAACGGGAGATCAAATAACTCAGACAGTAGCTTCCATAGCCATACTGCCTCACAACTAGCTGAACAGGCTGCAACATACTCTGCCTCAGCTGTACTCAGTGCTACGCAGGACTGCTTCCTGCTAAACCAAGAGATCACACCTGATCCCATACTGAAGCAACACCCAGATGTGCTCTTCCTATCTACAGCACTGCCAGCCCAATCTGAATCAACATAACCCTGCAGGTTAAACTTTTGATTCGCCTCATACCTGAGCCCATAATCCACTGTACCCTTCAGGTACCTCAGAACATGCTTTACAGCAACCAGGTGAACACTCCTCGGATCCGTCAGGAACTGGCTCAATGTGTTCACAGCAAAGCAAATGTCTGGTCTCGTGTTCGTCAGGTACATCAAGGACCCAATAATCTGACGATACTTAGAAACATCAACTGGCTCAGATGAAGCATCGCAAAGAAGCTTCAGATTCGATGCCATAGGTGTGGCCATGGCTTTGCAATCCATCATCCCAAATCTCTTCAGGATCTCTACTACATACTTCCCTTGTCCAAGGAAGATTCCATCACTCTGCCACACCTCCATGCCAAACACAAATAGTGCATCATCCCCAAGTTCTTCATCTCAAACTCGGTAGTAAGCTTCCGCTGCGTGTCGGCAATTAATATATCTTCACCATAACAAGTTCTGCACATATATGATTCCCTTGTCCAAGGAAGATTCCATCACTCTGCCACACCTCCATGCCAAACACAAATAGTGCATCATCCCCAAGTTCTTCATCTCGAACTCGGTAGTAAGCTTCCGCTGCGTGTCGGCAATCAATATATCTTCACCATAACAAGTTCTGCACATATATGATTTCCTATCATGTGTCTTAGAACCAAGTGGCTGCTCCACATACACTTCTTCTTCAACTACACCATTCAAGGAAGCTGTCTTGAATCCATCTGGTGTATCTTCTATTTCATCACTTTTATATGTCTCTATGCTGACATCTGCAACATGCTTGATCTGATAGTTCCATTTGGAAGTCATAGCAAGCTTCCCTTCATGTCTTGGGATTACATCCCAAACATCATTCTTCATGATCGATGGATCATGGCATTTCATTTCTTCATCCCAGATCCTGGGAACTTCAATATCTTCAATATCTTCAATAGATATCTTTGTTGCTGGAACAAATGTTGTAGTTCTTCTTTTGTAGGAGATGGCATACGATCTTTCCTACACAACAAGTTAAATTGCATGATTAGAAAACATCTCATAGTTTTCAGAACAAATTCTTACACATAAAGAAATATGCCATACAGTCATGCAATTATCTTAGCCAATGCTTCAATACAACATTTATCCATATTCCGTAACTTTATAGATGCCTTCCAATCTCTACCAGAACATTGTTAAGAGTGTGCACAACTCCCAACATGTCAGCAAAGAGGTTTCATTCTAGATAAGTAGCAATGGAATGTTGTACAGTGCCATAGGCCACTTACCCATGCATATTAGGAGTATACTGTTCATCAATGCAATTATTCTAATATGCATAATACACAACCTAATTCTAGGAACATCAGTATATACATTATTGAATAGTATTATTTAAGAAATGACAATTCAAATACTTATCTTTGTTTGTTCGTTGGGTGGACTCCCTCTGAGTCTTCACTTCCTTGCAGGAGCTGCTGGAGTCCTAATCTGAAGTAGCTTCTTCTACACCTTTATGTTGTGGAATGTAGAAACATGGTCAACTCCCTTTGAATATCTGCATCCTTGCAGAAACTACTGAAGTGTGCTCCTTTTCTTTATTGCAGGAACAACTGGAGTGTGCTCCTTTGCTTTCTGGCAGGAGCAACTGGAGTGTGCTCCCTCTTGATCTTTGCTTCCTGAATTACCTGTTCTTGAACTCATATTCATCCTTGGTCCCTATGCATGCTTATTAGTATCATGATTCATCATACATTCATTAGTATACTATTAAAACACAATAATCTCAAGCATGTATAGTCATGATCATTTCAAACAGAAAATAATAAGCATTAGCATTCAAAGTTTATGTAGGATTCTTATGGTTAGTAAAATCATAAGAAACATAACATGTCTAAACTTGTAATTACTCAAACCTATGACTCTTCAGGTTAGTTGAATCATCAATCAAGATAAGAGATATAAAATGCATAAAACCTATGATTATTCAAACCTATACCTTCATGATTCTTCTGGTTAGTCATATCATCAATTATGGTAAGAAATATAATATGCATACAGCCATGACTTATTCAAACCTACGACTTCATGAATAATCATTATCAAACAACACAACAGTATAAGATCCTAACACAAGGTAGGATTCTATCTTGATATAGGAAAAACATACCTGGATTAGCATGCTAGCTATTTATGTCTAACATACTCACATGATGTCTTCTTGTTCTTCTTCAATGACTTGTGCTAGTAACCTGTATATCTCATTGGTTAACTATTACAAAACCAAGTTATACATACCTCGTAAATGGATCTTCTATGAGATCCATGACAATGGATGAGTCTATGTCCTCATGTTATCATGATCATATGTTCTTGGACCAGAACATGATTTGTCTTTCTTGGTGTACCTTTCATGTTAGTAGACAACATAAACCTCATACAACACCATAATGCATTAGTACAATCATAAGTGTCAACACCCTAACCAATGAATATCTTCTATCATGCATTCATAATTTTGTTAAGGTGATACGACAAATCTAAAATCAAAATTGTACTAACCGTAATAACATGAAGACAAACATACCACAAACTTAATCATGGACAAATATCGAAACATACCTCGATGAGTCATACCTATTGAGATCGCTTGTAATCTTCTTATGTAAGGCCTTAGCCTCATCTCCCTCTGAAACAGGAACTTCTTTACTCATGCAGATGATCAATCCATCTTCTTCTAGGATTAACCCAATCCACTTGATTTGCAAGAACTGGACCTGGAGCTGGATATGGGTTTGTCAGAGAAACCCCAAAAATTCAAACTTTGAATTTCAAACTTTCGAAAGGATAGGAATATGCGCCTTGATGAACTGATCAAACTGGTATATTCAGAATTTGAAGACTGCAAAGTTTCACTCCTCAATTTTGCCTTTGAAACTTCCAGATTCACTGGACGTGACTCTGAACTGGGGTTTGATGAAGCCCACTCTTCTACCCAATCAAAATGTTTGATCCAAAGCTCTAAGCTTCTATTTTTCTGAGGAGCTTCCAGCCGTGGTCACAGATTTCAAAAATTCCCATTTTTACAGAAGCCCTAATTTTCCATTTTTCTGATCAAAGTCCCGAACTAGGGTCTGATCAAACCTGGCCTTCTACCCAACCAAAAATTCTGATATTGGTCTCTAAATTTCTATTTTGATGAGTAGCATCCAGCCGTGGTCTCCGATTACAAAAATTCCAACTTTCTTCAAAGCCCTAAATTCCGGAAGCCATGAATGAAGGTACCAAAAAATAATTCTGTTTTGACAGAAATATGTACCTGATTGTTTCTGGTGTAACTCTGAAATTTTTGATCCACAGGGTCTGAAAAAGTTTTCTGAGATAGCCTGACCTGTTATCTTTCCATCCTGACAGGTCTGACCTCAATTGGATGTTCTGAGAGAGAGTTATGCCAAATGTCGCAACGTGACCCGTTTTGGGAAAATACAGGAGAGCGAACTTGTACGGCGTGCCACGTGTCACTGTTTGACCTTCGGCCTCTGAAAACGTTTTCTGAGATAGCTCGGCCTGTTATATTTCCATCCTGACAGGTCTGACCTAAATTGGATTCTCTGAGAGAGAGATATGCCAAGTGTCGCAACGTGACCTGTTTACGGGATAATACAGGAGAGCGAACTTGTACGGCGTGCCACGTGTCACTGTTTGACCTTCGGCCTCTGAAAACGTTTTCTGCGATAGCTCGGCCTGTGTACTACCTGTCACTTTTCACGAAATTTCATTTGGAGCTTCCTAGCCCAAGTTATGACCTTTTTCCCAAGGTCACCTGATTTTGACTCAGATCTGGAAGAGGCAGAAACCCTATATTGTACAGATCATAAATCACAAAGTACAACGAATTAGAGGTTGTCCTTTGGACACAAGGTACCTGGAGATTTTAGCTTCGACCTGTAACAATTTCAGATCCGAAAACTTCGCCAAAATGGATTTATAGCGAAAGTGCTACGATGACTGGTTTTTGCTATATCAAGCCCTAGCATCGTAAGTGCAACAAGTGTCATACATGCCATATCATGCCTTCTTTCAGGCTAGCTCTGATACCATGTTAAATTTTCTGAATTTACTTCAATATGATCTAGGATCTTAACTGAGAGAATAACATGTACAGCATATCTACAGCATATCAATCATGGAGACAATAATGCAAGCACACAAGAGACACAAAGATTTACTTGGGGAAAACCATAAAGGTGAAAAACCCCAATAACTTCCTCAGAGATAGATAGAGCAATGATACAACCAACCAATAGAGATAGCCATAACCTAGCAGCAATCCTCCTCCTCCATAAGTGTGCCTCTCCTCCTTGAGAGCATGTGTAAGAAGTGAGTGAGTAAATAGAGTGCCTCCCGCACTCTATTTATACTTGACTTGACTTGCCTTTTTACCTAACTCATGTAGGCTCGAACTTTACCACATAATATAATGCTGACTGGGCCGACCCCCAATAGGGTGGTCTAATAACCCTTAGACCCACATGGCCGACCCCCAATAGGGTGGTCTAATAACCCTTCGACCCACATGACTTATACAGGGCCGACCCCAACAAGGTGGTCTAATAACCCATCAAGTATAAGTTACGACACTTACAATATAAATAACGACACTTCCTTATAGAGGAATAATACCATCTCTATAGGAATATAATATAATATATGTGAAATACATTCCGAAGTTACATATACATCAACACACATTACTCTTGGGATGGTGCTTCCCTGAGATACAAGGGTCGTCTAGTGCTTCCCCAAAGCACATATATTCAACAAGCTGTCTTCTATGAACTCCATGCTTCTCCATCGGCATGGCACTCCAGGTTCCTCAAAACATATGAGCGGGCACGACGTAACTTCTTTTGGTAGGGCATGAAAAGGACAATTCAACAGATGGTGGCTAAATGTGATACCTTTCTGCACAATAAGGGTGAAATGACACTCCTTCTGGGATTGCTCGAACCCTTGCCCATCCCTACACGGATTTGGACAGATATTTCTATGGATTTCATTGAAGGGCTCCCTAAGTCTAGAGGGAAGACAGTGATTTTGGTTGTGGTTGATCACCTCTCCAAATATAGTCATTTTTGTGCTCTCAGCCATCCCTATACAGCCTCCTCAGTCGCCCAAATTTTCCTGGACCAGATCTTTCATCTTCATGGCATCCCTTCTTCCATTGTCTCGGATCGTGATGCGAATTTAACCAGTCATTTTTTTGACAAAAATCTTTTGCCACACTGGCACCAAATTGAAGATGAGTTCAGGGTATCACCCACAAACAGATGGTCAGATTGAAATTATCAATAAATGCTTGGAAACGTATCTTCGTTGCTTCACCTCTGAACAACAACATCAGTAGGCATAGTGGCTCCCTCTCATTGAATGGTGGTACAATACCTCTTACCACACTGCCTCTAAAATGACCCCATATGAAGCACTCTATGGTCAGGCACCGCCAGTTCTTCTTCCATACACCCCCAGCAGTTCACCAGTTCAGGCAGTGGACACAGTCCTTCGCAACCGAGATCAGATTCTTTGCATTTTGTGGGACAATCTTCACATGGCAAGAAATCACATGAAGCAACAAGCCGATCAGCACCGTTATGAGCGCACTTTTCAAGTAGGTGACATGGTTTTTCTTCCTCTCCACCCGTACAAGCAATCCTCCCTGAAACTCAAAGGGCATCATAAGCTCGCTCCAAAGTTCTATGTGCCATATCAGATTCTTCAGAAGATTGGGTCCATTGCTTATAAATTGGAACTTCCTCCTTCTTCCCGGATTCATCCAGTATTTCATGTCTCTTGTCGCATTCATCCAATATTTCATGTCTCTTGTCTGAAGAAAGTTCTTTCAAAATTATTTTACCCGAACTGGATAATGAAGGATCCATCCTTTTGGAGCCAGAGGCTATCCTCAATAAGAGTACTCGTCAGCTTCGCTCTCGCTCTATCACAGAGGTCTTAATTCAGTGGCACAACATGCAACTTGAGGATGCTACATGGGAACCACTCCTTCAGATTCAACAACAATTTCCACATCTAAAGCTTTAAGGACAAAGCTTTTTTTAAGGGGGAGGGGATGTTAGGAACCCATGTCTTTACTTTGTTAGTATATTGTTGTTGGACGCATATGCTTTGTAAGTTATCCTGTAGTATTTGTTTATCCATAGTTTGTGTTATTGTTGTTTGGCGCATATGTTTTGTAAGTTTCCTGTAGTATTGTTGATCCATAGTTTGTATTGTCCCATGGTTTTGACCCATAGTATTGGCGCCTAGACTTAGTATATAAGTGTGTGTTGAGGCCTATGAAGGATGGTGATGTTATTTGTATTAAGCTTGCTCAAAGGAGGTTGCTCCTTCGAAGTGGCCTACGATCAATATAAAAGTGATTATGAGTTCTCTTATTTCTATTATGTTGTGTGTTTTCATTAATTAAATATTGCAGGTTTTTCACATGTGCATCATCATAAAGTAATAAAGGATGTTGTTGCAAATGTGAATAAGAATGTGCTCCAACCATGTCATCATAAAGAGTAAATATAGGAGCTCCATACTCCTCATGTGGCACCATAAAAAAGAACCCTTTCACCCATACTTCATTGAGACTAATGATGCAAAGCATCTAATTGTAGGATGTAGGAGAATGAACTAACTCACCCAAATGATCAAAAAGTGCAGAATTTTCATCATGGGAAGGATCCATATGGGTAGTATCATGCAGCTCCTTCAAAAGTGTGAAACCTTTGTCATATATTGGTTCCAATGTAGAGGAATCATGCTCTTCTTTAAAAATTGCATAACCTTCATCAACAGACAATTCAAGTTCCTCTTCCACCACATCAAGTGTTTGGATCTCTTCAAGTTCATCTTCAAACACATCAAAAACATTAAAATTTCCACATTTCTCATGATCCACCATGTCAGGAGAATCTTCCAAACAATCTACCATTTGACAATCTGAAACATAGGAGGAAAAACAAGTATCTTGCAACTTTTCAAGAAGTTGCTCATTTTGAATTGTGAGCTTATGATTATCCTCATTATTCTTCAAGTATGCATCATGTAACAATTCATTAAGCTCAAACAAATGGTTTCTATCAAAAAGCAAAGACATGAAATTACCTTTGATGTGGCACATTGCTCTTTGAATCTTCTCCATGTCTTCAAGGAAGGATGTTTCCTCCAATGAAGTATCTCTCCAATAAGAATTTGACACCAATGCTTGAGTGTCATGGAGAGTGCTGAGGGACTCTTGGTTCTTATTTTCATTCATCTTTAAGGACCCTTCAAGAAAGTTGGGCTCTTGCAAATGAAACTCCTCATCTTCTTCATTTTTTCTTGGACCAACTTCATGAAGCTCAAGTGGTGATGGGGAAGTTGATCTTGGTTCTTCTTCAACTGCTACAAGGTCTTCATTATCATGCTTAATGGAACTTGGGCTTGCAACAACACTTTCAAAAGTGATCTCTATGTCACCAACATAGAGGTGTGAGCACCCATCAGTAGGTGCTCCTTCATAGTTTAAGCATCCATCAGTAGATGCTCTTTGGTTCATGTCTAAGCTAGAAGGTGTCTCGAAATGATCTTCCATGTTTTCAATAGAATCTTCTTCATACTCTTGTGATGTCTCTTCCTTTTGCTCCTTCAAGCAAGCTGATGCATTTTTCCCCATGTTTTCCTTAGGATCAATATCTTTGGAATCTTTTTTTAAAGAATTCCCAAAAGCTCTCCTCAAGTAGGACATCATTTCACTCACACACGTATGATACTCACTCCAAGGTTCTTTACAAGAAGGGCATAAACCTTTATTTACTAACTCCACATCTTCATGTTTGGGCCTATTTTCAAAAAACGCATGAGCATAGTCTTCAAAAGACATGGTCTTTTGTGTATCTTCCTTCAAAGCAAGATATGCTTGATATTTTTTATATTGTTGGGGCAAGGTTTTAGATGTTGCTCTCCATCTTTGTAACTCATCCATATAATTATCCTTTGGTGGTGTGACATACTCATATTTATCATACATAGGGTCATAATCATAATTATAATCTTCATTCCTCCTGAAATTGTAAGAAGTGTTGCATGATGGCACCTCTTCCTCAAACCATTCACATTCTGCTTCATATTGCTCATAAGCATCTGCATATTCCTCATAAGAATTGTACTCATAGGATTCCTCATAATAGTAAGACATGGATGCAACTTATTCTTCAATGTATGATATTAATTCACAGGTTCAAGGACCATGCTCTGATACCACTATAATGTCCCTTGTTAGGAATTTTATTAAAATGGCAAATTTTCACTTTTTTCCCTAGTTAGACCTTTGACTAGTTTTGAGCTCTAGGTCCCCAAATTGCTCTAGTTGCTCCCAAATATTCTAAGAAGGTATATGGATGATGTTAGAACATAAATATGTGTTTCATGGATTCTTTTGGACCTTTAAAATACTTCTGCAAATCCTCTTTCAATTCTGGACAATGTAGGGAACTTTAATAGTAATTTCCCTTTGACTAGTATTGGTCTCTAGGTCTCAATTTGACTCCAAATGCCTTCAAAACTTCAAGGAAGGTGTATGAATGATATTAGGACTTAAATATAATGTTCTAGGATGAGATATGATCACCAAAATACCTCTGCACACTCTCTTAAGATTCTGTACCAAGTATGCAATTTTACTAGTAATTTGGGGTTCAAATCCCCCTGGGGTAAGTACTGAAAATGGCTTCCCAAATGCCTCCAAACCTACTAAAATTTATGAAAAGAGGTAGGTTATGTCTCAAGGATGTTATTAAGGTTCCAAATCCACCATTCATTAGTTATTAAGTATGTTACAAACCTCTCCCAAACAACAACAAAAATCACTAGTTCGACCCTTGGGGAAATGGCACCAAATCTTCTCCAAATGTAAATAAACTAAGTAAAATGACTTCAAATGCTTGAGCACTGAACATGAAACTTGTATAATACATCAATAAACCATCATTATTTTACTTATCCATTCGAATCCATCAACATTACATTGGTTCACAACAAGGTAGTGGGGAAATGGCATTGTTCTTTCATTAAAAATGAGATTTATACATTTCTACTTGGAATTTCGACCTGAAACTTTATGGAGATGAATAAAAGAGTATTTAATTCATATTAAAAAATAAATGGGGCATTAGAAGCTCCCAAAGAGAGTACAATATCTCACCAAAAAGGCCCTCCCTTGAGGATCAAGAATATGCCATCAAAACTAGAAATGGTTGAAGGAGTGAGCTGCAATAGAAGAAACCATGAGCTTCCTTGTAGCTTACACATACAAATAAAGACTCCATTAAAGCTCCAAATTAAAGGTCTGAATGGCCTTTCCAATTACCAACTCGGATGGGAATCTTTCACCCTCAAAATTGGCTAAGGCAAGAAACTAGTCATCCACTAGCTCTCCCTCTTCACAAATGCAATTGCAAATTCTACAAATGATCAAAATATGGTTTCATTCTTTGTTATTGACATTTATAAAGTTCTAATGTCTTCCATGGGTCAAATTCCTTCCAAGAGACTCATGCCAACTCAAGTTGGGAAGAGATTCCAAAGAACACCACTTGTACAACAATTCCTAGTCTCCCACTTCCACCAAATCACATGTGGAAGCATTTTAACTGCCCTAACACCCTTGAGCGCCCTCTTGGAGTCTATTTTTATCTCGGACATGACATATATGTCATATGTCAACCTTCAGTTCTGATTTGTGTCATAGGTGTCATAGCATCTTCATCATTGTTGTCATAGAGCTGGGGAATCTAGCCCAAGTGTCTCACTAGCTCTAAATTGCCTCTTCCTCTTCCATGGGAGTTACTCTTCCTCTATATTTCGACCTAATTGACTCAGTCCAAGTATTATTGACCTTATAACTCATCCCAAGAACATTAGGCTTCCCATGGATTCGAAACTGCAAGAAGAGGATGCCATGTGGCACATAAATTCTAGCTTGTGTGGGTCCCACTTCCTCCATGTGTCTTCATGATAAAATGCCACTTTGATTTTCCCTTGTATATATTTATTTATATCCTTTATTAAATATTTATGTCATCCTAATGTTCCAACATCATTTATTATCCCCATTATTCCAAATCCCAAAGCTTCCACCCCAAACCTATGAAACTAGTAATTTTCCTCCTTGGCAATTATTTGACCTTTAGCATCAATTTGACAAACTCTAATGAATAGGGCCAATTTGCTTAGGCCATTGTGACCCAATGCCAAATTTGGGACATGATATTTTTTATCAATTTTATTTTAATGTTTTTATGAGTTAATAACAAAGTTTTTAAATTTATGATTCTTATTTATTTTTTAATTATTACAACTTAAACTTATTTACTTTCTTGGTTTCAATATTTTCAAGGATTAGACACTTTATGAATTAAATTTGTAAAGTAGTGTAAGGGGTGGTAGGTGTAATATTAGGGGTAGGCCTAAGCAATATCAAATTTAATCAATAATCCTTTGATTTTGGGGGACTCCACTTCCACCTCCTTAATTCACTAAACCAGTCAGTAGATGTTGGAGAAATGTAATTACGAGTTGAATGCACATCTAGTTCGTGCCGGCTCTGTCAGTCACCCTGTTAGACATTTTTTCAGTCCCCTGTATCGTAGATATGTCACACAGTCTGTCAGAAGGATTCGTGCACTATTCATAGTATTTATTCAGCCGTGTTTGTATTCCGCAAGTTGAAATTCTTAGGTAGAAATTTATTACAATCTTTAATGAAGTTCAATAGTTTCCAGGCGAAGCGATCCCAAGTTTATGTATAAATATAAATCAACCTCAAAAGTTTAGACAGAGATGTAGGAGTGAAAGGAGAAGAATAAGTTCATCGTGAAATGTATGGGGAGCCCAAGCTCTGCGTAAAATGGTGAAAGATTGAAGTATTTACCATCTCTCTATATTGCAGCAATGTTACTTAGTTTACTGCAGTAATATATAAGTCAATAGTTATTTTGTGTTCATTCTCAAGAATGGTGGTTATTACATGTCGCACATCTCCTTCATATTCACCTGTGTAAATGTTGTTTACATTTACTGTCTGTAAAAGATATCAAGATTTTCATATATATTTCACGGCGGTAAAGTTTTAGTTTAACGCGAAGTAACTTCGGCATAATCTTCATTCTTCCGTTCTTATGTTTTAGCGAGAAATATTTTATTAAAATATTTGCTTAAGAATAGGTTTGTCGATGTCAACAAGTTCGTCGTAAAGTTACGAAGTTACACGAAGTAAAAGATATCATCATGTCAAGAAGTCTGCAAAGTATTGTTAAGCAATATCGCATATCGCATTGGTGCGAATTAAATTTGGTGCGATTAATTTTGTGCAAAGTAAATTTCTGTGAAGGTAATATTCGCGAAGTAAATGCTTGGTGAAGTGAAAGTCTTTCACTAAGTTGGGGTTTCCGTCAAAGTCTGCAACGAAATAAAAGATTTGTTTACTGCGTAGTTAATTTTAAATTGACCGTGCAGTGTTGTGGTGTGCTTTTCGCTTGAGTATATGGGTTAAGTAACCAAGTTCTTCCACCTTCTTCGTTCACTAAACCAATCAATAAATGGGTTAGCTAACCATGCCAGATGGTTGATGGAGAGGAAATTATATTGTTTCATTTCATTTGGTCAATATATGTGTCATCCATCACAATATGATAGTCATGTCAAAGCAACACTTACTTCTTTCAATGGAGGATGTGATGATGTCTTATAGGTTCCCTATCCTCACACCACCCTCACACACATTATAGCCTTCCCCCCAATTCTGAATTGGAGGCATGGGATTCTCTATTGTGGATAAATTTGGGATATTGGAAGCATCTCAAATTTGGCTAATGTCTAGTTTTGACGTAGATTTCATTAGCAGCAATGGACCAAGACTCATCTCTGCAGAACCTCTCACAATCCCCATGCTTGTTTCTTGTGACATTTCTCTATTTTTAGACTCTCTGGTTCATTTGGTTTAGGAATTGGGATTCTCAATCACCCCTCACCTATTCTCAAGCTTATGTCTAGGCGTAATTTGGGGTATTATACATTTTGTTTCTCCTATATCATGCATATGAACTACTTTTCATCTTGTATACATCTACCTCCCATATATAGGGGTCTCTAAAGAAATGTACCCAGTCTTCCATCTCAGTGTACAATGTATTTAATTTTGGCACTATTGTTTCGACTTGGTCTATGAATAAAGGCCTTCTCATGTTTTTCATTTCAGTGAGAAAGAGCTCTCCTCTTGCCAAACCTTGAGTGGGGATTTTGTGCAAATCTATATCTGCCCCCCTTAAAAACTAGCATAGATAATTTTCATTCACTGTGCTAGCAAGATATTTAGATAATTTTTCATTTCCTTTGCAAGCAGGAAGATATATCCAATAGGAATCAAAACTCAATATTTTTAGTTTCCAACAAGGCCCATTATCTTGAGTATCAACAAGTTTCTCAAAATTCCATGGTTTCAATCCTTAGCTTGAAGCACAAACTTCACATCATTCAATATGAATTCCTTAGTTATATCCCATGCACTAGACTACAAAGAAGAAAAAATAGTTCATCAGCTTGGAGAAGAAACGGATGAGGACAAGAAGGGACAGATTCTTTCAAGTCAAGCCTAGAACGATGCTCCTTGGTAAATGTTTATTTTCTTAGTCTCTTGTAATTTTTCATGTATTGCATATTCTTCCTTGTTTTGGGAATCTTTGACATGCTACATTCCACTAACAAGCATGCTATAGTATGTAAATCCAACATGGCTTATAGGTTTCTTTTTGCAATAGTAATATAACACCACCTTTTGAACTTTAAATGCACACATTTTTAGTGTAATATTTAACCATTCTTGTTTAAAGATAAAAATAAAAATAAAATACAAAGTAGTGTATCCACTAATACAAAGGTTCAGGTTCATTGGATGTTTGATGAATGTGCATGTGTACTTCATAGTTTTTTTTCCCTATGTTCAAAATATTAAATATATATATCTCAATATTATAATGAATGTATTGAGCGAGTTACTTGTCCTACAAATAAAATAAAGGGGTGTATTACACTAATCAATTCGATATGATGTCTTGCTTGATGGTGACCTATTTTGCATGGAAAATTTTAGGGGCTAATCTTAGTCCATGGGATAAATTTATGGATTTTAATTTTGTAATGGGTTAATTTTTTATTAAACACCCATTAGGTATTATTATCCCAAATTTTATTTAATTATTTTTAATGAATAATAGGTTAGCCCCATCGAATTTTGAAAGGGGAGCCAAGATAAAAACAATTTCACCCCTCTAAAAATTGATTTAGCCTCTGTTCACCCATGAAAATTGATAAATAGCTCCCATTTGCCCCCGATTTCAAGAAATGGCAGTTTCTAGGGGCTCTTTCACCCTCTATCGATCATGGAAATCAAAGTCGAAGTTACATTCGTCCAAATTTTATGGGTTGAATCTCATTTTTCAAGTTTCTTATGTCCACGTGAGAAGGGTAGTTGATATTTACTACCAGGTCTTATAACAACCCATTTAAATCTAGGAGAGTTCAGAATCCCATCTTCTCAAATCGAAAGTTTCCCTAAGAAACATGGGGATTGTAAAGCACACTATGGTGATGTGACAATAATTTTTTTGTGGGTGTTTGGGGTCTCATGCCTGGGGGCTGAGACTGCATTCATTGCCACATATTTCCAAGCATGTAGGGGGTCATGACATTACTTATAACCACTTCCCTTTTGTTTCTACTTGTGTTTTTGTTCTTCTTTCTGGGACGGGCCATGGGTGGAGTAACCTAGAATCCCACTATCTTTGTTGCTTCTTTTGTTTTGGGCGTTGTTAGGTATTTTGACATGTTTCTTGTTTTGTTTATTGAATTTTATGGTTCTTAAAGGATTTTTGTAGGGTTGACATTGAATTTTGTGGTTAGTCCAATCTACCTCATTACTCTTGTACTAGCTTTGTCATAGTTTTGCAGCCTTCCTTTCATGGGTTTAAAGACTTGAACCAATGTCTTGACATCACCACATTCTAAGCGACCTAGATTTTTTATTTTGAATGGAAATATATCAAGCATAGTGGGGTTGGGTTTTAATTAGGTTTGGAATCATGTGGATAATATTTGGTTGAATAAACATTTGTTGACCAACTTGGAACACAAATTTTCATTCCATATAAAGTGGCAATTATTTTTAGAATAGTTCCAAGTGCATTGAAATAAACAATATACATTTAGAGTTTTTAACCCTCTAATTTTGTAAGATGTGTGCATAAATGAGGTGTTGGTGGGCCCTTGTAATAGCATGGAGAGATAAATGATGATCAAAGTGTTGGTGGGCCTTCATAGTAATATTTATTCAATTTGTTTTGGTGATGAAAAATTTCATTGTTGTTTTCCAAGAATATTCCTAGAGTATGGTGAATTTCTATGTACTGTGATGGTTAGAGTGAGGTACCAAACTATCACCAAAAGAGGGTTTGGTATGTGATGATTTATTAATATTTATCTCCCATTTTGTGTTTTTTGTATATGTTTTCCTATTACTATATATGGTTCTATACTTTATCAAAAAATTCTCCAGGACTTCACAATATTTTATAGATTAGTAAAATATTAGCTAAGACTTTACAAGGTTTTATATAAATTTAGTGAAAGATTTTCCAAGATTTTACAAGGTTTAAAAATTTAGTGAAAGATTTGCCAAGATTTTACAATATTATATAATTCAATAAACGATTCGCCAATATATATATATATATATATAATATAACATTGATAAAATAGCCTTCATATTTTCCTATATATCATGGGGATTCACCCATTTATTATACATAGAAATTTAGGGGGTGTTCTTAAAATTTCCCTTGCTCTTTTGTTCTCAAAAAACTAATTTCAAATGCCAAATATGGACCAACAATCAAACAAAAATAAAA
The DNA here is from genome assembly GCA_027924585.1 of Larix kaempferi. NCBI lineage: Eukaryota > Viridiplantae > Streptophyta > Pinopsida > Pinales > Pinaceae > Larix > Larix kaempferi. Next base: position 1,454,694 of record BSBM01000851.1, on the reverse strand, counting down.
GAACTTCTTTTATTTTAATTATCATTAAAAACAAAAGGAAACATCCATAATCAAATAATGTAAATTCTTTTCCCATGATCGGGAACTCAGCGCCAACCAATTCTTCAACAAAGAATGTTGTCTCTTTTCTTGGTTTCCATTCCAATTGCATGACAGAGGTATCTTTCACTATAGTACTTCAGACATGCCACTACTAATTGATGACACAGAATTTTCACCAAGGATGGTTTACGTTAGGTGGATCATTTCTTTGATAAAACTTATCAATCAAGGGTAAGAAATAATAATCCATGAACCATAAATGATGAATTCCATCTAAAGATAAGACATAATAGTCCATGCCCCACTATTGATATTCACAACATCACCCAATTTACTAATATTTATATGCATTCAAAACAATCACCCATACATCATGATATTTATGAATGATATTTATATGCATTCAAAACAATCACCCATACATCAAGATATTTATGAATGGTTATATAAAATTCATGCAATAACTTTCAAAATACTAATTCATATTCAATACAATATACAACATTAAATCTTGTCCATAAATAAAATGGCTAATAAAGAATTCATCTTGAGTAGAACACAAGTTGCATATTAACAATGAGTAACCACCCCGAGCTGGGACTTGAATTCACCAGGAGAACACTCAATGTAACGGGGAATACGTAGGATACAAAGTATATCTCAATAGCTATACCTCATAACTTTAGCTAACACCAAACCCATAGCAAACAATGTAAATTCGTTTCCCATGATCACGAACTCGAAGCCAACCAATTCTTTAGCAAAGAATGCAAAATCTTATGAAAACTCAAAATTGATTAATATTTAGGAAAACTTAAAATTGATAATTAATTAGATGTTCAATTAGATGATAGAGTTCAAGAGATCAAAGAACATTTCTATATAAGTTAGCTTGTTCAATAATTTTTATAAAAATATAGACGTCTTTTGTTTATGTTTTGTTGATAGGGTTTTCCACAAAAGACAATAGGCCAATAGGTTGATGTATAATGGTTATGGAACTTGTTAGGTCATAGATGCCAAAGAATTTATAGCAATAAGTTTTTTTTTCAATTAATTATTATAAGTATAAAGTGTAAAGTATTATTTAAAAATATTTTATTATAATACTAATAATATATAATAAATAAATTGTATTTTAAAAAGATTATTTTTCAAAACATTATATATATATATATATAAATATATATAATAAATCTATTTTATTATATATCATTTCAAAATACAGATAGTTTATATATATATAATTTCAAAATACACATAGTTGATAAATTTTTTGAAATCCATTATATATTTATCTATGTGGAAAGTCGTGGCAATTAGTCTTCACTAAGTAATTAGGTAAGTAAGTTTTTATTTTATTTTTGATTTTTGTATATATGTAAATCTATAAAAATTCTTTCTACCATATGAATAAAAATAGTATAACCATTTTATTGTTAATCATATTTTTTATTTTAAGTTTTAGATATGAATAAAAATAATATAACCATTTTGTGGTTAATCTTTTTTTTATTTCAAATGCTAGATTTGAATGTTCTTTTAGATTATTTCTCTTATCTAATTTTGTTAGGATTCTATTTTAATTCACTTTAATTTAAGGATTAGTCATACATATTATAGGGTTATAATTTTTGTAATAAGGTTGAGTTGTGGTCGAATGGTAAATCATTGGGAGTTTTCCATCTTTGGCCTAGGTTCGATTCTCAGAGTTAGAGTGCCTTACATCTAACATTGGGAGTGATAAAATATAATTCCCCGACTCCATCCAAAAAATAAGGGGTGTCGTTGTTAAAAAAAATTGGTGTTCAACAATCTTGATGCAAAATTGGTTTATTTATTAATTAAGAACTATTAGAAAATTGTATCTTGACCATGTCAAGTAGTTACGGCTTTGGACATTTGAAACCTATTTAAAGAAAATTCAAGGTTATGAAGTGTTGTGTGAATAATATTGTAATGGAGATTTTCTCAAGTAAATTATTTCCCTACCATAAGAGGCCTATGAACACTGCGTCTGTAATAACAAAGCTCATTTTCTCCCACATTTTGCTATTAAATTGTCTCATATTTCTAGTTTTGTGTTTCCTATTTCTAGTTTATTACATGTTAATCTTGTTATATATTGTGTGGTTCTCAAGATACAGTGTTAAAGAACACCACAGGTGATATTCAAAGCCATGATCGTAAGAAAACACACCTATGATAGGGTAACAACATTGTGAAGAACCTGCAATAATTAATTAATGAAAACACGTGAGATAGCAGAAATAACAGAACTCAGAATCGCTTTATTGATAGTGAGCCACTTCGAGGGGGAAACCTCCTTTCAGCAAGCTCAATACAAATAACTTCAAGGTACCTTCATTGGTCTCAACACAAACTTATATACTAAGTCTAGGCGCCAATACCATGGGTCAATACCATAGGTCAATACAAACCATGGGCCAATACAAACTATGGATCAACCAATACTACGGGACAACTTACAAAGCATATGCATCCAACAATAATATAATAACAAAGTAAATAAAAGGGTTGACATGGGTTCCTAACATCCCCTCTCCCTTAGAAAAATCTTTGTCCTCAAATATTTAGATGTGGAAATTGATGCAGAATCTGAAGGAGTGGTTCCCCTATAGCATCCTCGGGTTGCATTTTGGGCCACTGACGCCTGTTGAGTTTCAGGGAGGATTGCTTGGAAGGTTGTAGACGAAGAAGAACCATATCAGCTGTGTGAAAAGTGCGCTCAGAATGGTGTTGATCGGCTTGTTGTTTCAGTCCAATTCTTGCCATGTGAAGATTTTCTTGCAGAATGAGAAGAATCTGATCGCAGTTTCGAAGAACCGAGTCAATTGCGTGAACTGGGGAGCTACTAAGGGTGTATGGAAGAAGAACTGGCGGTGCCTGTCCATAGACTTCTTCATATGGTGTCCTTTTAGATGTGGTATTGTACCACTGGAGCACGTCTAGGAAATCCATAGAAATAGTGTCCAAATCTGTATAGGGATGGGCAAGGGTTCGAGCAGTTCCGAAAGGAGTGTCGTTTCACCCTTGTTGACCTGGAAAGTATCATAGTCAACCACCATCTGTTGAATTGTAATTTTCAGTCCCTGCCAAAAGAAGTTACATTGGTCTTGGTCATATGTTTTGAGGAACCCAAAGTTCCCTGCCAATGAAGAAGCATGGAGTTCATAGAAGAGATAGCCCCGTTGAACAGACTACAACCAATTTGGAACAAGCATAGAAATAGCTGTAAGAGAAACTGGGTCATCAAATGTGTGAGGAGGATCATCTGCCACCATATTGTCCTTACCCTTCTTGTAAGTGATCACATAATCATAACCCATGAGTTGGATAACCCATTTCAGGTGTGCTGGGGAGGAGATCCATTGTTCCAGCAAATTTTCCAGACTCTGGAGATTAGTCTTGATGCAGAAATAATTCCCGAATAGGGATGGCTGCCACTTTTGTAATACATGCAAAATAGCCATCATTTCCTGTTGAGATGTAGATGCGGCTAAATGCTTACCGGAAAGGTCTCTTGAAGGTGGCAAGCTCACTGGTGCAGCAAAGACACCTGCATATCTATCCAAGGAAGTAGTGGAGACCGTTGGTGGGTGCATCTGAATGGAATGGAGCTGAGTGATGACACCATGTGAATTTCTCTTAAGGATCTTTTCCAAGCGATGTGAACTGATGATGCAGAGAGACCCTAGTTGTCAGCCTGTAAATTTTTGTTGTGTCCCATTGACAGAAAACTACATCCAAAGTTCAGCAAAATCCTAAAAGACGAGGTCAAGTGTGCGTAACCATTGAACGCCCAAAACCACATCACATCCGCCTAAGGACAAGGAAAACATGTCAAAGCACAATTTATAATCTTCCAGAGAGATATGCACATTCTAACACTTTCTCTTGCAAGGTAAGGTGCCCCCATTGGCAACCATGACCTCAAAGTTGGAGCAAGGATGGACAAAACAATCAGCCTGTTTGGTGATCCAGGGGTCAATAAAGTTATGAGTGCTACCATAATCAATGAGTATTGTAAGAGGAAGCTTCTTGAAGTAACCCCTGACCCGAATTGTTTACGGGGTGGTGATGCCAGATAATGCATGGAGAGATATCTCTGGTTGGTCATCCTGAGATAGGGGGTCAATAGGCGGCTCCTGAATGTCGACCTGATCATCCATTGTATCTGGAGCTTCTTCACCAATTTTAGAGGAAGGTGGAGAATCCATATCCAAGAGATAGAGATTTTGCTGAACACATCTATGTCCCCGAGTGAATTTCTCATCACAATTATAACAAATCCCTTTTTCTCTGCGTGCCTGCATCTCTGTTTCAGAAAAATGCTTGATAGGAGTTGGTCGAGGAGCTAGTGAAATGGGAGGTCGTTGAGAACCCATATTTTGGAAGGGGATAGAAGTGGGTTAATTTGGAGCATTGTTGGGCTTCCAAATTAGCCAACCCCAAGGCTTCCATCATTGTGTTGGGACAGAACATTTTAACCTCTGAACAGATTTCATCCTTAAGACCATTGTTAAAACAACTCCTGTAGAAGTCATCAGAAAATCTTTCTGTGTGATTGGCTAGTTTCTCAAATTCTTTCTGATACTCTCTCACAGTGCCAATTTGACGAAGTTTAGTGAGTGCTCCGGTGAAGTCATCAAAAGCACTAGGACCAAATCGTTGCAAAAGGAGTTGGCAAAAATCTAAAATCTATCCAGTTTGGCTAGTCATGAGCCTTGATGTACCAACGGTACCATTGAAGGGCTTCATGTTCCAAATGAAAGGATGCAAGTGGAACTTTATTGACATCAAAAGTATTATGCAGACTGAAATAATTTTATGCACGATAGATCCATCCAGTTGGATCAGTACCATTGAAGAGAGGAAAATCAAGCTTCGGACCATGAAAATTGCTGGAAGAAGAGTACCCATTTTCTGATGAAGACTCGGACTGTCATTTGTTGTTCATGGCTAAATGCTCAGGATGGAGGCCGAGAAATTTTTCATCCAGATCTTGGATTTTGGTTTGGATGGTTGCAAGTGCTTCCTCCATGGTTTTTTCTCCTGCGCGGGTGACAACCATAACCAGGATTTTTTTTTTTTTTTTTTGGCAATGGGTAGAAAAACACAAACAGAAGCTTATTTAGTAAAGGGAAATTTGGATTTGGGAAAAACTATGATGGGTAATTGGGGTTTGACTAGGTTTTGGACACTTTCAAATGGATAGGGAAGCAAAAAATGAGGATTTCAAAAGCGGGATGAAAGAATGGGAAAATTTGTCAAAGAGGGACAAAGAAGCAAAAATAGGGAATGAACATGGTGGCAACATTTGGAGGCGAGTCGGTGAAAATTGAAGAAGTTATGGCAACCCCTAAAAATAGACAAATGTGAGAGTTTAGGCTTTGGGAAGTATAATTTGGGATAGGGTCCTCAAGAATGAAATATGCAGAATGAGATTGCAGGGGTGTTCGGGAAGTTTCAAAAGAAACGAAGTTAAAAAGAGGGAGATATGGCAAAAAAAATAAATTTATTTATTTATTTTTATTTTTTCAAAACAATTGGATCTGCAACAGATGGATCTGAAACGACACAAAATGGAGCAAAAACGGCACGGAAGGGATCTAAAACGACACAAAATGGAGCAAAAACGGCACGGAAGGGATCTGCAACAGATGGATCTGAAACGACACCAAATGGATCGAAAATGGCTGGATCTGAAACAACTTTCAGAATAGATTTGAAATGGATGGATATGGAACGGTTTTCAAAATGGATCTGAAACTGCTCGGAATGGATCTGAAACAGTACGGAAGTGATCGACAATAGTTCAGTTGAAAAGAGATATGGACCCAAGGTATGTTCGGCTTCCTAACAGTTCAGGGGTTGCACTCGGCCACCAATGGTATCTGACGGCTTGCGTATTGGGGCATTACCCCTCACTCCATGGCTCAGGTAAAACTAATAACCGCTTTGCCACAAATGACAGCTCTTGGTTTACCTCATGGGTGGGAACTAGTCAATCAAGTAGGGGTCGTTGCCCTTTTCATTGGCAGGTCCTCTCAATGTGCCAACTACTTTGGGGTTCCCGTGTTACTCCTCACAATGAGTTTTAGGGCTTATTCCCAAGTACTTCCCACAGTTAAGTGGATAGGGATTATTCCCAGATCCGAACTTGCAATAGATGCGAAAAAAAAATTGGTAGAAATTCCACCCAACGAGCCCAAGAAAGTGCTTTGATACCATATGTGAAGAACCTGCAATAATTAATTAATGAAAACACATGAGATACCAGAAATAACAGAACTCATAACCGATTTATTGATCGCAAGCCACTTCGAGGGGGCAACCTCCTTTGAGCAAGCTCAATACAAATAACTTCATAGTACCTTCATTGGTCTCAACACAAACTTATATACTAAGTCTAGGCACCAATACCATGGGTCAATACCATGTGTCAATGCAAACCATGGTCCAATACAAACTATGGATCAACAAATACTACGGGACGACTTACAAAGCATATGCATCCAACAACAATATACTAACAAAGTAAATAGAAAGGTTGACATGGGTTCCTAACAGACATGAACTCCGACATTTGAAAATAACCATAGAGATCTATCATTCAATGGATAAACTTGCGGCTAGGAGGAATACACATAGTGAACAAAGTTGGTACTTAGTCACATTATACCCTTGTTTGGGGCAATTGTTGGACATTGTTGTAATTCCTATTGCTACGCCTTCATGTAGTAGCACATCAAACAACACTTGCATAGATAGTCACTTCCACATGCCCTTAGGTATATCATAAATTCTATAGGTCAGCTGAAACCATCCTACAACCGTCTTATCGCTATAATGGCATCGAGAACACCAGTTAATAAGATACTCTCGTGTACTTGGGTAGTCAGGTTGTACGACTAAGGGAACTGTTGAGCTTCCTTAGTTATTTCCCTCATAGATTGGGTCGAGTACTACTATTGGACACTACATGTACATAAGAGAGCTATAATTCATGGAAATCCTTTGAATTACGAACCCTATAAAACTTAGAAACCCTTCTTTCTGCAACCTGTTTGTGATATTTCTTCATTCTGTCTCAATAGAAAACAAATTCATTGACGGAGGTCATGTGAAATTCCTACATATGTGAATCTAACATGAATTTGATGATTATGTCAGTGCAGTAAAATTCAATCTCCTACATATAAAAGAAACTGCGAAGGGTCCAAAAATCCCTTATTTGTGACCTACTTCATTGGAATACTTGCATCGCGTCGATCATTTTGATATATATATTTCTCATAACCTTTTTTGGAATTCCTCAAAAAATTTATTTGTGACATACCTCCACACACTCCTTGCTTCGTATTGATCATTTTGATAAATATATCCTACATACTTGTTTTGGTATTTCCTACCCTTTTGCATTTCCTACTTTTATGCTCCCAAGTACAAAAGACTACCCACCACCTATGAAGGGATTTATCCCAACAAGTACTTGATTTCCCTTCCCTACTTTCCATGATATCCACATGCTTATCCAAGGGAAAGCTTGAACAAATACATTTCAGAAATTAGATACACCTCTAACATATTTCACGGGATTTCTGAACCAATGAGCTAAGGATTTATTCTTGAGATATTTAGTTTTAAGGACTTCACTCCATAATCCTGTACCACATATGCCTCTCCAAAATATATTCAAGCAAAAATATTGATTAAACCACTATAATTTTTTAATATCCCACCCCCCATAGCTTTAGGTAATGATAATCTATCCCAACTTACCAAATAGATTTTCTCATTTTTAGTAGCTCTAGGCCAAAGAAAGTTAAATATTTTTTGTCTAATCAATTTCAATATAGTATGTGGTGCCTTTTCTAGGGAGAATCAATAAATTGGATTTGCAATCAATACGGTTCTATTCAAAGTGAGTTTTCCTCCAAGTGACAGTACCTGTAATTCCAATTACAAATTATTTTCTCTATTTTTCGAACCATCCACTTCTAATCTGCAATCATGTAGTTATTGAGATTTAAAATATATCCAAGATATTTCATTCCACCTGCGATGTCTTAAACTTTGTATGGAAATAATGCAACAAGATCTGTGAAAAAGCATGATCATCCACAATATTTCAAAGAAAACAGGACTTGTTTGCACTAACCTCGATACCTATAGATGAGCAGAACAAAGTAATAATTTACAGAAAGACAGACCACTCTTCAATAGTACCATTCCTAAAAATCACCACATCGTCTATAAAGAGAAAATGAGTAATAAATTGAACAACTAAAATTTTGATACCTGTTAATCTTCCATCATCTTTTGCTGTGGAAATCACTCGGCTAAGTCCTTTGATGACCAACATGAATAATAATGGAGATAGTGGGCATCCTTTCATGAGTGCCTTGTAGCATTGAAAGAATTTTGTTGGGGCCCATTAATTAATACCACAAAACATGATGAGGAGATACATGCCATGATCCACTTACAAATTTAATTAAAACAATTAATATAATGAGGTATATAAGGATATTAAAAAAATTAAATTAAAATTGATTATAATATAATAATCATTTTAAAAAAATTTAAATTCGATTTGTAGGAATTAAATTCTTTTGTGTGAATTTTTTTATGTAAAAATTGAAGGAAAAAAATTAAGGGCTGGTGCAAGATAATGATACCCAATTATGACACGTTAGTTGCAATGGCATGCTGGAAAAACAGAAATATTATCATTAAAATGAATTATTAGAGATACCTACAAAACTTTTTTGGATTAGGTGTAAAAAGATTAAACGTAGAAAAACGGATGACCTTCCCGAATATATAACTTTATTTATGGAAAATTGGTATAACCACTCCAAAATGTCATTATTTTAAGATTGATATGTTATTTTTTCTCTAAAACATAATGCACATGTTTTTGTTGGTCTACCTGTTTGCTATGTAAATTTTAAATTTATGAGGAAAAAATATGTAGAGGAGTAGGCAATAGACGAATCTTCTATGGGGCTATTTTCCCAAAATTTTAAAGGTTAATTTTATATATTTTTAAATTACGGAAGTCAGTGAAGCCTTAAAACGACATGGTCAAGTGTTGGTCCACCATATCATGGTCTGAAAATAATAAAAAAACATTTTTTTTTTAGCTTGTAGGTATTCTTGTACTCTTGTGCGGGTTCTTTTCCGTTCTCGAAATAGGTAAGCCAATCAAAATTTATAAGCCAAATAAAGGACATATGTTTTTTACAAATTTTACACGAGTGCAGTTAAAAATGAATTAAAAATAGAAAACAACAACAGATCAATTCAAAAAATATATAGTTAGAATCTGCACACAGAGCTCGACAAGTGTGTACAATTTCATTTGCAGTGCACTAGTGGAGCATATGCGGAACTAGGTATGAAAAACATGAAGTTACAACATTTGATGTATTCTGCCATAAATCAGACCGAACCTCAAGGTTTGGCAATCCGAAGCAAATTCCAAGCATGCAGGGGCGCCAAAAACAATTTGAATACAGACATGCATGCACACAAATGTGCACACGAGTAAATTCGTGCATGCGTTAATGCGCGCAGACGTGTCTGAAGGCATGCATGCATGTCTATTAGCACACACACATGTCTATTAGCATGCATGCGTGATAAAAACAATGTATCCCTTTACATGTTTTCTTTAATTTCCTTTGTTAAGGGGATACATAAAGTTGACAAAGGAAATTAAAGAAAACATATAAAGGGATACATAAAGTTGAGAAATAAAATTAAAGAAAACATATAATTTGCAGCGAAAAAATAACAGGGTTGTAATAAACTACACTTGTGTCTTCCATTGTCAGCTGCACTTCAAGCTTAAAGGTGGTAGCCTTGGGACTAGACACAGGTCACAAGTTCGAATCTCCTCAGTTCCCATCACCATTTCCTCTCATATGACATCCCACAACCATTTCTCTCGCCACCCACTCTTCATTCATTCTGCATGCATTTCACTATGCAACTATCTTAGATTCTAACTGCGTCTTCCCTCAATTAGTTTCTCAATTCAGTATGACCCACACCCGCCATCCGAGGAGTGTTTCCAGCGGTCTTTTGTTTCAACTTGGCAACAGTAACGATTCATTGTATTGCGTTTCCCTTCGGCTGCAATATGGAAAACTCATAGTTCACTACGAAGGTTTGTCTGACAAATGTGATGGTTTGGGTTCTATGCCCTTGGAGCATGTTGGCGTAGATAACTGATCTAAAGGTTTCCAATGTAGACCCAAGTTCTGAGTGGTTCAAGGAACCAAAAAAACCCCTATTCACCGGCCCTTTCGGAAACAATCTGCGAATAGATTGAGGTCTCACGAGAGGCGAAGCTGAGGGGGTGGTTGCAGAATCAGGTTTCCACAACCTGGTGATGCGTGTTTGGCAAACTGACTAACAACGCACTGTGAAGCTACGCTACGTGATGGGAAACTGCACGAGGTTCACCTCCTGCGCAACTAATACTTCTACAAGCTGGAATGCTCACACAACCTGTGCACCGAAGGGCTGCGTGGCTCGGATAGGTTTCAACAACGGGACAACGCAACTGAAAAATATGTTTCATGTTCACACTTAACCGATCTTGCTGATCTTACTCAGAGATTAACCGCTCGACAATTACTTGGGATATTATCTTATGATATATGCAATAAGGTGACTATGCTTTACTGCACACTTCCGGTGCTGCGCATCGAGGGATTTACACAGTGCAAATTCTATTGACTTATGTGATTAACTAATAGATTATCCATTCACAGGATTAGAAGTACTTATGCTTTAAACATTTATCCTTTCATATGAAACTTAACATATTATTCCCATCTCACTCTTGTGGCGAATACATATAAAGTAAACATATAACTGATAACTGCATTAACAAGCATTCACGATAAGCAAATAACAAACGCAAGCATAAACAATCACACTGCACAAGATTTAACGTGGTTCACCCCCCGGATGGAGGCTACGTCTACAAGAACTATTATTTTATTAGTATTTGGGAAGGGTACAACAATTCTTGTTTGTGCACTCAGCTGTAGACTCTCTTCTCTCTCAATAGGCCTCTGCGCACGCAGCTGCAGAGCCTTTGTAATAGCACTTAGGCTTAAAGATTCAACAATATTCAAGACTTAACAAAATGAAGAGTAACCCTTTCCCTTACAAAACATACCTTATTTATAGATCATGCCCATAGGTCATGTCATTACAATAGATAGGAAAAAACCCTAAGGTTTTCAAAATTGGTACGGATGCCCGCCACCCTTCCTGTTGCCTTCGGCAGCTTGCTCCACTCACTTTGGCCATCTCATTGAACCACTCGTGGCTCCAATGCCTTCTGACAGCCGTAGTCATCAACAAAATGGTTACAACTGCATCGTGGCCTATCACTTTCCACTCCTTCATCCTGTTTGTCACCATCGACATAGTGGCCTAGCTTCTCAACTGCTTGCCGCCACTCTCCTTGACAGGTCACTTTTCTTTATCTTCATTCTAATACTTACTCAATATAGGTCGTTTCCATCACTCGACCTTTCTTTGTATTCTTTTACCCAAAATCCCTGATGTGCTGGTGCTGCTCACCAGCACAACTGCGCCAAAACTGAGTAATCGTTCCGAGCTGCGCACACCCGAAAACTGTGTCTTCTTACTTCGCAACTCCAAAACTGTGCAGCTCCCATAATTGTGTCTTTATCAAAATTGTGCCTACTTGGGCCACACCCAACATGCCCCTAACACTGACTTGTGGCTCGTCCCGAGCCACTTCAATCCAGCTGCTCCATCTGCGCTTCTTTTGATATACCCGCCTGTGCCATAAAGGCCCAAACGGTTGTGCTTAGATGCACAACCACTTCCTTTACCTCTTGCTCGCATTCCTTTACCTTGTCGAGCATTTCCTGTGAGGCAGGTTCCAAACTCTACTCCTTGATGCTATTTTCTGATGTCTGAAGTTCTTGCAACTTTGTCTCAATGTCATCAGTCAAGGTGAGTTCTTCCTCCAGTAGTGGCTGTAACTTTGCAGAAGTTTCATCTTCCTTCACTCTTAAGGCTTCGAGCTCCTTCCTTTATGCCTTGGTTTGCTTGAAGGCATTCCTCTTCTGACGTATCAGTAAGTCCTTCATGGATGCATCCGTTGCATCCAACTCTTGTTGCTTTTGCTACATCTCATCGTGGATACTCTGCAGCTCCAGACCTTCTTGCAGTATGCTCTAGACGTTAGAAATGTCATTCGATAAATTTTGGCATTGCACCACTGCTGCGCAGATGCTTTGCATAGAAGCCCTCAGTGCCTCTTCCCTCGCTTCCTCCTCCTGCTGCTTTGTAACAACTGGCTGTTGAGCTGCCAGTTCGACCATCTCTGCCTGATGGAACGCTTCCATCTCTGTGATCTTTTCTGTGTAGGAAATTTGTAATCCCTTCATTTTTTCCTGCAAGCTATCCATAGCCACTCCGATCTGTAGGATAGATGCTTCTACTTCTCATTCTTCTTCAACATTGGGTAGCCTCGGGTAGACCGCTGACACGACTCCTTTTATTCTATGCTACTTTTCTTGTGTGCACTAAAGCTCCCTTTCCTTTTGCTCAAATTCACCCTTTAATTTCCTGTAATTCTCTTCATATTGACGGCGTTGATTGTGCGAGATGATGTTTCGCTCATGCATTTCATGGGATATTTGGGTATGCAACTCATGCAATCCTTCTGTTGGAAGCATGGCTATATTGATATCCAATTGTGCGAGTAGCCTTGCACTTTCTGTCATCTCATCTGTGGGGAACAAAATGGACATTGGCGCAATCTTGACTATGCGCGTCCGAGTTGAAAAGGAAGGCGACCTGCAAATCGACTCACTTGACTCTCCCAAGTGGCCACTGTGGTATGGCTCCCTACCCAAGTCACGATGGACTTGCTCCATTCTCATTACCAAGATACTCAATTTGTAAATACTTTCCCAGACCTCTGCCTGGGCTTGCTTTTCATGGTTGTCCTTTGATGCCTCTGCATCTTCCCAGTGCGCTACTATCCGTGATGCAATTAGTTCATAATCATCATCACGCCTTATTCTATCTAGCGGTGCTAGTGTAGCTTTGGTATTCTTCTTCTGTTGCTTCTTTGGTGTTTGTGTATCCAGTTCCTTTCTTTTCCCGCCAAGTTGCGCAGCAGGTGTTTGGATTGGCATTCTTTGGACATCAGGGTTTTCATCCAACTTGTCTTCTTCTTCCTCCTCATCGGATGGAATAATAACCAAGTCTGGTGCATCCTCTTTCCATTCGTCGGGCCAGTTCTCAATAATGAGCTCAATCATTGGTCCTCGTAGTTGATACTATCCTTCGTACCATATCTCTACTCTTGGGCGCGACTGTATAAAGATAGAATGCAATCCAGCTTTGAAAATCATAAATGGATTATACCTGGTCGTCACCTCGTCTGTGATGCGCGGGCTCTTCTTGATAACTACGCATAGCTGCTCCAAGTAAGTCAAGAATTGTAGGTTGCTAAACCCTTTCTTTTCCACAATCATGGATGACCACATGTTTTTGAATATTACTACGTAGCAGTCATATATGGCTACCAGTACCGTTCTGATGGCTAAGCTCCTTCCAGCCCACAAAGGAAATGAGGACCAACAACCAACTGAAGTGGAAATCGATTCCTTTATCCTGTGTGTCCTGGACATCCAACAAAAAATCATTTAAGAGGAATTTTTCCCAATTATACTCATGCCCATCCATAGATTTCGCCGCTAAGGCTAGTATGGAGGCTAACACTTCTTTCGGTCTAATTTCCTTAAAATTCTTCCCACCAACAGCTGAATTGCAAACCGTAGAGGTTCAATTGTGATCGGGTCTGTGTTGGCTCGGTTTTCCAACCAAGCTTAGTGCTATGGGCACCTACTAACTAGTAGTAGCAGTTTCAATAGAAATAAAAACAATAAACTAAATAAACAATACTTTTCATGGATCTAAACAAGAATCTAAGCAAATAATGTAAACATTTCAAAATCAAGAACAAGAAACATAATAAATAATTTTTTGTATTGAAAAGTGGGGGGCAAGCAAGTGCTTGCGATATTACCTTCAATGGAGAAGGTTGATGTTGAGCAACTCCCAAGATGAGTAGCTCCAAACTCCAATAGGTCTCTTTCTCCAAGGTTGCTTCAATGGCTAAAAGTGCTCAGGGGAGATTTCAGCAGCATAAGGATGAGATAATGGAAGGATGTGAAATGAGGAGCCCCTACCACCTTTTTATAGGTTTTGGTGGTGAGGAATACCATTTGTGGTTTTGTGGAAACCAAATGGTATTGACCAACATGGTTTAGGTATTTTTCCCTCCTTTTTCCTTTTTTGAATAAAAATAATATTTTAATTCCCTTTTTAATATTTTTGGGAATTTGGACCCTTTTTGAGGGTTTTTTATGATTTTCTTGGAAAAATAATCTTTTTTAATGGAAAAAGGGGTGTACTAAGGTCTTTTGGTGACCTTTTGTTGGTTTCAGAGGCTCAGATGGTGGAAAAGTGGACAAATGGGTCATGTGAATAGGAAAATGGGCTAGTGAGCACTTTTTGGGTGTTAACAGATTGCCCCCTGATGTGTGAGGGCAGGAGCTCATCGTATGGCCGATAGACATCATAGTTCATTTGTCTTTTTATGGGGTTTTAGGGGAGAGAAGAGACCGGTTGGAGACTGGAGCCACGGCCCTTGGAAGCTGCAAAAACAAAAATATTACATGGCCTCAATATGAATGAGGTATAATCTCTGATAAAGAACGAGGCGGGCATTCCCATGCTCGTATCAAGACATAGACAAAACAATTAGTCCCAAGAAGGGGGATCTAATACGTAAAGAAATATACTGGTACATCATAATGGTCCAGAGGGGACATTATTGTGGGATATACTCATGATCATGACTGATCTCAATAACTGATACACTGGAATAACTGTGGAACTGCTGAAACTGAAGGTGTCCAACATCTGTAGGGACTCAATGACGGTGAGCCATCTGAGATATTGTCGCCATACGCAACCCGGATATCTATAGAAAAAATGTAACTGGTTGTATCCATAGGTAGCCTCTCAAATGTGGAGGAGTCAGGTGGTATCCGGGGTCTTCGACTAATAACTGAAAGGACCAATACCCTGTGCGAGTCTCAACGATGCGATCAAGGTGTTGAAGTCGAGCATGTGAGAAACAACCATTCGGAGAGGCACTGAGGGTTCCTCTCGAAATGATTCGTAGGCACTCATCATAAATGGTAATGAGTCCAAGACACAGGGACCTCTAGGTCTATCCTCTGGAATAAATGTAGTTGTCGTCGACAGAGGGAGACCAGCAACTAACAAGGCAATGATGTTTCCTTGCTGGGAGCGCGAGGTGTAAACTGAAGTGATGTAGTACTGCTGGTAGGACTGACATACTTGTGGGGATGGGAAATAACTGGGTCAAAAATGGGTAGACTCAAACTTCCTTTGTTCAGAGCAAGATGACGTGGTTGACCTGGCAGCGTAGGGAACTGACTTGTAGGTGTGGGGATCATCTTTTAGGGACTGAAGGGTATGTACTGACTCTGGGGGGGGTGAAGCTGATGGTAGCTGTCGAGGGGGTTTCCGGGTGACATACTGCAGAATACTCTGAACAAAGGCGACCAGAATGGGGAAGCTGCTATGTGAGTAGATATGATCTGTCGTGGTGCCAAGAGGCACCCTTCTTCCTTCTTCGTAGTTTTAATGAGCTCCAAGAAGGGATAAAAGTGTGCTCTGAAATGGTACTGTCCTGTGGATTTTGTGAGCCCAGGACGGCGCATGCTCATGGTTGCTATCATGTTTAGAGAGTCTGAAAGCGGTAAGTGGACTCTATTGGTGTTCTTTTTCGTAGTTTAGTCTCCAAGGCCCAAAAAAGCATAAAATGATGCGGATGGAGAACTCTTCTAGCCGATGTGACTAGAGTATACCTTTTTCGTAATTAGTCTACGAGGTCCGGAAAAGGGGTAAACTTATACCAGGTAGATGCCCTTTCAGATACGTTTAGCGAGCATGAAAGGAAGCAAGATTGCTCGGCGATCTTTTCATTGTTTTAGGAGTCAGAAAAGAGCTTAACAGAAACTCCCTAAGTGCCTTTTTCGTAAAAGGGGTTGCTCGGCCCGAAAAAGGGATAAAATTATACCGAACAAAAATGGATTGATGAGGGCGAGAAAAGGTCTCAAGCATCGTCATCTGTGCGGAAAACTGGATCCGGTGACATAAGGATTGTCGAAAACGGAGAACGGCCGATGTGGCACGCAAATCGAGGGTGACGAGGGGGCATGGAAAAAATGCCCGAAAAATCTAAAGGTGAGAGCGAGAAATGATCTATAGCATCATCAAGGGCGCGGAAAACTGAATCCGGCGATATAAGACACATCGAAAATGGAGAACGGCCGATGTGGCACGCAAACCGAGGCGACGAGGGGGCATGGAAAAAATGCCCGGAAAATCTAAAGGTGAGAGCGAGAAATGGTCTCAAGCATCATCACGAGCGCGGAAAACTGAATCCGGCCATATAAGACATGTCTAAAATGGAGAACGGCCAATGTGGCACGCAAACCGAGGCCACGAGGGAGGCTAAAAAATGGTCAAAAAATGGACCCCGTGAAAACGGGAAACGGAAGGAACCTCTATGAAGTTCTCGCTGTGCTGATCCCAACGGTACCAACGGTTTGAGAAATGGACTTCGTATGACCCCGCAATGGTTGTTTGAAATTTGTGGAATTTCTATAAATAGGACGTGGGGCCCAATATGACATGTCATTGTTACGTGCGAGTTTGATAGAGCTGTCAGAGCTTTTTCTTGATTTCCGGGAGATTTCACCGTTGGTTTTCGATTTAGCGAGTTGCAGGTAATTCTATTCGCCTTAGCCTAGTCAATTATGTCTTTTTTATTTGGCGGTGGGCCCCCGAAGGCCGCGAAACTCCACGTTGACTCTCCAACGTGGAACCGCGCGGGTTTCGGGGCGGAACCCGCGATGAACCGCGCGGGTTACAGGCTCACAGTCGCGATGTTCATCGCGACTGTGAGGTCGGAACCCGCGATGTTCATCGCGGGTTCATGGGTGACAGTCGCGATGTTCATCGCGACTGTCTGGCCAAAATCCGCGATGTTCATCGCGGGTTTTTTCATGGATACCGCGATGGTCATCGCGGCTTTTTGTGGAAAAGCCGCGATGGGCAGCGCGGATTTTGGTGGAAAAGTCGCGATGGGATTTTTCAAAAAAAAAAAATTTATGCTGGGGCTAAAAATTTCTTCTGTTTTTGGGCAGGATGTTGCGGAGACCTCAGTCTGTGTGGAGGGAGAGAGAGATTGATGCCGAGATTATGTTGAGGATCGAGAATGATGGAGGGGTGAGACAGACCCTAGCCATGAGCGGACTCTTGAAGTTCGCTCAGATACCTCCTATCCGTTCAGTGAGGAGACTCATGAACAAGCTCGTGCAGTGGTGGGTGCCGGCAGAGGGTGCCTTCATTATAGGTGGTGAGAGGTTGGAGATTACTCTCACTGATGTATATTTTTTGACCGGTTTGCCTCGCTTGGGTGAGGTGGGTGATATTTCTCCGAGGTTGCCTCCGGGTGTGGATATGGAGGACCTCTTACAGACCTTCTGTGTGGATGATGCTGTTTTGGTGAACAGCTCTATTAGTCTGAAGTTCCTACGTGAGTGGGATATGCGGGCTGTTGGTGCCTGTGTTCTGAGGGTTTTGGGTGCTACTGCACCACATCGTATGTCTGGGGGGCAGACGATGATGGTGGACTCCGTTCTACGGGGTACTTACTATGCTTGGGCCCAGATGTTCTTGGCCGGTGTCCGGAGAGATCTGGACAAGGCCGTGAGAGAGGGAGGTGAGTTCTGTTACGCCTCTTTTTTATGCTGTTTTTTCTTTGAGCGGGTGCCGACCTTGCGGCCACATGTACCCGTTCGTGCTGGTCTGCCGAGCGAGCCTCGTATGATGAGGTGGGGGCAGATGATGCCCCGTGCTGGCGGTGGTATCCGTGGCTACTTCACAGAGGACTTTTTTCAGCAGTGGGAGCAGATGCCTCTGGTGATCGAGGACTATCCCTACGCCGGCATGGATTACAGAGGTGACGCGGAGATGCCTCGTGCCCCAGGACAGGCCTGGGGCTTGGACGGTATGTTTTGTGTTTTATTTGATGATGTATCATATGTTGTTTGGTTTATGATGATTTTGTTATATAGTGTCTAATGGTTTACTTGCTTTGTGCAGATGTGGGTCCAGTGCCACCACCTGACTATGTGGCTCGGCAGGGGCGGGCGATGGTGGTCGTTCGTCCCCCAGTACCTGTACGTCCTCCGCGTGGTGGAGGATATGCAGATCGTGGGCGAGGGGTTGGCCCTGATGGTGACGCCATAGATGGTGTCCGGCGTACCTTTGCCCGGATCCTAGCTAGGTTCCCTGAGGATGGTTGGAGGGATCTGGATCGGGATGTTTTGCAGGGATGTCTTGGTGCGCCACCTGAGTGGCAATCGCTCCTGTTGAGGACAGCGGTGCTTGCGGCGAGGCACGGGGGTGGCGGAGGAGATGCTCCGGCAGGGCCGGCTCAGGGGAGGATCCGTTTGAGGGATGATCCAGCAGGGCCAGCAGCGCGGCGAGTTCGGGGTCGTCCTGACCCGGCTGGGCCGGCGGAGGTGGAGTCGGAGGAGGAGCCGGAGGAGGAGCCCGAGGATCCTGAGGATCCAGATGAGTAGATGACATTGTACGTGCCCCCAAATGCTCATGAGCATATGGGGAAGCATTTTTTGTATGACAGATGTATTTTTTGTATATTGAGTGCTGGGGGCACTTATGACATGTTTGACTATTCGATTTGTATATATATGTGGATATATATTTTAGATCTATTGTCGTATATGCACGTGGATGCACATGGTATTTTTTATATGCCCGTGGAGGCACATGTTATGCACGTGGATGCAGTGTATTTATAGATTTATGTATGCCCGTGGAGGCACGTGTTATGCACATGGATGCATTATTTTGGTTGTTTTTATGCCCGTGGAGGCACATGTTATGCACGTGGATGCAATATTGGTTTTTGTATATGCCCATGGAGGCACATGTTTTGCACATGGATGCATTTTGTTTATGGATATGACATGATGTGATTGGTGTGCCAGTCGAGGACACTGTTTGCCATATGGTCTGCTACACTATTGAGGTGTCTTGGAACATGTGTGAATGTAATGGATTCAAACTGTCTAACCATTTGTTTAGTGCGCAGGAATTTTCTGAAAAGACACGGATCGCGTACCTGGTAATCATTGTTGAGCTGGGAAACTAGGAGTTGTGAGTCCAAGAAAACGTTGAGGTGACGTATGCTCATCTGGAGAGTAGCGGCCAGGAGACCGGTCACGGCGTCGTATTCAGCTTGATTATTGGTGGCGGCACCTAAACATACTCCATCAATGTGAATTAACTCATGTGAAGGGGAGTATATTACCCAAGCTGCGGAGGCGAGATTGGGAGACCAACGGCTTGCACCATCAGCGAAACCGACATGGCAGAGTGGAAGAGGCTCCATCTGTGGTCATGCAGAGAAAACAAATATTTAGGTTTTTTCTGAAAATTTTTTGGGAAAAAATGTATGCCTATACTAAAATGGACGATGGTGTCCATGAGATTTTCTATGGGTAAAATATTTTAAGGTACAACCCGTTGCGTGGGTTGCGTAAGGTGTTGCCTTCTGAGTCGGTCAGAATGTATGCCCCCTGCCCGAGGCAGGTGTGTATGATGTAGGGGCCTTGCCACATGGACACGAACTTTCCCTTTCCGGTTTTATCATGAGCTTGATCGTAAGCGAGGACAAGGTCTCCCTCCGAAAAGGTTCGTGGGTGGACGCGTTTGTCGTAACTTAGTTTCGATCGTTGTTTAGCAGCTTCCATGTTTTGAATGGCGGTGCGCCGATCTTCATCGGCCTGCTCTAGGAGCAATAAACGTTGCTCGATCGGGGAAGTATCTGGTAGGAGCTCAACGGCGATGGTTAGAGCAGGGATCTGGCACTCAATAGGGAGGACAGATTCGACACCATGAACTAAATGGAAGGGGGTAAAACCGGTGGCGGTTTTGGTTGACGTGCGGTAGGCCCAGAGTGCCGGGAAAAGCATGTGATGCCAATTGGATTTGTGATTGTCTACAGTACGTTGGAGAATGGTCTTCAAGATTTTATTGATCGCTTCGACTTGGCCGTTTCCTTGGGGGTAGTAAGCGGAAGAGAAATGGTGTTCAAACTTCAACATGGTTGATAATTCCTTCCAGACGGCATCTTCGAAGTGAGAGCCGTGGTCAGAAACTAGTTGTTGTGTTACTCCGAAACGAGCGATAACATGGTTGAAGAAAAATCGTGCCGCAGTGTCGGCTTTGCAATTATAGGTTGGCATGGCTTCTGCCCATTTGGTGAAATAATCTACGGCCACAATGATGTGTTTGTGACCGCCGGCTGACGGGGGATTGCAGTCGAGGAAGTCTATGGCCCATTTGCAGAATGGTCCAACAGTGATGAATGGATGAAGGGGGGCAGGGGGGGTTCTTGATTTGGGGGCAAACAGCTGGCAGTTCTGGCAATGCTTGACTGCGGTGATGCAATCAGTAAACAATGATGGCCAAAAATAACCGGCGCGAATGATTTTCTGGGCGGTAGCCATGCCGGAGAAATGGCCTCCACAGGCACCGCTATGACAATCATTAAGGACTTGTTCTGCCTCACTATGGGATAGGCAGCGGCGTAAGATAGTATCAACGCCGCGTCGATAAAGTACATCCCCAATAAGTAGGTATCGGGGGGCGTGGTGTCGTATGCGACGGCGTCCATCACGATCGATGTGTGGTCGGAATTTTTGCGTACGAAGGTAAGTCAAAATGTCTCCGTACCAAGGGTCGTCAGACGAAATGACGAAGATCTGCTCGTCAATCAGGTCCGTTTGGATGACGGGTGATGTTGAAGAGGATGGGAGATCTGTAATGAGGTGAGCAAGCGCGAGGGCTTTGGTGCTTTTGGGAGTCTTGAAAGTAAGGTCATATTCCTGGAGGATAATGACCCATTTAGCGACACGACCCTAAAGGAGCCGCCGGGTGAGGAGGTAGACCATGGGGTTGGAGTCGGCGACAACAGTGGTATGACTAAGCAAAATGTAGTGTCGCAGTTTTTGCACGGAAAAGACTACAGCTAGTGCTAATCTTTCCTCGTATGGGTAACGTAGAGGTGGGCCAGATAAGGTCTGGCTGACGTAATAAATCACATGCTCTTTGTGGGAAGCATCTTCCTAGACCAAAACTCCGGACACGGCATGTTCAGATGCCGAGACGTAAAGGGTGAAGTCTTGGGAGAAATCCGGTGGGGATATCAAGGGGGCTTGTGTGAGAGCTTTCTTGAGGGCTTCGAATGCTGTGTCTGCTTGCTCGTCCCAAACAAAGGGTATGTGGGTACGAAGTAAGCGTAAGAACCCGTGGACTTTGGTGGCATAATCAGGGACAAAGCGCCTAAGAAAATTGGACCGCCCTTGCAAGCTCTAAAGCTGTCGAAGCGTGCGAGGAGGGGGAAGTTCTAAGATGGCTTTGACTTTCAGAGGATCGACAGTGATGCCATCTTGGGAAACAATGAAACCCAACAACCGGCCCGCTGGGACGCAAAAGACACACTTGTGTGGGTTCAAGCGGATTTTATATTTGCGACAACGCAGGAAAACTTGCCGGAGGTCGTTAAGGTGGTCGGATCGTTTTCGGGAACGGGCTGTGAGGTCGTCAAGATAGACTCGCAAGATATGGACCAAGTCGTGAAAGCAATAGGTCATGGCTCGCTGGAAAGTGGCACCAGCATTTTTAAGGCCAAATGGCATGACGCGATAGGCAAAGGTGCCCCATGGGGTGGTGAAGGCAGTCTTGTACTGATCCTCCTTGCGGATGTGAATCTGGTTATATCCGGAAAACCCGTCCATGAAGGAGAGGACCTCATGGCCCGCACACTCATCAATGAGTTGGTCAATGAATGGCGTGGGGAAATTGTCTTTTGGACAAGCATGGTTTAGGTCGCGGAAGTCAGTGCATACTCTAAGGGTGCCTTGCTTTTTGTTGACAGGAACGGGGTTCGACACCCAAGTGGTGTACGGAATAGGGTAGATGAACCCTGCTTTTCTAAGTTTCTCGACTTCAGCCTTAACAGCGGGGAGCTTGGCAGGGTGAATAGGTCGCTGTTTCTGACGAACAGGGGGGTACTTCCGGCCATGTATCGATATGGTGTTCAATGATGGCGGGGTCGAGACCAGGCATCTCGGTGTAGGACCAGGCAAAGACATCACGGAACTCTTGAAAGAGCTTTTTGTATGCCTGAGTTTCTGCTTGAGTGCAAAATGCGCCCAGCGAGATGAGCTCAGGTTTCCCTGGTGTTGTGGAAATGTCTATCTGTATAGTGGGGGAAATGTTTGACATGTTCCCTTCTTCAAAGGCATCCGGTGCTGGGATAGGGTCCTTTAACCAATCGACCTTAGCGGGTATGAAGTCTTTCGACTCGACTGATAGCTGGTTGGATGCGGTGGAGGTAGATGTTTCCGGGAGGAAGTACGAGCGATGATGCATATCATCCCAAGGGTAGTCAGGTGCAGTGAGTGTTTCCAAAATCTGCTCGTCAGTATTGAAGTAGTCAGACCATAAATCAAGGGGTTCTGGTTTTAAGGTTGTCGAAATCATATATATCGTATTGACTTCTTCTGATGAGGATGATGGTGGAGGGTGAATTTCCTCGATGAGGGGAGGAGATATCTCTAAGTCGGCATTGTTTAACTCGTACAACGCTGCTCTATAGTCAGGTAGATCAGGGCAATGGTGAGAGTAGTGGCCGTAAACACTACATATAGCACAAGGATGGTTAGTGCGCAGTGATTTGTCGCGAGGCTGTAGAGGTGGCTCTAATCTGACTACTGGGATGCCGATGTCATCGTCCAACATATTCATATGCTCTTGGAGTGCCGGTAAATGTGGGCATTGATGAGTTGGATGGCCAATTTCATCGCATAATGAACATTTGGGGGGAGCTCGAAACACCGGTGGGGGTTTGGCTGCCATAGGAGGTGGTATACCAGTGTATGGTTGTGGACCTCTGCCCCCAGTGGGCTTAGCAAGGAGAGGGGGATCCTTTGACGTCGAAGCAATCGTGAGACCAGGAGTAGGTTTCATTGACGACGAAGGAATATTGAGGTTAGGAGGAGGTGTCGTTGGCGACGAAGGGATCGCGACACCAGGAGGAGGTTGATTTGTGGTAACAATAGGTTGTACCGGTTGGAGGACGACGTCTGGTGTCGGTAGTCGAACGGGAGGCGGAATATACCACACGGGCAATCCCAATGTTAGCCCGGGTAGGTTAAGGGTAGCCATAACCGGGGTGCTTACTACACCCGAAGGAGGAAATAGGAAGGGGATGGTGTGGATGGGTGTAACACCAATGTGACTGGGGATCAATGGTGGTTGACCACCGGACGTTTGCGTATTCTGCGAAAGAGTATAGAGGTTTGCGACTTGGGTCTCCGGTGACGGTGGTGGAATGGCCTGGAATGTAGAGGTCATTGGTGTATCCGAATAAAGTCCGGGTGCCACAGAAGACACAAAGGATGTAACTGCACTAGAAGCGGGTTGTTCAATCATGGGGAGAACATTCTCGGGTGCTGCAGGGGCGTTGGGATCATAGTAGGTGAGTTGGTCAATTTTGACCACGCGTCCCTCGTGGGGGAACATCATGGTGCGGAAGACGGAGGAGGCGACCGCTTTCATGGCGTACATGTAACTGCGGCCAAGTAAAAGGTTATAGTCTAGCTGGGCATTAATGACCTCTATGTCGATGAGCACGGTTTTCCCACCTAATTGGACGGGTACCTTGGGTAATAAACCTTGAGGTTGAGCTGACCTGCCGTCGTAGGCCCGCAATGCAGTGGTGGATTGCTGGAGAGCAGGGGATCCCAACTTTTGCCAAACAAAAGTGGACATGACGCATGTGGAGGCACCCTCATCGATGATGCATCGATGGATGACAAGATTCCGAATAGAAACGGAAACTTGGACTGCTATGGTAGAAGGCAGCCGTGGTTCAGATTGGTCTAAATCAAAGGTCATCAAGTTCGAATCATTTGGGTCAATCGCCCCAATGGCGGAAAGTAAAGTCTTGCGCTGAGTAGGACAGGTTTTTAAGACTTCTAACGCAGAGATGGCTGCGGGAGATTGAGCTAGGTCATCTACGATGTTGTAATTGGACGCAGCCCGTGCATTGGGGTTGTTGTTGATTCGGCGAAGGGGGAAGCGAGGTGCTTTAGAAGCGCCATCGAGTGGAACCTGAGGTATACGCAATGTCTGATCAGTGGGATTAGCATTAGTATCCTTTTCAGCGGGGGGGGCTTCAGAAGTCGGTCCGTATTGATTCCGACGGGTTTGGATATTGACGTCAGCGGTGGACATCATCAATAAGTGGAGGGTGCCTGAATCAAACATGGGTTGGTCAGGAGCTGTGTAAGTAATTTGTTGTGGTTGTCCGTTGCCCTGTTGGGGGGCTAACGGCTGAGTGTTCACCACTCCTTGTGTTGGAAAGGGGTTTTGGAGGACCAGAGGTTGTTGTGGAGGTGGTGGGGGGTTGGGTGGTGGCTGAGGAGCTGCCTGCCCTTGACGATGGGCGTCATTTGTCCATAGTTGTCGAGCTCGCTCTAGATGTGGGCAAGCGTGGGTATAGTGGCCATAGACACCGCAAATGGAACAAGGATGGTTTGTTCGTAAATTAGCATTTTTGGGTTGCTTAGGTGGCCGATCAGGATTCTGATGAGCGGGCGCCGCGTTATTTTCTTGCGGAGGGTGGGTAGGTTGTGGAGCTTGGTTACGGTTTTGATTGTTTCCACGGTTGCGTCCTCTTCCGCGGTTTGGTTGCCCACCCTGGTTGCGTTGGTTATTTTGGTATTGGGGCTGATGTTGTTGTGCGTACACATGCCCTTGAGGATTGGGGGGATTCTGAGGAGCCGCAGGTGCGGGAGCAGGTTGCGGTGGATAGTACGCAGGTGGAGCTGGAGGTGGTCCAGTTTCCTGCTGGGGTTGTTGGTACCCCGGAGTTGGTGGATGTGTGAGGTTAGCCGGTGCAACCGGTTGTGGGTAATGCATGGGCTGTTGTTGGAACTGCATGGGGTTTTGTACCGTAGGTTGAGCATAGTATGTAGGGGGTATATATGCTGATGGCGCTTGGCCACAACAATGTTGTGGACAAGAGGGTCCATGAACGTGATGGGTCTGGTTTGTTGGAGCATAAGAAGTGGTCGCCCCGGAACTAGATGTAGCCCTAGAAAGGTCTGGGGCGGGCATGGTGCTCACCATACTGAAAGGTTTTGCTTGCGGTGTAATTTGGCCAATAATGCCATCAGCGGCATGTGATGCCCCCGGTGTGTCACCGCGTGCAGAGTCACCTCGTGGGGTGTCAGGTATGATCGTGTATAGGTAACCTGACTGGGCATAGATAAGATCAAACTGTTGGGCCTTAAGGATGGCCTCCTCCTCCGACTGGGGTCTTTCAGACGCTACATCCTTCGCAATGAGAGGAAGGAGGGATTTGAGGAACCAGTCTAAAAAGATTCGGTCGTCTAATTTGATCTTACATAGGCTTCGACGCCTACGCCAATCATGAATATGGTCAGTGATATGCGTGGCCGTGTTCTGTCTGCAAGACAGTAGGATCTCGACGCCCGCATCGTAGCGGAAAGGTAGCTGGAAGAATTGTAGAAAGGTCGAGGCAAGGGAGGTAAATGTGGAATGCGTCCCATGGGGTTGCTCGATGTACCATTTGGCTGCGGAGCCAGTGAAGGTGCGTTGTAAAAGCCGTAGGCGGATTGAGTCATCCACTATGGAGTTGGAGGAACACCATAAATGGAATGACATGATGTGATTTTGGGGGTCTTCTCCGGCTTTACCCTCAAATTTAGGGATGTCAGAGGGAAGCTTAGTGGGCATATGGGGCCAAGCAGGATCATGCCTGATGGGGTCATTTGTGAGCCTAGCTAAATCTGGCAGGTTGAGACTTGCCATGTATGGTAGACTAGCGAATGTGGTGACCGGAACCGGGATCTGCCTAGCCATTGTGGTATGGTGTAGGGGCCCAGTAGCGCCTATAGGTATGCTAGCTATGGAGGGTATGTGCCCTCCAAAAGGTGTGGCCTGATATGGGTTAGCGCTTCCAAGTGCAACTTGAGTTACACTTGGGTTAGGAATTGCACTAGGGATTCCTGGAATAGAACTGCCAAGTGCAACATGAGTTACACTTGGGTTAGGAATCACACTAGGGATTCCTGGGATAGCACTCCAAAGTGCAACAGGAGTTACACTTGGGTTAGGAATCGCACTAGGGATTCCTGGGATAGGGTTTGGGGAACCCGAAGGGGGTATGACCCCCATGTTGGGCATGCCCATGACAGGTGGTGGTCCTGTGCTAGGCATTCCTAAATGTGGAGTGTTACCCATATTGGGCATACCCAAGGGGGTGGCTGTTGCCGTTGATGGTACTCCCGTAGAAGGGTCTGCGGATGTCTGACCTATGGTTAATGTATAAAGTGGATCAACTGGTGTTCCAGACATAATTGTGGTTGGTGGTAACTCGGTGGGGTTTTCGGATTCTACCTCCAAATCAAAGGTGAAGTGGGGTATGTCAGAATCGGATGACCGTCTAATTGATTGACGATGTGTCGAATCAAGGGATAATGCTTTGCGTCCGTGACGTGGAGAGCCAAGTGGACTAAACTCTGGGAGTTCGCCCTGTAGACGACGAGAACGTCTAGAGTTCTCAATGGTGAGAAAATGTTTTTTTATGTAAAAATTTGTTTTAAGTATCAGGTGGTGATATGTATGTAAAAGACTCAAAACCCTAATGCAACCAAGGGTGCAAGAAGGGGAGTGAAAAAAGAAGGCTCACAGGCCAAAAAATCAATCCTCAAAAAATGCACTTATTCTAGCAGCTGTGCTACAATAAGTGGAGGAATGCAACAACTGGTCAGAATACCAACATGCAAGCGGCTCCTAGAAAAAATAGGTGTAACTAGACTCAAAAGGTGGTAAAGATCATGCAAACACCTAATCTAAAAGTATTGTTACTCAAACAGACGATATCCTCTGCAAGGTGATGAAATCCAAGTCAGACAATATGAATGTTGAGACAACGGCTAGATATCCCCCTACCGGGAGGGACACCGGGTAATCAATCCTAAAAAGACAGGCTACTAGGATACTCCGTTCATGACGCGTCGAGAAAAGGTAAATCTGCCATTTGGTCCTTTGATCGCAATATCCCAATACAGGGATATCCCGAGAACTGCGAATGGTAGCCCTTCGGTTACTAAATGGGTTTCGGTATCCCACTCAGGCTTCTGGAACCATCCTCGCGACTTCAACCCTCCTAAGGGAGAGGCCTTCCCACAAACCGGTTGTGACCGCGCCAAAAAGTACTAAGAGATTTTAGCTCCCTAATTGGACAACTTCTATGTCTCAGATGTATGAACTGAGGGGTGTTATTGGAACACCTATCCCCCCAATACTACCTAGCTACAAGAATTCTTTTTGTGTTCCCCAAGTGGGGTTAAGGGTGTGTTCAAATTAGGGTACGTTTTAAGTCTTAGTTCAATTAAGTGATCGTGTGAGTGCACGTGAGGTGTTGTAAACTGAATTAAATGCTTTAAGGGAAATTTTCAAAAAATAAAGGACTTTTCGAAAATACAATGCAAATATTTAAGACTTTTTTCACTAAAAGGAATTAATGTGCTTTTCAAAAAAAATAACTCAAAAAATAAAGGATTTCTTGGATTTATGAAAGCAAAATATAAAACTCCTTTTAAAAGAAATAAATGGATTTCTTCTTTTCAATAAAAAATTGCTAAGGGCAAGATTCTAAAGAAGTAAACAAGAAAAAATTTGAATCTAGATAAAGAATGCAAAATGAGTCTTTCTTTCACTTTCTTGAAAATTTTTAAAAAGATTTCTAGGGATGCACTTTTAAATAGTAAAAAAAATTTCAAATCTGTAAACTATGCAGAATTTAGTACTGTAAAAAAAGTGTTATGGGCAGAAAGTACAGTAAAAAATATTTTTCAAAATCAGGATGGCCGAATGAAAAAATTCAGCCGCGCGGGTTTTGGACGAACAGCCGCGATGGGCCGCGCGGGTTTTGGCTGAACAGTCGCGATGGACCGCGCGGGTTTTGGACGCACAGTCGCGATGGACCGCGCGGGTTTTGGGCGCACAGTCGCGATGGACCGCGCGGGTTTTGGGCGCACAGTCGCGATGGACAGCGCGGAAGAAGGCCGCGAAGCCGCGGTGTGCAGCGCGGAAAAACACAGAAAAGTCGCGATGGACCGCGCGACTGTCTGGAAAAAGGCCGCGATGGACCGCACGGAAAAAGGCAGAAAAGTCGCGATGGACCGCGCGACTGTCTGTAAAAAATCCGCGAGGCGGAAGCCATGCACGGAAACCGAGAAACGAACCCAAAAATTGAAAATTTAGGGCTGTTTATGGGGCCAAATCTCAGACCAGCAATGGATCTTCTGTCTAAGATGGTAGATCTATGGATCTAAAGGTTAAAAATTCATAAAAACTAAGATTTAATGGCAAAGCTAGAGATCTAAAGTTCAAACCAAAGCGGAGTCGCCAAAAACTGTTGGCTCGGTTTTGCAACCAAGCTTAGTGCTATGGGCACCTACTAACTAGTAGTAGCAGTTTCAATAGAAATAAAAACAATAAACTAAATAAACAATACTTTTCATGGATCTAAACAAGAATCTAAGCAAATAATGTAAACATTTCAAAATCAAGAACAAGAAACATAATAAATAATTTTTTGTATTGAAAAGTGGGGGGCAAGCAAGTGCTTGCGATATTACCTTCAATGGAGAAGGTTGATGTTGAGCAACTCCCAAGATGAGTAGCTCCAAACTCCAATAGGTCTCTTTCTCCAAGGTTGCTTCAATGGCTAAAAGTGCTCAGGGGAGATTTCAGCAGCATAAGGATGAGATAATGGAAGGATGTGAAATGAGGAGCCCCTACCACCTTTTTATAGGTTTTGGTGGTGAGGAATACCATTTGTGGTTTTGTGGAAACCAAATGGTATTGACCAACATGGTTTAGGTATTTTTCCCTCCTTTTTCCTTTTTTGAATAAAAATAATATTTTAATTCCCTTTTTAATATTTTTGGGAATTTGGACCCTTTTTGAGGGTTTTTTATGATTTTCTTGGAAAAATAATCTTTTTTAATGGAAAAAGGGGTGTACTAAGGTCTTTTGGTGACCTTTTGTTGGTTTCAGAGGCTCAGATGGTGGAAAAGTGGACAAATGGGTCATGTGAATAGGAAAATGGGCTAGTGAGCACTTTTTGGGTGTTAACAGTCTGTCTCATATCCTCTATTCCCTCTTACCAAGTTAAATGTGGCTTTGATTTTTTGCGGCCAATTCTTGATTGTTTGACGGACAATCCACTCGAGCGATGCAAGCCAGATCTCCCTAGTTTAAGTGAATCTAGATCAAATAGAACAAAATACAAAACCCATTTCCTAGATCTAGTTATAGATCGTGTACTTAGATATCATACCTTTCAGATCGCGGATCCTTCTCCTTGTTGTTGCTCCAAGTCTTGTGGTCGTCAAATATCCAGCTGCAAGACCTGTCAAGACAATATGGAAATGATACAAGTAGTACAACATATCTAAACAATAACTGATCTAAACTAATAGTTGAGGAAGAAATTTCTAAATATCATCAATGAGACAACAATCATGGAAAGAGATTATATTAACTGTATTAAAAGGTGGGAATACATAGAAAGGATGAAGCTACAACCAAAGCCTCAACGTCGCATCCTCCATCCAACATGTCCAAGCCAAGCCTCCAAGATGATACAAGCTTCCCAATCACCAATATGGATTCTATCAGCATAAGGGTACCATAGACCTCCCTCCCTCCCATGGAGAGAGTGGGTGTTTATATAGGGCTAAAGAGATAGGGTAGGTTGAGGATTAGGGGGAGATGGTTAAGGGATCCTCCCATTAGGTTAGGAACCGAAATGCCACCTCACCTAGAGCCTAGGGATAGGCCTCCACCTAAACAAACTTCTAGAGAGACCTCGAGACTCCCCAAAATAGCCCTTAACCAACCTCGTCGCACCCTGGTATAGGACACAGAGTGATAGAGGGGGTCGTCGCACTTTGTCCGAGGACAACGTGCGACAGTGTCTCACCCTAGCTGACCAAGAACTACGATGTTGCACCCTAGATGAAGGAGAAGTGCAACATACTACTCAAAGAGGTCAACTAGGCAGGGAAAACTCTCAATTGGATGTGTTTTAGCCTAGAATGAGGTTAGGGGTTAGAGCAAAGAGTTTACACAATGGTTAAGATGACGACATTATCACAACGGTCATGATGATGACAATTGGTCATAATGATGATACTTGCAGCGGTCATGGTGACGACACTAGGTCATGATGATGACACTTGCAACACTTGCGACACTTGCGACACATGCACACAGGTGACGATATTTTGGTGTAACAGAACGCCCCCCAAAGCATGAAGCTGACGGGATGAGACAGGTGAAATGATTTGTAATAAAAAATGGCAAGGACTTGCTGGTTAAAAGGAGTTGCTGCAGAAATGACCTGAGATCCACAAGCCTCACACAACACAAAACATGGCTTCCGACCAATACATTGCAGATCCATGATAGTAAAGACCGACTGAACACAATCATGGCTACTAGACACAATCGTAGATCCATGATGAGATGGTAACACAAACATGCCAATACAAAAGTGGATCCGTGTAACACTGAACTAACAACATAGCCACAACCAATCCAAAGTGGATCTGTGTGTCTCAAACAATCTCCATCGCAACCTGGGTAGCAAATAACTTCCCCAGGGTTTTCAAGCTAAACCCGTGATGATACGAATCTATCCATGTGATTACAATGTTTTGGAGTTGGACATGGTAGAAACCACTTGATTACTAGTCATTAATGTATACCGTTAACAAGTGCAAGGGAAATCACCATTAATGTCAATGATCCCCAAGGTATCACAGTACATACCATCAAGCGTGAATCAATGAGCTAAAGTCAAACACCTAATGGAATCTTTCAATCAAGAGTCAATGGGGTAAACTCATGTTGAAAGCGAGGTAACCTGCCATTGAGGCATGCAGGTCCAAGGTACTTGGTTGGTTTCTAAGTTCAATCCTTGGATGATGATTTGAAGTCGACGAGGATGAACCTGTCGAAGGAGGGCCATGATGAATCCCCCATCATCGACATGAAACTCGATAACGGATGTTTGGTGTAGATCGGACAGTAGAGTAATGTGCAAGACTGACTCAAGGTATACCAACATGATCGAAGGTATACTGATTACAGATGATGAGTAATGAAACATCTCTTGAAGATGGGCATGGCATGACTTGGAAGTATTGACATGACAAGAATGATACTAACTCCCAATGTGACTGATGGTGGAAGCATTCTTTGGATGACCCAAAGGAGTGACAAGACTCACAGAATTGACAGGACTCGGAGACAAACGGATTACCCAAGTACTGAATGCAAATGAAAGTGAGTGCCATGTTCAAGAGTAACTATGTACTTCCACAATTAAGATGTAACACAAAATCTTCCCTTTTTCACCATCATGATTGATGAGTGCCTCATGTGTTTTTGACGAGCTTGATGAGGGTAACTAGATGCTCGGTATAGCTCATCTCATAGATGAGTCCAATCCCAAATTTTTTCCGAACCTGGGAGCGAAGGGGTTTGTCCCATGATGGGCCCTTCGATGTTTGAGGTTTAACGAGTCCATAGAAGGTAAAACTTGGTTGTCATTTCATGTTTAGAGAGTCTGAAAAGAACTAAAGGAGACTCCAAAAGGTCCTTTTTCGTAAAGTTAGTCTCTTCGCCCGGAAAAGGGTAAAACAACGTGAGAGAGAACTCTTCTAGCCATGGTTGGTTGGAGTATTCTTTTTTTGTAAATAGTGCTTCCTAGTCCAAAAAAGGGGTAAACTATCACCAAAAAGAGGATCATTCAAATGATTTTACAAGTGTGAAAGCATCAAGTTTGCTTGGAAATCTTTTCCTATTTAGGGAGTCTGAAAAGAGCTTAAAAGGACTTCATGAACAACTTTGTCATGGTTGATGATCGAGTATGACAAAGGAAAAAATAAACTCGGCATAGTTCCTTTTCTGTAATTAGTCTAGCAAGGTCGGATAAAGTGATAAACCTATACTCGTTAGACACACCTTTTTACTCAACTTTTTCACAAGCACGAGAATGGTATCAAAAGCACTCAGAATATTTTTCATATTTGAACCAGAGCACGAAAAAGTAAAAAGTAAGCTCAAACCACTTTTCATGTTTCAACCAGAGCATGAAAAAAGTGAAAAGTAAGCTCAAATTCCATCTTACTGTTTTTAAGGAGCTCGAAGATAGGTTTGAAGAATGTTCATGATGTCTGATTCATTTTTTGACAAGCTTGTAATAGAAAATCAACTATGCTCGGGATAATTTTCATGGTTTAATGAGCTCGAAACCTAAAAGGAAAGTATGCTCTAAAATGTTCCCAATGGTGAACTTTTTCCCAACATGGCATCTAGAGGTTGGTGTGTGCCCTTAGCGTAACTGCTAGAATTAAGTGACTTAGCTCTAACATGATGTGGAGAGGTGATTGAGTTGACTTCAACGTAACTTATAGAGGTTGAATACATTGCCCCCAAGCTTCATTTCATTCACCTTAAGGCATAGGCGGATGAAAAGAAGGTTCATGTACTTAAGTCTACGAGAAGATTCGACTCAAAGGGAAAAGAGTTGTTTCATTTTTTAACGAGCTTGACACAAGAATAGAACTCTGCTCAGTGAAGCTGGTCTCATTTTTATCTAAGCTTGAAACCAAAGGTGAACTATGCCTGGGGGGTGTATTCCATTTGTTAACGAGCTTGGAATCAAATACTAATCTGTTCTCAAACTACTGGTTTCATTTTTTAACGAGCTTGAAGCCAAAGGTAAACTCTGCTCAAGCTACTGGTTTCATTTTTTAATGAACTTGAATCCAAAGGTAAACTCTACTCATGGTTAAGGCCCATTGATGGGTTCCTTCCCAACATGATGCCCAGAGGCTGGTAAATGCCCCCAGTATGATTGCTAGTGGCTTAACATGGTGGTGTTCCCTCAACATGATTGCTGACGGTATGATATGTGGCATGCCCCCCAAGCTTCATTTCGTCTGAAAATGATGTTGCTAACCCAACTACCAACCTGGATGCTAATATGAAAATGTTCACCAAGGGAAGAAAACGAGAGTCAGATGAAATGAAGGTTCAAGTTCTAACTCAAGCGAGAGACTCGAATCAATGGGAGGGAGATCTATTTCATTTTTACACAAGCTTGAAATAGACAATAATTATGCTTGAGGGGGCCCATCTTATTTTTTAACAAGCTTGAAATGGAATAAAACTATGCTCGAGTGGATGGTTTCATTTTTATGCAAGCTTGAAACCAAAGGTAAACTATGCTAGAGGGGTCTATCTCATTTTTTAACGAGCTTGAAATAGAATAAAACTATGCTCTAGTGGATTGGTTTCATTTTTATGTAAGCTTGAAACCAAAAGGTAAACTATGCTAGGGTGGTTAGTTTCATTTTTTAATGAGCTCGAAACATAACAAAAACCATGCTCATACCCCCCATCCTCAGGGGTAAGAAACCACTAAAACATGAGGAACATTCAGGGAAGTATGATGACTGGCATTCATGCGATGATTGGGTGTCACGAAGGAAAGTTGATCAACGGTCACAATCCTCCCATCCTAGGGAAAATAAATTACTTGAAAGAGTGTGGACATGACGACTTTCATAGCATAGACATAATCATGTCCAAGGAGTAGATTGAAATCTAAAGGACCTTGGACAACCATGACATCAACATAAATAGTTTTACCTCTCAATGTGACAGGTAACTGCAGGAGAATCCCTAAAGGTCCGGTAGGCCTTCAATTAAAAGCCAAAATCTAGTCAGTTACTGTCACAAGCTAAGGGTAACCTATAGCTTGCCAAGCATTTGAGGATAAAATACTAACAGAATCTCCCTCATCAACTATTGTATGAAATGTTTCTTTATCAGAAACTCCTACAAATATTTGAAAAGGAAGACTCGAAGGAAGATGAGATTCTGTTAGACCATTCCAATCAAAGGAAATGACCTAGTACTTGGGGGGGGTTCGGTAGGAATGGATAGGGTTTCCCCTTTCCTAGGACATTCTGAACTGACTAGGAAAACATCAGCAGTTTCCGATTCACCCGCACTGGGAAGATAAGATAGAGACGAAGATTGTGCCATTATGACTACTTCAGTCTGGACTTTCTCCAATGAAAGAGCGGGATTGAGTGGAGATGACATCGACTCGATCACTTCACTCTCGAAAGGAAGAGTGGGATTGATTACAAATGAAACGGAATCGATCACTTGGTCAACCAGTAGGGGGTCGAGGGACAACTTACCATCGCTTGTTGGAAGCACCTGTTGAGAAGTAGTAATATCTTCCAACCACCGTGAAGCTTCATCCATGCTTGGACAAAGGTAAGTACGATGCATTCCCTTGCATAGCCGGCAAGGGTTTGTAGCTCTACCCTTCCAACCATTCACCAATGGGTAACTGGTTGAGGGAGTATCATCAACATGATGGTCATAGGTTGACAATACAAGCGGCTTGGGGTTTTTAGACCACACTTCTAACACATGGGAAAGACCCGGACAATTCTTGAGAAGGTGATCACCCTTGCAAAGTTTGCAAGGGAACTTGGGATTACGAGGTGTTCTCATAGAATGAGTGCCATCAGAGGTAGATGGTTGATGCTTGGTCTCTTTCTTATCCTTCTTCTTTTTAATCTTCATTTTCTTCTTCTTCTTCTCACCCGCCTTATTACTAACATCTGAGTTTTCAGTAGGAGAAGAAGAAGAGACGAAAGCCGATTCGACTTTCGACAAAGAAGGATAATGGTTACCATGAGATTGATGCTCATGTGATGAAGGACCCAGGTTTGACACAATTGGTACACTTGGTGTAACTGGATTGGAGAATAACCATACTGGTAATCCCATCGCCAATCCAGGAAGACTCAACGTAGCCATAAAGGGAGGACCAATAGTTCCACAAAGGGGAATGACAAATGGCATACCCTAGAAAGGGGCCTCTTGTTTGGTAGTCCTGGAAGAGTCTCCCATATCTAAAATTCCTAAGAGTCTCTAAAGTACCACACAAATCAAACACTACTCAAGTCTAAAAGCAACAAGCAAACTGTGTGAATAGGAGTGGATTCAAAGTCTGGAATCTCACAGATTATCAAGGCTTTGAAACTCGCTATATACCGTAGGGTCCAATAGTAAAACATGACAAGGAGGATTGGGACCGTATCCTTGCTTGAATACCCGATTACATGGACGGTACGTGCGTAGTAATCTCCCCGAGTGTTGTTCTCGGTGTATTTCTCTGCCAAGACGACCAAATGGTTGACTTAGTTGGTTTCAGGAATCCTAATGGTGTCTCCCGATATACACAAGATACGTGGGAGCTGAAATCCGTAGTGGTGTTGTCTAATGCGTAACCGTACGGCACGAGACCTTCCGATATACTACCGAGTACATGAAACACCTTTCGATATACGCCAAGTACTAAAGGTACTTGGTGGGTACGTGAAAGAGCTCTATATACCGATAAGTACGTGGAAGACTACAATACCCCCAGGATACAGTGCTGGCAAATAATGATAGCTGCCATGCTTAAAGACGCCGGAACATGTCTCTAACTTACACACAGTTACTAAATGATTTTAACCTAAGCTAGCGTTAATTTTATCTTGTGCGGTTAGGTGGATGCATGAGGTGAGTACATAAATGTAAACATAATGCAATCCTCAACTACATGATAATGCACATTTTCCTTTCCTTTTCAATGAAAACTACTTAAGGCAAGGAGAGATTTTTCTTTCTTTCAACCCAAAAGTACTTAAGTAGTAGGGAAAAGAGGAATTCCTTCCTAGAGTGCAATAACTCCAACTTTCTGCAATAATCAGCTAAAAAGCGCAAAGAAAATGAAAGATGCAACTAATCTTAACAATGTATAAGACAAAATAATGAAGCACTTTCAATTTTCAAATGCATGTACCAAAAATGGAATTTGATATCTAAACGCTTTTCACATCTATATACAGAAAGTGAGAGAATATCTACAGCACTCTAATCATTCAGAAATTCCCAAAGAAAAATGACAAGCACCCAAACAACTCAAAGGCACTCAAGAAAGGCTCAAAATCTACCAAATGCAATAATTATAACTCATTTCCTATCTTTTTACACTTGAAAAAGACACATCTGAGCTACGGAAAGAAGGATTCCACCAACGTTTCCAATCAAATGCAAGACAAAGATAAGCACTTAACAATATTATCTAACTCAAATGCACACCAAACTGAAACAAGCATTTTCTTCTTCCTATGAGTGTAAGACCAAAAATGCCAAATGATCAAATTAAAGCAAGAAGAATACTTATGTTTTCCAATTTCATGAATATAGCAAAGGAGTGACAAAATCAAGCTTGTCTTTGAACTAAAGTGGAGACAAAGAATCAATCTTCCCCAAAAATGATTGAATAGTTCAGCGTAAGGGAAACAAGATGCATAACCCAAGAAAAAGAGGCTAAAAAATACATGGATATCCCACACTCTTCAAGTCTTTAAAACAAGCCAATCACTCCAAACCAAAAATGATCTCAAAACCTTGAGATGGGTCAAAATGACTAAAGGATGTACGATTCATGCCCCCCCCCCAACCATGAAGGGGATTTTTTTTTCAAAAATATAACCCATTTAGGTTAAAAATGAAAGCAAAACACTAGTTTTTACTCAAGGGGCCAAACATGGATCCAAAACCCAAATGACACAAAATCAACCGGATGCAAGCAAAACCAAAAGATGTATGCAAACCAGTTTTGGAAACCGATCCAAGGCAATGACCAGATCAGGTAAGGAGACGAGGGAATGCAAGGGTGAGTGGATGCAAGCGGGGGAGACCAAAGTGTCCACGACTACCAAATCTCAGACTTGTCCAAGATGGGACCCAAAACCAATCCAAAAAGAACCAAACAACTCCACACAGAAATCAAAATGGGGTCTCTGACTGGATCTTATAGTATAGAGGGAGTTTGCACAGAAACCAAAAATCAAATCAGAAATGGAGAAGGGGTGCCTGTATGGAAACTTTGGCAGATCGGCGTAGTCTGTGCTTGTACACAGTACGACGTCACAGTTCACCAATGTAAGGAGTGCGATGATGTCACAGTATACCAATGGAAGGGTTGCGACGAGAGGCAAACAGACAAAGAACAGAGATCAAAATTAACACAGTGTCGCTCTGTGTACATTGACCAGGTGTGACAGGCGAGATCCAAGTTCAATAATGAGCCAAATCTCCAAGTAATGAGCAATGAAATGGTTTGAAAATGAGAAGCACAAAATCAGAGGAAGGTAATCAGACTCTTCAAAGTGAATATATGATGGTGAAACCAATTTAAGAGGCAAATGACAAGTAAAATGGCTTATAACAAGAAATCAATTGAAAATGACATTCAGATTGACAACTACAAAACAATGTTCTATCCCCAGTATGGCCGCCATATTTTTTTGACAGACAATCCGCTCGAGTGGACGCGACCTAGATCTCCCTAGATCAAGTGAATCTAGAACAAATAGAACAAAATACAAAACTCATTTCCTAGATCTAGTTACAGATCGAGTACTTAGATATCATATGTTTTAGATCGTGGATCCTTCTCCTTGTTGTTGCTCCAAGTCTCGTGCTCGTCAGATATCCAACTGCAAGACCTATCAAGACAATATGGAAACGATACAAGTAGTACCAAATATCTAAACAATAACTGATCTAAACTAACAGTTGAGGAAGAAAGTTCTAAACATCATCAATGAGACAACATTCATGTAAAGAGATTATATTAAATGTATTAAAAGGTGGGAATACATAGAAAGGATGAAGCTAGAACCAAATCCTCAACGTCGCATCCAACATCCAACATGTCCAAGCCAAGCCTCCAAGGTGATACAAGCTTCCCAATCACCAATATGGATTCTATGAGCATAAGGATACCATAGACCTCCCTCCCTCCCATGGAGAGAGTGGGTGTTTATATAGGGCTAAAGAGATAGGGTAGGTTGATGATTAGGGGGAGATGGTTAAGGGATCCTCCCATTAGGTTAGGAACCGAAATGCCACCTCACCTAGAGCCTAGGGATAGGCCTCCACCTCAACAAAATTCTAGAGAGACCTCGAGACTCCCCAAAATAGCCTTTAACCAACCTTGTCGCACCCTAGTATAGGACACAAAGCGACAGGGGGGGTCGTCACACTTTTTCTGAGGACAACCTGCAACAGTGTCTCACCCTAGCTAACCAAGAACTACGACGTCGCACCTTAGATGAAGGAGAAGTGCGATAGACTACTCAAAGAGGTCAACTAAGCAGGGAAAAATCTCTGTTGGATGTGTTTTAGCCCAGAATGAGGTTAGGGATCTGTTGGAGGGGCCTAGGTCGGCCTGTCGACTAGGCCCTCCGCTCGACCACTCTGCAGCATATGTCGACTAGTATGGGTCGGGTCGGTTGGATAAACCGACAAACGGTTATGTAACTGTATCTGCACATATATATATCTAGGTTGGTGAGTCGATAGAGAAGAAGAGATTGATTCTATCATATTGTTCTGCTATTGCGAGTTAATACAAAGACTATTCTCTCTATCTATCTCGTCTCTTGTATCTGTGTCATTGTGTATGCTTGCTTACATTAGGTAATGTATCTATGATAACTATGTGAACCGTGGGATTACAACATCCGGTTCCGTTTCCGATTGATACATGAAAAATTACTAGCAACATGACCCATGATTTCAGAACAGGATATTA
The DNA here is from genome assembly GCA_027924585.1 of Larix kaempferi. Classification (NCBI taxonomy): domain Eukaryota; kingdom Viridiplantae; phylum Streptophyta; class Pinopsida; order Pinales; family Pinaceae; genus Larix; species Larix kaempferi. The sequence goes on along the minus strand of BSBM01000851.1, from coordinate 1,415,561 downwards.
GAGACTGGTGGGAGAAGAAAATCGTGAATTACTTGCATAATTATGCATGACATAACAAAGATTTTACACAATGGTCAAGATGACGACATTATCACAACGTTCATGATGACGACACTTGGTCATAATGACAATACTTGCAACGGTCATGGTGACGACACTAGGTCATGATGACGACACTTTCAACACTTGCGACACTTGCACAAGGGTGACGACATTTTGGTGTAACATTGATCTTCCTTCTTACCAAAAAATTCTTTGGAAGGGTCATCACCCTTCTTGTTTAATCCTGTGATCCTTGCTATGAGTTCAATAATGATGTTAGCCTTAAAATCGATCCAAATGTATCCCTGGTGCATGCAGGAAAGCAGTGTACGCACCACAGCCTTGAAATCCTTGCTTCGGCTGAAATGCAGGATTCTCAGCAGGTTGAGGAGACTCACCTGGGATAGCGGTACCGCCCAGTCCATCGGGACGATTTCTGCTTTCTTTGCAGTTTCATCATTTCTGCTGTACATATACCTATCTATCTGCAAATGGGGAAATTTCTCTGCATCCATCAGATTAAAATCATTAAGCTTGCATTCCATTATCTTACCAAGCAAATCTTCCTTTGTCCGCACAGGCTAGTCGATGCTTAAATGCCAAGTCCGTTGGGCGGATACCATTAGAATCCTGATCATTCCATTCTTTATGACACTCGCCTGGATAGGATATTCTATAAATGTGAGATTCAGTCGGTGTCTCCAATTTGGATAACGGTTTATTACCCGGTTGACAGTTGTCATGGTCACCTTTCGTCATCATGATTGCGGTTGGCGGTTCTATCAGTAGGGAGTGAATTACACATGTGCTTCTTTACGTATTTGCTGCACAACTTCAGTTGTACCATATGCTTTTGGACGCAACTTCTCGCTTTCCACCTTTTTCCTTTTTCATTTGAGTTGCACAGCGAGGGTCCCAACTTCCTAAGCGACTCTTTTTTCCTGTACCCCCTTTTGTCTTGCACACACGCAGCTTTAGCAATGTTGTGCGGTACATATGCCTTTTTTCCATCGAATTTCATGTACAGACTCTTCACAATCTATAGTGCCCAATTTCAACTATACTTGACACTTATAAATTTGCCGTTCTTCCGAATCTTTTACAGGTTCTGCGAAGCAGGACTATCCCAATAGGGTTTTAGTCGGCTTCCATTTATTAGGCTTGGTAACCTGTCTTTGGCTAAGGTAGATAACTGAACTACGCAACATTAATAACGTGCAAAACAGTATATGGGCCAAGCCAATGCATCTTAAATTTTCCAGGGAATTTCATGAATTTACTATCGTACAAGAGGACTAGATCACCTACCTGAAAATATTTTCTCTTAATATCACAATCATGCCATGCTTTTTCCCGCTCTTTCTGTACTTGTTGGTGGAAGCCTGCAATGAAGCGATCTTCCTCTAGACCAACCAAGTGTAGGATCCTTTATTCTAGCACTTCGCAGTCTTCCATGCCTATAAATGCAACTATTCTTAAGCTAGGAACAATGTACTACATCGGCATTATTGCTTCCTATCCATAGGCCAACCTGAAAGGTGTGTGGCCAGTCAACTTTTTACAGGTAGTCCTGTATGCCCATAAGACTGCGGGAATGCGTAGGTCCCAATCACCACGATTGACATTGCATACCTTGGTCAGTGCATTCTCCAGTACCTTATTGAATGCTTCAATAGTTCCATTCTCTTGTAGATGATATGGTGTATTGCGTTGATGATGAATGTGGAATTCTTCCGTCTAGGATTCAATGGTTCTATTCAAAAAGTGAGTGCCTTGATCACTCATTAAAATATTCAGGCATCCAAACCTTGTAAGGATGTTTTCAAAAATAAACTCCGCAGCTGTAGCTATGCTACAGTCCTTTACTGCCTTTACTTCTGCCCATCTGGTGAGATAATCAGTAGCAATAATTATGTATCTTGCACCAGTCCTTTTTCCTGGTGGGTTTATAGGTCCTACAAAATCGATTTCCCATTTCTCGAATGCCTGTAATGTCAACTCTGGATTTAATGGAATCTCATCTCTTCAGGAAGGTCTTCCTGTCCTTTGACAGACATCGCATCTCTAGCAATGTTCTTTTGAATTCTTATGGATTGTAGGCCACCATAGCCTTGTGCGCAATATCTTTTGCGTAGTAGCTCTCCCTGCGTAGTGACCTCAGGTTCACGCAATGGTTCTTCAACAATCTGAACACAGTCCAATCATCAAAATAAGCTTCTAAAAACTTATACATGAAATCTTTGAATGCTGCGACCACAACTGTAGAGAATATGGCAGGCGTGTTCTTCAGACCAAAAGGCATTACTGTGTACTGGAATGACCCCCATTCTGTAGCAAAAGTAGTTTTGTGTCTATCTGCTGGATCAATCCTGATCTGATGATATCCGAAAAATCCATCAGTGAAAGAGTATGCCTCATTTCCTCCGACATTATCAAGCACCTCATCCATGAAGGGGGTAGGAAATGGGTTATGCATCGAAGCATCATTCAGTTTTCTGAGATCCACACAGATCCTGATCTCACCCTTTGTTTTCTTATCTTGGATAACCATCAGGCTTATCCACTCAGATTCTTCAACCAGATCAATGATCCTTGCATCTAGCATCTTATCAAGTTCTACCTTAACTCGTTATTTATAATGCGGGTTCAGTCTATATGGTCTCTACTTAACAGGCTTCGTGCCTGGCTTAAGAGGTATTTTCATAACTCCTAAGTCTCCCAGTATACCTCTCATCTCTATAAACTTAGTTAGGAATAATTCCTGATACTCATGCAGTATTCTTGCAACCTCCACGACCGTGTCTTCATCCCAATAGTCTCCAATAGCTGCGAATGTAGGCTCTTCGCTCATGCCAATGTTCACTTTTCTTGTTTTCACAGGCCCACTCATGTCTGGGATTTCCAGGGGAGGGACTTCTACCTCGCGCGCTCCCTTTGATTCAAGTATCTTTACGTTGCGTGGGTCCTCGTCATCACTTTATTCTTTATATTCACACTCTTCTACGAGGTTATAATAATCAAGAGCATGCTCTATCTGTTGTGCCCACATTGTTCGGTTGTTTATGGGTACTTGCACTAGTTCATACATTGTTTCTGTGAATTCCTACAAATCCTCATCTATGTCCTAGTCTTCTCCCCTGAATATTCTGTCTTTAATAATCTGCAAGGCATCATTTATACTCGGGTGTTCATCTTCAAAGCTGAAGTCTTTCTGGAAGTTCACAGTGAGGATGGACCAATCTGTTGTTCCCCTACGCAACTCTGTATCCAAGTACCATTTCTTTGGAATCGGTTCTTCCTACATATGCACAAACAAATGCACCCATTCTGTCTGTGGTCTCTCTACCAAAGCACTTGAACAAGTTTCAATATGATCCCTTGGATCTTTCTGGCCATTATACTTTGCGAATGATACTGAAATTTTCCCTGCAAATCTGATCTGCATCCTGTATCTGCACTGATCCCATGTTGTTAATGTTTTCTTATGCACAGGACACCATCTGGTGGGTGTCTCGCACAATGCCACGTCTAATGCTGATAAGCGGTGCTCAGCTGCAACAACTACAATATATTCTTGAAAAAATAGATAAATGTCAGTTGAGCCATCATAGGTCGGGATTGGACTTACCTCTCTTCCAATCCAGCGCAGTGACTTTGTGATCTGCATGCATCGCCTAGAATATACTTCGTGCATTCTGCTTTGCCAGTTTTCCAGTCTTGCGTCGGACTCTGACACGTAAGAACTATCACATCTCCAACTGAGTGTGCCATCCGCAGTAGGATTAATATAATCAACATCATTCATTATCATTTTGTAGATGTGGTCTAAGTCTTCAGCTCTGGACTCTTTCTGAATCGGCTCAATGTACCTGTCTCCCTGTGAAGGGTCCAATGGTGCGATGACCCTTATGTCCAGTCCATAAAATATCATCTTCATAGTCTTCAGATTTATAATGGAGGAGTTAGTCATTTCCCAGTCAATACCCAATAGCGCTGGATAAGGCTGGCCATCATCCATGATTTCAATTACTTCAAAGTCTGTGTGACTTCGCACTCCATCAATGTCAACAATGGTATTGGGTAACCTCCCAAAAGGTATGGCTTTTTCTTGATTGTCCATTCTCAACTGTATAGGTGACCATTGAAGCTTTGGTCTCCCCATCTACTGCCATGTTTTCTTAGTTAAGACATTTACTTCTGACTCTTGATCTCGTCCATCTCATAGTCCCCAATCTGCGCACCGAGCCTCATTTCCCTTCCTATTCTTTTGTGGCTCCTAATGTTATGAACTGCACCATCGGCAGTCTCCTTCTCACTGCGTGGTTCATACTGTCTCACTAGTTTTTCTAATTCCACTAGAGCATCTGCGCTCTTTAATAACTTCATGCATCTCCATAGGAACTACATGACAAAAGTGCATGTTTCCGTTGTTGTGCACGTTTTGTCATAAGCAGTCGGCATATCTTCTATATGCAGTACTACACTACGCAACAGGATTCTTGGCAACGTGGGTTGTGGTTCTTTGAACATGTCCCGTGTGTCTTCAAATACTTCCTTATTTTTCTCCAAGTTTAAAGTAGGTGCTTTCCCAACAGCTTTTCTTATCCATATTGTCTCAACAGGAGTATGCTTAGTATCAAACTTACCAGAAGTCGAAGCTTCTGCTCCTCTACCTCTTCCTGTGGAAACACCACTTCATGTCACCACATTGATACTCGGATCTGCAGCCCTTCTTTCCGCTGCGATCAACTGAATGTTCGGATTCTGTGGTTCTTTCTTTCTCTTTTCCATTTTTGCAGCTAATACTGGACAGAGTTCAATAACATAATCAAATGATTTCCAATAGCTACAAGTGGTGCATTTATTGGTACAATCTCTGGATACGTGACCTAGCTGGCCACAGTTATAGCATATTACCTATCCTCGGCCTCTTCCTTGTGTCGTTCCATCATTTCTTCCTCTTCCACGGTATCCTCCACCAAATCCTCTATATGCACCTTGATCATACTGCACATTCTCTCGTTTCAGCTGGTTTTCTCCCTGGACTCTGTATAGTCCTTCACCTTGCATATGCTCCATGTCTTGCTTCCTTTTGTTCATCAACTCATATGCATGGCAGTTGGATTCATCATGTCCAACTGACTTACAGAAATTACAATACAAATTTTTAGGTGTTCTCACATATTTGTGTATCAGGCAACAATCTTCAGGCCGGTGTCCTCTAGTTCTAAATATTTCACACCATGGGGCTTGGTTCTGGTTCAGGTTCAGTGGATTCGACACTCCACTACCCAGGTACTCTAAAAATAAAGGTCAATGATCTCTGGTGTGGCCTTCTCCTTTGCATCCAGTACACCGGATCTCTTGCCTATGTTCTTTTCCATTCTTCATACCCTGCAATTCTAAGGTCAAGGTAGTGAGCCGACTCTGGATCTGTGACATCCCAAACCTAGTCTCTCCAATCGGGGAATCCTCTAACTTCATCGCGATCTCTAAGGCCTCTGCCTGCGATACAACCTTCTACTGCATCAACGGTAGTTTGATGTGGGGAAACAACGCAGCTATGAACCATTCCTGGTGCTGTTACGGAGCTATAACAAAGCTCACCTGGTCCAACAATGTCTTGGACTTCTGGTCAAATTCCCATACCATTTTAGCAGGTTTCTGCTTAATTTATTTTAACTCCTTGATACACTGTGACTTTGATTTCGGCTTCTTTAATTCTGCTAATTCTTTAATTCTGCTAAGAGTGCGCCCTTAATTTCTGCTAGGGTTCTCGGTTGTGCCTAAGAATATTTCATGAACCAATGTAAGGCTCTATCTCTGAAAGTGGTGATGAGTTGCGCTTGCTTAACAGTGTCATCCTGAACTTGTTTTACACTCCATATGGCTTCACATAGAAACCAATGTTGATCAGGGTCTTCTAGACCCGTCCCCTTGAATATCGATAATTTTATATCATTATCTGTCATCCTCCTAGGTGGTGTAGGATTCTGCGTAGGGTTCTGAGCGGTAAAAATAAACGCGGTATTCTGAGTAGTGCTAGGGATATTACTCTACGGAGTGGTCTGAGCTCCTGTGGTGTTACCAGTACTGATGTTCTACAAACCAGGTTGCGCAGTTCTAGCAACCGATGGGTTCTGAACTGATGGATTCTGAGATAGGGGAGGTGTGGTATTTGCAACCAGCGGGTTCTGCGGTGTAATAGGCTGATATGTGGTCGATGACGGTGCGGCCTGACTATTAAGTTCACATGGTATTTTAGTATTTACGTGAAATCCAGGACCTTTAGGGTTTTTCAGCAGGAAACCTATATCTCTTTCCACTTCTCAAATGAGGATCTTCTTTGTTAGAGCCACTATATATTCTATCTACCATGACAGATTCAAACATTTTCACTGCATTCTTAAAACGCCTTTCTCGACTAAAAGCATTTTAATGTATAAACTGAGATTGTTTAGGTACTTACCTATAAACCCTTTGAAAAAGTATGCTTCTGCTTCGCTATAGGATTTCAACGTGTCTACAACAAACTCTTTCACGAATCCCTCCAATATGCTGTCAACCCAGAAGTTGATTACTCGTGAGAGTGGGCTATCTATTGCTTTGAGCTGCTCAGTGATCTCCGGAGTCCACTCGATCGGAACTTCTAGATTGAAACAATTCTTTCTCTTTGCGAGCCACGATATCCACGTCCACGCGTGCAACTTGTTTCCAAATGATGCCCAGAAAATCTTGTGAATGTCCCTCCACAAGTATTTATTCAACCACTCTACGTCTGAGAGATGCGGTGTCTATTCTCTTTTCTTGCAAAGTCTCTTTCTGTCTTATCACACCAGGCCCAGATCTCTTTTTTTTCTGGATGTCAATTTTGTGAAGCTAATGGAATTTGATCTTCTTCTTCACACATTACAATTTCAAACACATTATTGCATCATCAAGTCTTAGTCCCGGCAGTAGAACCATTTGTTGGCGTAGATAACTGATCTATAGGTTTCCAATGTAGACCAAGGTTTTAAGCGGTTCAAGGAACCAACAAAACCCCTATTCACTAGCCCTTTCAACAACAATCTGCGAACAGACTGAGGTCTCACCCGAGGTGAATCTGAGGGGGTGGTTGCAGAATAAGGTTTCCACAACCTGGTGATGCGTGTTTGACAAAATTATTAACAACACACTGTGAAGTTGCGATGCGCGACAGGAAACTACGCGAGGTTCACCTCCTATGCAATTGATACTTCTACAAGCTGGAATGCTCGCACAACCTGCGCACCCAAGGGCTACGTGGCTCAGATAGGTTTCAACAACGGGACAATGAAACTGACAAATACGCTTCCTATTCACACTTAACTGATCTTGCTGATCTTACGTAGAGATTAACCTCTTGACAATTACTTTGGCTATTATCTTATGATATATGCAATAAGGTGACTATGCTTTACTGCGCACTTCTGGTGCTATGCGTCGAGGGATTTACACAATGCAAATTCTATTGACTTATGTGATTAACTAACACATTATCCATTCACAGGATTAGAAGTACTAATGCTTCAAACATTCATCTGTTCATATGAAACTTAAGATATTATTCCCATCTCACTCTTGTGGAAAATACATATAAAGTAAACCTATAACTAATAACTACATTGACAAGCATTCACAGTAAGAAAAGAACAAATGCAATCATAAAAAATCACACTGCACAAGATTTAACATGTTTCACCCCCCTGGATGGAGGCTACATCCACAAGAACTATTGTTGTATTAGTATTTGGGAAGGGTACAATAGTTCTTGTCTGCACACTCAGCTGCAAACTCTCTTCTCTCTCAATAGGCCTCTCTACACGAGCTGCAGATCCTTTGCAATAGAACTTAGGCTTAAAGATTCAACAATATTCAAGACTTAACAAAATGAAGAGTAACCCTTTCCCTTACAAAACATGCCTTATTTATAGATCATGCTCGTATGTCATGTCTTTACAATAGATAGGCAAAAAACCTAAGGTTTCCAAAACTGGTACGGATGCCCGCCACCCCGCCTATCTCCTTCGACAGCTTGCTCCACTCGCTTTGGTCGTCTTACTGGACCACTCGTGGCTCCAACACGTTTTGATAGCCACAGTCATCAACAAAACAGTTACAACTGCATCGTGGCCTATCACTTTCCACTCCTTCAGCCTGTCTGTCACTGTTGACATAGTGTCCTAGCTTCTCAACTGCTTGCCGCCACTCTCCTTGACATGTCACTTTCCTTTATCTTCATTCTGCTCCTTACTCAAGATAGGTCGTTTCCATCACTCGACCTTCCTTTGTATTCTTTTACCCAAAATCATTGATGTGCTGGTGCTGTGCACCAGCACAGCTGCTCCAAAACTGACTAATTGTTGCGAGCTACGCACACCCGAAAACTGTGTCTTCTTACTTCGTAGCTCCAAAACTGCGCAGCTCCCAGAATTGTGTATTTATCAAAATTGTGCCTACTTGGGCCATGCCCAATAGAGAAAATCCTCAAAGTGTCCCTGTATGGTCCCGGGGTGCCAGACCAAGATTCCTGCAGCACCCAAAATGTGGCTCGAATCGTGAATCTGTCAATTCCAGTGGATCCGGGATGTCGGGTTTCAGCTAGCACCCCCCCCCCCCAGCGTGCCTCCAACCCCCGGAAATGATCTTATTAGGCCATTTCATTGGATTCCAGTGGATCCGCGCACGCATTGCTTCTATTGCTACAAAATCTAATTTCCATTCCTTAACCCCTATAATCCTAACCACATAATTCTAACCTCTAAAGTGTCTAGTCCAATAAAAATTAACCACTGACCCTTATCATTGTCATCATCTTCATTATCTTCACCATCATCATTGCCATTTTCATCACCATCATCTTCATGTTCTTCATCGTCATCATCATCAACTTCATCATCATCATCATATTCATCATATTCATCATATTCATCATCATCCTCATCGTTAGCATTGTCATCAACTTCATCATCTTCATCATCATCATTTTCATCATCATCATCGTCATCATCATGAAGATGATGATGACGATGATGATGATGATGATGATGATGAACAAGATGATGATGATGGAGATGTTGATGAGGAAGGGGGAGATGAAAATGATGACGAAGAGGAGGACAATGATGATGATGATGAGGATGAGGATGATGATGGTGATGATGGTGATGGTGGTGATGATGATGATGATGGTGATGATGGTGATGATGATGATGGTGATGATGGTGATGATGAAGATGTTGATGATGATGATGATGGTGATGAAGATGATGATGATGATGAATATGATGATGATGGAGATGTTGATGATGAAGGGGGAGATTACAATGATGATGAAGAGGAGAACGATGATGATGATGAGGATGATGATGGTGAGGATGATGATGAGGAGGAGGACGATGATGAAGAAGATGATTATGATGAGGATGATGGTGATGATGATGATGATGATGATGATGATGATGGTGATGGTGATGATGATGATGATGATGGTGATGGTGATGATGGTGATGATGATGATGAAGATGATGATGATGATGAAGATGATGATGATGGAGATGTTAATGAGGAAGGGGGAGATGAAAATGATGATGAAGATGTTGATTATGATGAGGAGGATGATGATGATGATGGAGATGTTGATGAGGAAGGGGGAGATGACAATGATGATGAAGATGTTGATTATGATGAGGAGGATGATTAGGATGATGATGATGGTGGTGAGGATGATGACGATGATGATGGTGATGATGAAGAGGAGGATGGTGATGAGGATGATTATGATGATGATGATGGTGATGATGAGGAGGAGGAGGAAGAGGATGATGGTGATGAGGATGATGGTGATGATGATGATGAGGAGGAGGAGGAGGAGGATGGTGATGATGGTGATGAAGGTGACGATGATGATGATGAATATTATGAAGATGATGATGATCATCATCATCATCATCATCTTCATCATCATCACCATCATCCTCACCATCATCATCATCTTCCTCTTCATCATCATTGTCATCTCCCCTTTCCTCATGAACCTCTCCATCATCATCATCTACTCCATCATCATCATCATCATAATGATCATCTTCATCACCATCATCATCATCATCAACATCTTCATCATCATCACCATCATCATCATCATCTCATCATCATCATCATCACCATCATCATCATCATCTCATCATCATCATCATCACCATCATCATCATCATAAACATCTTCATCATCATTGTCATCTCCCCCTTCCTCATCAATATCTCCATCATCATCATCATCATCATCATCATCATCATCATCATCATCATCGTCCATCATCATTGATGATGGTGATGATGATGAATATGTTGATGATGATGATGATGGTGATGAAGATGATGTTGATGATGATGAAGAAGATGATGATGTTGGTGATATTGATGAGGAAGGGGGAGATGACAATGATGATGAAGATGTTGATGAAGATGATGATGGTGGTGGTGATGATGATGATGAT